>OY744522.1:24951119-25103619 GCA_963556195.1 Sepiola atlantica
ATCCATACTGAGGGCTGCACAGAACAATGCGATTAGGACCAACTACATTAAAGCTAAAATAGATAGAACCTAGGAAAACAGTAAATGCAGATTGTGCAGACAAAGAGACAAAACAGTAAATCCCATAATAAATGAATGCCCAAAACTAGCCCAAAAAGAATACAAAAATAGGCATGACTCCATGGGGGAAGCAGTAAACTGGGAGCTATGCAAACAAATGCATTTCAAACAATCGGAAAAATGGTACAAACATAAACCAGAGACAGTAGTCAAAAACGAAAAACACAACATACTCTGGGACATAGAGGTACAAACAGATAAGCTCATACAAGCAAGGAGACCGGATGTCATAATAATCAACAAGAAAGAAAAATCCTGCCAAATCGTAGATTTTACCGTCCCAGCCGACCACGGAGTGAAGACCAAGGAGACAGAAAAACGAAGCAAATATACGGAACTTGCCAGAGAATTGAAAGGGATATGGAATATGAAGAAAGTAATTACAATACCAATAATCGTAGGAGCACTAGAAACAGTTTTGAAGAACCTGGAAAAAAGACTGGGTGAAGTTGGAATCAAAGGGAAGACTGAGACAGCAATGATAAAAACAGCTGACATCTTAAGGAAAATCCTTGAATGCGGAAACCTTTCCACATAAACTACAAAGACTAACCAATCACATGCAAGGTGCAATAGGAAGAAAACAAAATCACATAAAGAGCACCACAAGAACCCAAGGAACGGAAACTGCAAATAATTTAATAAACTACTCCCCCCATCCCCTTAAAAAACTGTTATGGCACCAGCCCCGGCTGATACCACACAAAACAGTTGTGAAGGGTCAAGGAGGATGTAAAGACCGAGGAGGGATAGCACTAAGCAGACCTCCGCTGGAAGAGTGCAGAGAGCATTGGGACATTAGGGAGGCTTATTGCCATCCAAATCCCAGAGAAGACCAATGGTTGTTGCCAACAAGAAATCCATGGTAAGCATTTGTTGTGATAATGCAAATTCATTTGCAGTAGTTATCGAAAGAAGTGAAGAGTACTGGAAATCTGGGGAGACTTGCTGTCACTCAGACTTCAGGGAACACCACTGGTGATTATTAGTGAGCAATCACTGATTATTGCCTGTGTGAGAACTCCTTGTGAGTACACAATAATAATAATAATAATAATAATAATAATAATAATAATAATAATAATAATAATAATAATCTATATATTAATACGATAGCGTGTGTGTTCGTGTGTCACGCTTCCGGCAAAAGCTCTGCGCATGCGTGCCGCACCTAGATTTTGAAAAACATTCAACTCGCCTAATTTTCAAAACATTTTCAAGCATTTCCCTTTGGCGCAACGGTTAGCGACGTAGTATTTTTGACTTCGGCCCGACTGGTTTATAGTTCGATCCCAACCAACCTCTAAGATTTTTTTTCTACATTTCGAGGGGAAGGGGAAGAGAGGTAGGGAGGGGACGACCGGGAAGACACATATTAATACAATAGTGTGTGTGATTTTGTGTGTCATGCTTACATCAAAAGCAACGACCTTCCAAATCTTTGTATGCTACTCATGAATTGGCTTGGCTTTTTGGCTAAGATCAAAGTGTAGTATCTGTTCCGATGGATACTGCATTCCATAGACTGGTATTGTCTTGGCCTTCGAGGCTTGATTTACGGCGGTCTATGGGTCTGTCCTGTGCAGTTCTAGGAGGTCCACCCTCCCAGGCTTCGCCTCCCCTCTTTGGGGAGGAGTAAGTTTATTGCTTACTGCCCGAGGCGCCCCTACCGGGGAATGCCAACGAGGCTGCCCAGGCAATTTTTACTGGCCAGAGTGCTCACTTTCTCGACCGCTGGTTTTTCAAACCCCACTTTCCCGATCCGATCTTGGGTCACATCTTACTTGTGGGAGTAAGATAAAACTGGCCTTGTGCCTAACTCCTGGAGAGGAGTAAATAAATATTAATGAATTGGAGCCAAATTTAATTTAATCGAAAACATTTACAAAGTAAGGTTTAGTCGTCGAAATATTACCTTCACTAGAAATATTGTATATAAAGAAGTTTTGTAAATTGTTTCATGTATTGTTTATTATTTAAAAATAGATATACAAGTCCAAATCTTATCATATTTTATTCAAACATGTATAGGTTAGGAACAAGATAATTAGTATTAAAAACATAATTTCGTGTAATTTACACGGGTCCCGCTGGTAATAATAATAATAATAACAAGCTGTGCGTGCGTGGTCCCCCTCTGTATGTGACTCGATGTGGCGAGTGTAAAACGCAATAAATTTGGGCAATTTGGGGTATTTTTTACCCCCTTTGACCCCCTGGGGGCGCGAACTAGAATTTTTCTGAGGTCAAGGATGCTCATTTTATATCCAGAACAATTGCCTCTAGATTTTGGCCAAGTTTCAGAAAAATTTAATGTATGGATCAAACGTTATGGGAGAAAAGGGTAATTTTGTGCCATTTTGGGGGCTTTTGACACCCTGGGGGCGCGAACTAGAATTTTTCTGAGGTCAAGGATGCTCATTTTATATCCAGAACAATTGCCTCTAGATTTTGGCCAAGTTTCAGAAAAATTTAATGTATGGATCAAACGTTATGGGAGAAAAGGGTAATTTTGTGCCATTTTGGGGGCTTTTGACCCCCTGGGGGCGCGAACTAGAATTTTTCTGAGTTCAAGGATGCTCATTTTATATCCAGAACAATTGCCTCTAGATTTTGGCCAAGTTTCAGAAAAATTTAATGTATGGATCAAACGTTATGGGAGAAAAGGGTAATTTTGTGCCATTTTGAGAGCTTTTGACACCCTGGGGGCGCGAACTAGAATTTTTCCAAGGTCAACGATACTTATTTTCTATTAGGAACAATTGCCTCCACATTGTGGCCAAGTTTCAGAGAAATTGAATGGATGGATGAAAAGTTATGGGGCAAAAAATGTCTTTTTTTGACATTTCGGGGCCTTTTGACACCCTGGGGGGCTAACCAGACTTTTTTTTCAAAAATCGGAGAATGTCACTTTCTAACCTGACCAAAGTTACAACTTCATGCAAAATTTCAGAGAAATTCAATGGATGGTTGCGGAGAAAAATCCGGACGGACGGAAATGCCTCAAAACATAGGTCTCCCGATTTTATAAATAATAATAAATAATCATAAAAATAAATAATCATAAAAAATTGAAAATAATTAGAAAGTATTAAGACAAAATTTTACAAAATATTACATATATCCAGGTTAATAAACACACACATATTTATATATATATATAAAACCCTTATTCATACACATACAGATATATCTACATATATATATATATATATAATCAAAAGCGCTTTGACATAGAAAACAAAAAAATAAATAAAAAACAACACATCAAAGAAAAAATAAAGAATAATACTAGAATGCAATTTGGAGAATAGAAAAAACCGGGAGGCAGCTTATTCTTAGATTAAAATTGCTCAAAAGCATGAATTAAAAAAAGAAATGCTACGCTAATGGAAGTTAATATTAACGGATAAAGTAATTCTAAAATCAACAATTCAGTTTTTGGAGGTGTCGAGATTTTTTATGACATGATGGACATGAAAAAGGGTGATGATCAGCTCATCATGTTTAATTTACTGTTATGGTAAAACGTTTGTACAATAGTGATTACACGGCTGAAGTTATGGGCTTAAAAAAATAATTGTGTGGTGTTAAACTCCAACTACAGAGTTTTAAAATAATTTAATTTGCTAATTAAAATTTTTTAATTTTTTGCTTTACGTTTTAAATCTCATTACAAGAGTTTTATGGTGCTCGTGCCCCCCCCCCCTCCTTATGAGGGGCTCTTTTTAAAAGTTTGAGAAATCAGGTCCCAAATACTTCAAATCAATAAAAAACATACTGCTATATCGATAAAATAGGTAAAAATAGAGTTTCCATTACTGAAGTTATTGGCTTAGAAAATTTTTAATCTTGTGATGTTAAGACAAGGGGTTGCAGAGTTGCAAGCTATCACGTCCGGCTCCGACTCCTAGCATTTCTTAAATTCTGATTCTGACTACAAGAATTCCGAAATATTCGATGCTGACCTCTTATTTAAAAGTCTTCCAATATCCAGACTGTTTATTCTTCGGAGATAAAAAAAAATCAGATGCTGACTCTTAGCATTCTTATGAGTCTGACTCTTAGCATTCTTATGAGTCAGACTCTTAGCATTCTTATGAGTCTGACTCTTAGAATTCTTATGAGTCAGACTCTTAGCATTCTTATGAGTCAGACTCTTAGCATTCTTATGAGTCTGACTCTGACTCCGATTTCAACTCCTTCCAAAACCTCAGACTTCCTCTGACTTCAACTCCGCAACCCTGGATACGATTATTACAGAGTCTTAAAGCGATTAAAATGTTTTCACATTTTGTGAATCTGTTTAATTCTGCATAGTTTAACTATCATTTAAATTTCATTAAAATTTGAGGTAAAAAATTGTGCTTATGTGTGTATGTGGGTGGGCTGCTATCTCAAGATTGTATATAAGACAAAAATATGACATTTTTACACCACTTTGCATAAGTAGGGCATCAGTTCGTAGGTAGAATAACCTAAAAGTAACTGACAGACAGACAGACACAAACCTCTCTTATTAGTATAGATATGTGGCGGTGTACGACATGCCAGTATGTGCTTACAAACTGTATCACCTTTCACCCACATAAATCTAATTAAACATACATTTCATATTCGAGAAAATTACGCCGGCCCCGACATAACGTTTAAATATGAAGTTAGCATCAGAGTTTTCAAAATCTGACATGAACTCTAAAATCTGACATGACCTTCGAAAATCATTAAGAAATAATGAGCTTCACAAAAGTATTATGCACTTGCAGATCGTTTACGGAACGGATGCACATGCAGAAAATGCCTCCAAAAAAGACAAAAAAAAAACTTCATTTAAATAGAAGTGAAAAGTAGATGCTTCTGAGCCAGCGCTACCTACCGCAGCTTCCGTAGTTTTATTTTTCATTCATTAATGCTGATAATGATGATGATGATGATGATGATGATGATGATGATGAGGATGATGCATCATCATCATCATCATCATCATCATCATCCTCATCCTCATCATCCTCATCCTCATCATCATCATCATCATCATCATTATCATCCTCATCATCATAATTATCATGCTCATCATCATCCTCATCATCATCCTCATCATTATCATGCTCATCATCATCATCATCATCATCATCCTCATCATCATTATCATCATCATCATCATTATCATGCTCATCATCATCATCATCATCATCATCATCATCATCATCATCATCATCATCATCATCATCATCCTCCTCATCATCATCCTCATCATCATCATCATTATCATGCTCATCATCATCATCCTCCTCATCATCATTATCATCATCATCATCCTCATCATCATCATCCTCATCCTCATCATCATCATCATCATCATCATCATCGGTTTAACGTCCGTTTTACATGCTGCCATGCATTGGACGGCTTTTAGAAATTGACTTCCAAACTAACCTATCTCTGGACAGGTTTTTATTCATCCCTCTTTTTCTTAAGTTCATTCTTAGTAGCTTACTACCTAGCTCTATTTATGTATCGAGCACTGTTGAACTAAATACTGAAACTTGACACATGAAAAATGATATCACCTTATAAAATTTTATGTGGATATAGAAAATAGTAATATTTAGCTCCTCAAACAGTTAAGCACTTTTACAAGAATTTATCTCACCACTGAAAAATAATATGGAAAAAGTTAACTTAGACACATCACTTAAGAATATCCCAACACCTAGCAAGCATGGATACATTATTAAATTAATTAAAAAAATGGATGAATACGCTGAATTCGATGACGAGCACACTTTTTCCTTAACAATAAAGATAAACCCCTAGATACAAAAGAATCTTACGGATTCAAAAGCCTAAAAAACGCTAAACCAGTAGATCTAATGATTAGCTTTGAAAATGACCTCTTCAATGTAATTAAGAATTTAGAATTTCATAAACAACATAATAATTTCCAAAAACAATTACACACCATCGTTAAAAACATAAACTCTAACAAAATCTTCGTAAAAGCAGACAAAACTAGGATTTTTTACAAAATAGATGAACAAGAGTATAACAAACTACTAACAGAAAACATTACGAATAACTACAAAAAAACTAGATACAAGCGAACATAATTACATAGATATAATAAATGCTGAAAGTAAACAAATCACCGATAAACTAAAAATCAGCGACAAAGTTAGTAAATTAAAACGTAAGGAAGCCTATATCTTATTTAAAGACCGCAAAAGTAATTTTAACAATAACCCTAGCACTCGCTTACTTAATCTGACTAAACCAGAAATAGGAAGAATTAGTAAAACAATTCTATCAAATAACAAATTAACAATAAAAAAAAGATCTAGAATTAAACCAATGAGTGAATACCGCCGAAGCAATCACTTGGTTTAATAATATCGAAAATAAGAACAAATGTATCTTCCTAGAATTTGACATAGTGGACTTCTATCCGTCTATATCAGAAGAACTCTTCAACATTGCCCTAGAATTTGCCGAGATGTATACTGATATATCCAAGGATGTAATCCACATCATTAAAAAATGTAGGAAATCAGTTTTAATCAATAATGATGACTAGTGGATTAAAACAAACATGACAACCTCCTTTGATTTGGCCATGGGTGCCCTTGACTCTGCGGATGCATCAGATCTTGTGGGGTTATTTATTTTATATACACTCACAAATATATTTGATAATACAGATATTCGCCTATATAGAGATGATGGATTAGCGATAATAAGAGATTCCAACAAAGTCAAGGGTGAAAACTTCAAGAAAAGTATGCATATGGAAATGAAAAACTAGGCCTAAAAGTAGAAGTACTGGCTAATATAAAAATAACTGACTTTCTAGATGTCACTTTAAACTTAAATAAAAAATACTTACAAACCATATTTAAAAGATAACGCCAATCCAATATATGTAAACCCAAAGTTCAATCACCCCTCCCCCATCAATCATAAAACAGATTCCGAATTCTATCGAACGTAGGCTTATCAATAATTCTGACAACGAAAATGTATTTAAAAAATCAAGCAACATCTACAATACAGCTCTAAAAAATAGTGGTTACCATAATATCGAAATGAAATATAAGAAAAAGGACACCAATAATTATAATAAAATTAAAAATAAAAGAAAAATAAATATAATCGTGTATACACCGCCCTATAACCAGATGATACAAACTAAACTGGGCTAGAAATTCCTAAATCTGATTGAAAAACACTTCCCCGTAACCAATCCCCTGCATAAAATATTCAATAAAAATAACCTAAAACTGTCCTACAGCTGCTGCGAAAACCTAAAAATGATAATTAAGGAACACAATAACAAAATACTAAAAGAGAACAGCAGAGAGGAAGAAAAAAATAACAACGTCAGCAGGAAGAGAGTTCCACAAGCTTGCAGTGCTTGGAAAGAAGCTACTCGAATAGGAAGCTATATTACAATGAGGTATCAAAACAGCGAATTGATGGAGACCACTAGACCAACGAGTCAAACGAGTTGGAGCAAAAGAAGCAGGGAATAGATCACACGATTCCGAAGAATACATGTCATAATAGTATTTATAGAAAAGACTGAGACTAGTAACATCTCGTCTATGAGAGAGAGGGTGTAGAGAAGAAGAAAGGGTTGGGCCAATCTAATTACAGATACGTTTCTGCACCTTATCAAGAACCTTCAAATGGGACAGAGATTCACCAGCCCAAATATGACAACAGTGCTCTATACATTGTCTGATAGTAGATTTGCAGAGAGAGAATGGAATTACAGGATTTTTAGTCAACGTTTATTCCTTTAGATCTGCCCTATTCTGTCTATACCCATGCATATTAACAAAGTAACCCTGAGAAGAATATGGCTCTTCACCATGCATGGACGGGCATTCACCATAGAGAGGCTATATTTTGCACATCACATAGTGCTGGGATAGATGGAGACCGGTCAAGGTCACCCGTGGAGGCCAACTCGGAAAATACTACCCTTCTCCAAACTTTTTATCTTAGAAAATATTCAATGAAAGGAAATTTCACCGTGTTTGACGTCGCTAAAACGTGCCATAATTTCCTAAATGTAAACAAAACATAAAAACGTATTTTCAAATCGACTTTATCACAGAATAATCTTGTTTACAAAACAATTTTTTATCTTTTCAAAAATAAATTATATATTTCTATTCATTTCTTACAAAAAAATAAATATTTGTAACTTAGCTAAAAAAAACACAAAAGTATGCTCATTTTTCTATACAGTGTTAATGTTGCATTACCCGTTCTTTCGGGGTACCCAGTAAGATCCAACAAGAATGACAAAGAAAAGAACGTATATGAAAAAACTTTGGTTTTCTTTATTTCCCATCACCGGATGGTTTACACCGGCTACGCACACACATATAAAAAAAAATCTTTTGACATACTTTTGTCTCATGAAAGTCTATTTCTTGCTGAGGACACAGAGTTGGTTTCCGCTAGAAACTCGTTCATATATACATCCGATTGGAAAGCAATTTGCTCTGCATTGTCTATCCGAGCATGAACTGAAGCAAGTGTTCCACAAGCACTTCCAATTGTCTGTTTGATGAAATACAAGTCAAGGGATTCCTTCACAGTACCAACTTGCTTATCAGTCACATTTTTAGTCAGCGGACACGAAAGCCTAACAGCAAGACGGGCTTGAGTACCATAGCCAATAAAGCTTCATCGGTGCCATAAACATCGGTAAACTCCCATTCTTCTGGTACTTCGATACTCCGATCACCAAGCTCTCCGGCTCTTTGCGTTTCTGAAACCGCCGTTTTTCAAGTCTCGCTTGCACTGTGGAACCTTCTCCTTTTTAATAGTTCTCAAGTCGCTTTATTTCTCGACGTCCCACCCATAATGGACTCGTCCATGATTCATTTTTGCCACTCTTCATTATCTTACATTAATACAGAAGTACCCAACCTTATTTTGCTTGTAGACTATTTTATCATCCGTGGATCCATATATGCATTTTTAAATTAGATATTTGTTTCTAAGTTAGTAAAAACTAATAATGAATCAATTTAGTTATATTCATAACATAAAATCCAAATACAAATCTTGAAAATTTCAATAAACGCACATACATCTAGTAAATAAAACAAAATAAATAGAAACGTTTTTTATTTGTAGGCCCCCTTAAAACTCCTATGAACCTCCGGGGGTTCATGTGGGCCCCTGTTGGGAATCGTTTTCCTAATGTATGGTCGGAAATCATTTACAATGAAATGTGTTTAGGAAAAATTTAATTGCTCACAAACAACATATTTTTTACTTAAAACCATGTCTTAGTAAAAACAAAGCAACATTACACATTTAAAACATTTTGCGAAATGCAGACAAAACAAGTCGACTGGAAAAAGAAAGATGGCCGATAAATCGAGAAGGGAGATAACTCCAAGTATTACGATTTTTTAAGGGTAAGATTTTCTAGTCCAGGTCAGGGTGCAATAACCTGTAGGTAATTAAAAGAAAAGAAACACATTATTTTACCATTTGTGTTCTCTTGTCATTTACCTATGATAACCTGTGGTAAACAAGAAAAGGTCAGAACATAAATCGATAATTACCAGTGGCTGTGAGATCCAACCGATTTCCTGCGATGCCGTCTGTGGATAATCATATTTCTTTACGGGTTCTAGTTGCGCTCGTTGGAACATAGATTTGAAGAGAGCTGAAAATGAGAAAAGAAATAACATTACATTTATAAACGGGACATTTTCATCACAACAGAAGAAAGGGAGCATTCTCTGTCCGTGTTTCTACTCCATGGAACAGCCTACTAGAGGAGGTAGTGACGATGCCTAAGATATCCAAGTTTAAAGTTACCTTGGACAAACATTCAGACGCTATATAGTCTTCTGTCCTTTTACATGGCTTGTTGCACTTTGCTAATTTTTGTCAATTAATTTGATCATCATCGTCGAATTTTTTTTTTTGTTGAAATAGTTCACCACAAATAAAACAAGTTGCCATTGTAGACGTAAGGGGCTACTGAGAATTAGAGTGAAACTTTTGGGAGTCATCCTAAATTCGAGAGTTTTGCAGCGAGATGTTTGTTCACATTAGTTTTAAATTTCTGCATGTCAGTACAGTCGGAGAAACAGGGAGCAAGAAGGGACTTCCAAAGGTCAGCAGCATGAGGAAAAAAGCTATTGGAGTAGAAGGCTCTCCGGGATATGGGGACCTCCACAGTGAATGGATGAGATTTAGCTGATTGTCGGGTTGGTCGAGTGTATTTACGTCGAGGGAGCACCAGAGCAGCAAGTTCATCGAAGCACATTCCATTGAAGTACTTGTAAAACAAGCAACATTGCGGTGATGGGACAGGGGCTGGAGCTTGGTGGATAGTGAGGGACCTATCAGATTAAAGACTGTTTTTTTAACCTTGTCTAACAGAGTGAGAGACTAGTGGATGATGCACGAGCCCAAATGTGGCAACAATATTCCATGCATGGGCAGATGGTGGCTTTGCAGAGTTATAGGATACTGTCAGGTGTGAGAAGTTTTTTACACCTGTACTTTCCTCATAATTTCACACCTGTACGTTCTTTTAATTTCTTTTTTCTTACACCTGTATGTATTTCTCAATGTCCCTTTTCGTACACCTGTACTTTCCTCATAATTTCACTTTTCTCACACCTGTACGTTGTTTTAATTTCTTTTTTCTTACACCTGTACGTATTTCTCAATGTCCCTTTTCGTACACCTGTACTTTCCTCATAATTTCTACTTTTCTCACACCTGTACGTTGTTTTAATTTATTTTTCCTTACACCTTTACATTCCTCCCAATTTACCATTTCTTCACACTTATTAATCCCAATTTCCTTTATCATTACACTTGTACGTTCTTCCCAATGCCCCTTTTCGTACATTTGTACTTTTCTCACACCTGTACGTTCTTTTGATTTATTTTTTCTTTACGTTCCTTCCAATTTCACTTTTCTTACACAGGTGCGTTCCTCATATTTTTATTTCTGACTCTTTTGCATTCCTCATAATTTCACTTTTTTCACACCTGTGCGTTCTTTAAATTTCTTTTTTCTTACACATTTACGTTTCTACCAATTTCACTTTTCTTACACAGGTGCGTTCCTCATATTTTTATTTCTGACTCTTTTGCATTCCTCATAATTTCACTTTTTTCACACCTGTGCGTTCTTTAAATTTCTTTTTTCTTACACATTTACGTTTCTACCAATTTCACTTTTCTTACACGGGTGCGTTCCTCATATTTTTATTTCTGACTCTTTTGCATTCCTCATAATTTCACTTTTTTCACACCTGTGCGTTCTTTAAATTTCTTTTTTCTTACACATTTACGTTTCTACCAATTTCACTTTTCTTACAACTGTATATTCCTTCCAATTTCTATTTTCTAGACATTTTATACGATTCTCGTTGATTTTTAAGCTGCATAGATTTTGGGATATAACACGTATGTAAAATGTCGTGTAGATGTTACTAACAAACTATTTATGAAAACGATTATTTTCTAAAGTCAAAAATATTTGTTGTTATAAACCCAAGATGCAAAGGAAATTGGATTTCATATTTAAAAAGAAAAAAGAAAAATGAAACTGTTTTTTTCTTTTTCACTTTCACACATTAAAAATGGAAAATTCTTCTTTTTCTTTTTATTATTGTTTAATAAAATACGACACGTGGCTTTCTCCTCTTTCTCTTTCATATGTTATAATGGAATATTATCAATGTTACAGACAAAAAACAACTTTTTTTTATAAACACACACACACACTATAATCATTATATTAGTAGATTACTACTACTACTACTACTACTACTACTACTATTATTAAAAATAATAATGATATTCTACTAGTGTCTCTGTTCATGCGTATCCTCTCACCTCTCACCTTCCCGTTCAGAATACTTCACGTTTGAAATCGCAAGAAATCAAACACCGTCATTAGTTGCACTTTTTGAAAACAGAAAGATATTTTATGATTCCAAAAAGATGAGATGATATACTACTACTACTACTACTACTACTACTACTACTACTACTATTACTACTACTACTGCTACTACTGCTACTACTACTAATAATAATTACAACAAAAACAACAAAAACAACTTCGGCTGTGGAAAGAATGTTAAGTGCTATTAATTCTTCCTGTTTGGATAGGAAAAAGGAAGCCCAGTTAGAAGGACCAGCCCGTCCCTCCCCGTACCATTGCTTCTAAACGAATATACATTCCCAACCATCTATTAAAAACATGTATGCAGATATGGCCGATAAGTTCTTTTGGCTTTTTTTGTTCGTTTGTTTGTTTGTGTCAACAAATCATGTGAAAAATATTTGATGCATACATACATTAGCATTGTACTTGCTGACATCATTCCACGGCTAGAGTATCGGCCAGGGTGACGAGCAAGATTTTGGTTCGATTTTCAGTCTCAAGAAATGATGGCACTTTTTTTTATTTAGCAACTCGAAAATTTGCAAAGATTTGTAAACACAATTTTGATTTTATGCTATGCCGACTTGTTAGTGTGCAGAAACGTAATATTTCTAATGAATTAATGTGGAGAGTATGGGGAGATGTTTGAAGGACAGGAGACTTCGTTGGTATGGTCACGGTGAAAAAATTGATGACTGTTCTTGGATTAATAGATGTAGAAAAGTTGAGGTAGCAGGGTTAATAGGCAGGGGTAGGCCAAGGGAAACATTGGAGGAAGCTATAAGAATTGACTTGAGGGAACAAGGGATATATAAAGAGCTGTCAAAAATAGGTTAGTTGGAAAGTCAATTTCTAAAAGCTGTCCAACACATGCCAACATGTAAAATGGACGTTAAACTGATGATGATGATGATGATGATGATGATGATGATGATGATGATGATTGAAAAATAAACAAGTTTGTTTCTTATCTATGATTTTCAGACTTTCTCATCATGTTTGGCATCACGTCATTTTGTTTTTTTTTTCAATCAAGGACAATAGCTCTATACCACCAAGAATGATAAAAATGGCGAATTCTCATACTGTGGCTGACGCTTCCTGTCGCTGATGAGTTAGATATAAACTCAATATACGCAGACATGTTAAAGGCTAATAAGCAACTTACTGCAGGTAGAGATTTTGAAATCGCTTGCAACAGTACAAACCTACTTGCACTACTGACTTCAACCACAGACTGCAAACCACTCTCCCATATCCACATTTGGTCCTGACACTATAGCTACGCAGAGACTTCATGTGGAGCTTCAAAGTCGCAGATATACTCTACCTTATCTTATGCATAGACGTAAACAGGAAGATTCATATACTAAGCTATTAATAACTTGGTACATCTCTGTCTTCTTTTTGAACGTTTGCAGCGTTGTCATGTCAAGATAACCTCTGGTAAATGTATTTCAGTGCTATTTCTTCACCTGACGACATTAACCTTCATCAAATGGCTTTGGACCAGCCATCTTTGGATATTTTAAATCTGTCAGCTCTAGAATTGGCTACTGCCAACTTTCAGTTCATTCCAATCCCGACAGCGGATGAACAAATCTTGTGCGCGACCTTCGTGAATTTACCGTACCTCTTCAATCGTGAAGCTCATCACAAAACTGTTGTTTTTTCTTTACACAGTTTGGCTTGGCTAACCTCAGAATTTCTGCCACACTGAAACTTATTTCAGGTAGATTCTTCAGATCGAATATGTGACGTGAAACTACTGCCTGAACCCGTTCCGGTTTATTCTGCCAGAAATCTAAAGAACAGACATTTTTCTCTTTTCAGCCAAAGAACAGACATTTTTCTCTTTTCAGCCAAAGAACAGACATTTTTCTCTTTTCAGCCAAAATAGACATTTTTCTCTTTTCAGCCAAAGAACAGACATTTTTCTTTTTTAAGTCAAAATAGACAGTTTTCTCTTTTCAGCCAAAAAGCCGACATGTTTCCTTTTTCAGCCAAAGAAAAAACATTTTTCTCTTTTATACCAAAATAGGCAGTTTTCTCTTTTAAGCCAAAATAGACATTTTTCTCTTTTCAGCCAAAGAAAAGACATTTTTCTCTTTTAACCAAAGAACAGACATTTTTCTCTTTTAAGCCAAAGAACAGACATTTTTCTCTTTTCAGCCAAAGAACAGACATTTTTCTCTTTTAAGCCAAAGAACAGACATTTTTCTCTTTTCAGCCAAAGAAAAGACATTTTTCTTTTTTCAGCCAAAATAGACATTTTTCTCTTTTAAGCCAAAATAGACATTTTTCTCTTTTTCAGCCAAAGAACAGACATTTTTCTCTTTTCAGCCAAAGAACAGACATTTTTCTCTTTTCAGCCAAAATAGACATTTTTCTCTTTTAAGCCAAAATAGACATTTTTCTCTTTTTCAGCCAAAGAACAGACATTTTTCTCTTTTCAGCCAAAGAACAGACATTTTTCTCTTTTCAGCCAAAATAGACATTTTTCTCTTTTCAGCCAAAGAACAGACATTTTTCTTTTTTAAGTCAAAATAGACAGTTTTCTCTTTTCAGCCAAAAAGCCGACATGTTTCCTTTTTCAGCCAAAGAAAAAACATTTTTCTCTTTTATACCAAAATAGGCAGTTTTCTCTTTTAAGCCAAAATAGACATTTTTCTCTTTTCAGCCAAAGAAAAGACATTTTTCTCTTTTAACCAAAGAACAGACATTTTTCTCTTTTAAGCCAAAGAACAGACATTTTTCTCTTTTCAGCCAAAGAACAGACATTTTTCTCTTTTAAGCCAAAGAACAGACATTTTTCTCTTTTCAGCCAAAGAAAAGACATTTTTCTTTTTTCAGCCAAAATAGACATTTTTCTCTTTTAAGCCAAAATAGACATTTTTCTCTTTTTCAGCCAAAGAACAGACATTTTTCTCTTTTCAGCCAAAGAACAGACATTTTTCTCTTTTCAGCCAAAATAGACATTTTTCTCTTTTAAGCCAAAATAGACATTTTTCTCTTTTTCAGCCAAAGAACAGACATTTTTCTCTTTTCAGCCAAAGAACATACATTTTTCTCTTTTAAGCCAAAATAGGCATTTTTTTCTGTTCAGCCAAAGATCAGACATTTTCCTTTTTTTTTACCAAAGAACAGACATTTTTCTCTTTCAGCGAAAAAACGGACATTTTTCCTTTTTCAGCCAAAGAACAGACAATTTTCTCTTGTAAGCCAAAATAGACATTTTTCTCTTTTCAGCCAAAATAGACATTTTTTTCTGTTCAGCCAAAGAACAGACATTTTCCTTTTTTTTACCAAAGAACAGACATTTTTCTCTTTTTAGCCAAAGAACATACATTTTTCTCTTTTAAGCCAAAATAGGCATTTTTTTCTGTTCAGCCAAAGAACAGACATTTTTCTTTTTTTTTACCAAAGAACAGACATTTTTCTCTTTCAGCGAAAAAACAGACATTTTTCCTTTTTCGGCCAAAGAACAGACAATTTTCTCTTGTAAGCCAAAATAGACATTTTTCTCTTTTCAGCCAAAATAGACATTTTTTTCTGTTCAGCCAAAGAACAGACATTTTCCTTTTTTTTACCAAAGAACAGACATTTTTCTCTTTTTAGCAAAAGAACAGACATTTTTCTCTTTTAAGCCAAAATAGGCATTTTTTTCTGTTCAGCCAAAGAACAGACATTTTTCTTTTTTTTTACCAAAGAACAGACATTTTTCTCTTTCAGCGAAAAAACAGACATTTTTCCTTTTTCGGCCAAAGAACAGACAATTTTCTCTTGTAAGCCAAAATAGACATTTTTCTCTTTTCAGCCAAAATAGACATTTTTTTCTGTTCAGCCAAAGAACAGACATTTTCCTTTTTCTTACCAAAGAACAGACATTTTTCTCTTTTTAGCAAAAGAACAGACATTTTTCTCTTTTCAGCCAAAATAGACATTTTTCTCTTTTCAGGCAAAGAACAGACATTTTTCCTTTTTTAGCCAAAGAACAGACATTTTTCTCTTTTCAGCCAAAATAAACATTTTTCTATTTTCAGCCAAAATAGACATTTTTCTCTTTTAAGCCAAAATAGACATTTTTCTCTTTTCAGGCAAAGAACAGACATTTTTCCTTTTTTAGCCAAAGAACGGACATTTTTCTCTTTTCAGCCAAAATAAACATTTTTCTCTTTTAAGCCAAAACAGACATTTTTCTCTTTTCAGGCAAAGAACAGACATTTTTCCTTTTTTAGCCAAAGAACAGACATTTTTCTCTTTTCAGCCAAAATAAACATTTTTCTATTTTCAGCCAAAATAGACATTTTTCTCTTTCAGCCATAAAACAGTCATTTTTCCTTTTTCAGCCAAAGAACGGACATTTTTCTTTTTTAAGCCAAAATAGACATATTTCTCTTTCAGCTAAAAAGTCGACATGTTTCCTTTCTCAGCCAAAGAAAAAACATTTTTCTCTTTTAAGCCAAAATAAGCAGTTTTCTCTTTTCAGCCAAAAGAGACATTTTTCTCTTTTCAGCCGAAGAACAAACATTTTTCTCTTTTCAGCCAAAGAACAGACATTATATTTTTTTTAGCCAAAATAGACATTTTTCTCCTTCAGCCAAAGAACAGACATTTTTCTTTTTTTAGCCAAAGAACATACATTTTGCTTTTTCCAGCCAAAATAAACATTTTTCTATTTTCAGCCAAAATAGACATTTTTCCTTTTTCAGCCAAAGAACAGACATTTTTCATTTTTAAGACAAAATAGACAGTTTTCTCTTTTTAGCCAAAGAACAGACATTTTTGTCTTTTCAGCCAAAGAACAGACATTTTTCTCTTTTCAGCCAAAGAACAGACATTTTTCTCTTTTCAACTACAGAACAGACATTTTTCTCTTTTCAGCCAAAGAACAGACATATTTCTCTTTTCAGTCAAAATACACATTTCAGATCCAACTTAACATTTATTTACAAATTGTTGCAAATTGCATGTTCGTTTAAATTTATTATCTTATTACTCTCAAGAAAGAATCTTTTGTTTTTATCGGCTTGAAGCCTAAGCAGGGGTAATGTAGCAGTTATATAATTAGATCTATTTTTAGTTTCACTTTCATGATATCGCTTGCAGTGTGATCAGTATGTGGTTTGGAAAGAACACACTGGTATCTTTTCACTCACGTAACTATTTCCATTTTAGCTCAAAAGTTTTTGCGCATTTTATGAACAGTCAGACATCGAGCACTGCGTCGACAAGACGTAATATCCCTTGCTCGCCTCCTGCCATGACTTAGGCGGGTGGCGAGTTAAAAGAACATAGAACATACATGACAGCTGAATCAACCTGTCTTATATTCCTGTTTTCGTAACTCTTTCCAGGCCATGTTTTGTGTTGACGAGACTGTTGAATAAAGTTGATTTAAATTGTAAAGAAGTTTGTCCTTTTAGTAAAAACTTGATGACCCTTCATTCTAAACAAGGCTAGTTAGATGGATACAGATGCAACGAACCTTCAACTAAATGCCAGTCTCCAACAAGCTTCTCTCACCAACTTTTACACTGTCAATGGTGACGGCATTTGGGAAAGATCGAATTTATTTAGAATGACTAGAGAGACTGCAAAACAAAGGTGTGGCAAGATCCAGGCAAGACAATGCGGACCATTTGCAAGAGAGATGGGCATCGGAATGATGACTATGAAGAAAATACTAAACGAGGATTTTCGCTACTACTAAAAGAGTTACATGAAAGTCACAAAACTCCTAAAAAAGGTCAAACATCAAGTCGAGCCGGTAGTCCACATGAAGTCCCCCGTGTCATTAAGACCAAGTTCCTTCAAAGTGTGATAGTCTTTGGGTGTGTTTCCAGTGAAGATCACATTATGCCGGCCCACATCTTCGAAAAGGGACTCAGACGCAATTCAGATGGCTATATTGAGATGCTGTCAACTCTTATCAAGCATTGGGTCATGAGGATGGCCAAGGGAAGGCCATATGCATGGCAGCAGGACAGCTCTGTGTTATACCTCCGGGAAAACACAAAAGTGGCTGTCTGACAACTTTCACAATATCACTAAACCCAACATCTGGCTTCCCAACTTGCCTGATTGCAACCCCATAGACTATTATGTGAGACACATTTGAGAAAGACACCAACAGTACCGCCTGCAACACCAAAGATGAGCTGATTATCAGGATCAAACTGGTGTTCAGGCGTCTCTCGAAGGACACTTTAAAGGCTGCATGATTCAAGTTCCCGTCCTGTCTGGAGGCCGTTGTACACCCTCGGGGCCATTTCTTTGATTGAGCTGTATTCAATAAAAGTTTCTCTTGCACTTTGCTTTTTGAGAATACAACAATTATTGGCCAGGGTATGACGTTTTATCTTTCCTTTTCCAAAAGTGTCAAATTTGTCTCGAACATCCTGTGTATATTTGTACTTTTAATATTTGTTTGTATAAATTATAACCACTAAATAGCACAATCAATCCTTTATAGCCTAACCCCTTTCCCCCTCTCCCCGACAAATAATGCATCTCCGGATGAGGAGAGGACGAGAAGGCGGTCGGTTACAGACGTTCGTTGATGGATAATGTGTTTTTCTAGCGTTGACAAGGTATGTGGAATAACAAACAGATATTAGCGTTAATGTTTCGCCCCCTCCCCTTCCACTCCAAGCATTCCCATCATTTTGGCACTTATAGAAGCCCCCCCCCCCCTCCTCCTTCGAACAGCCACTCTGTCACCCCCACCCCTCCCTATGTTAATACTAGCTTCTAATGCCGTTTTAATGTAAATGAACTATTCCAAGACAGGTTACGATTTCATGAGATCGAATTTTAATGGCGACATCTTAAGTTGATGCCAAAGTTTCAGGCCTTTCTTTCTTTTTATACTAGCCAAAAAAACGTTGCTTAAAGGAGCAACTTTTACTCTAGATCCTGCGAGGTGGGTGGGGGTATCTGTTGAGGGTTTTTTAAGCATACATCCGGTATCTATAGGGTATCATCTTTTGGTGCAATTCTAACCAATAGTTTTAAAGCCTATCAATATTTCAAGGCAACTGAAACTGCAAGAAACAACACGATCTGAGAAGTCCCTCTTCAAAACACACACACATAGTGAGTAAATAATAATAATAATAATAACAATAATAATAATAATAATAATAATAATAATAATAATAATAATAATAATAATAATCATTATTATAATTACTAGCAAATATATGCTCCCTCCGGTCTCATATTTTGCTAATTGTTTTATTTAATTGCTTTCTCTCTCTCTCTTTCTTTCTTTCTTTCTCTCTCTCTCTCTCTCTTTCTTGAAATAGAACTTTCTATGCATTCGAATAATCAGAGGGCTGGTAACCAAATGTTGGAATGGCCGCCGGCTTTTCCATGATATTCCATTACAATCTAATTTTATTACACAACTCACTTGTATAGATTAAAAAAAAAACAAAAAACAATGTCTTTAATTAATTCGATTTATAATTTTTATTAAGATTATTATTTTCGATGAACATATTTTAAATACATCTGTAAATCTGAAAAAACAATTATGAGTGTATATTTGCGAATATTAATTTATTAGAAGCTTTAAAACAAATTAATTATGTAAATTTGAAAGACGCATAATGTTTGGGGAAGCTTTGAAATGGATATATATAAGAGCTGATAATTAGATATAAAAAGAGAGCGATCAAAACTAATAATATACTTTCGGCTTGGTATTTTGGTTTTGGCCTCCTTCATGATTTCTCTGATGCATTCAACATCTGCTGCTTCTTCCTCTGTAAGTTCTATCATTATAATTTATGCACTAGGAGTTTTCACATATGTCAATATCAGTGATTGCTCACTGGCAATTACAAGTGGTGTTCACTGGAGTCTGAGTGACAACAAGTCTCCTCAGATTTCCAACACTCTCCAGTTTTTTTGATAACCGCTGCAAATCATTTTGTGTTATCGCAACAGCCATTTACCATTGATTTCTCACTGGCACCGACCATTGGTCTTCTCTGGAATTTGAGTGATAATAAGTCTTCCCAAAGTTCCAGAATTCTCTCCACCCTTCCAGTGGAGGTCTGATTGGTGCTCTCCCTCCTCGGTCTTACCATCTTCCTTGACCCTTCACGGCCATTTTGTGTGGTGCCAGTGTCACATATGTGTGTGTTTTAGGGGGGGGGGCAGTTTATGGGATTTCTGGCAGTTTTAGTTTATTTAGGCTCGTGTGATGTTCTTCCATTCTATTCCTATTTCAACTTGTCTGTGGCTGTTTAGCATTTGTTGGTTATGTATACTGGTTTCCACATTCAAGGATTTTCCATAAGATTTCAGCTATTTTCATCATTAGTGTGTGTTGTATGGTCTCAATACTTTCTTTATATTCCAATTTTCCAATTTATTTTTCCATTTTTTTTCGGGACTATTCCTAGTGCTCCTAGAATTATTGGTATTATAGTCATTTTTTCCTTCTTGTTAATTATTATGACATTTTGATCTGTTTGTACCTCCATGTCCCAAAGGATTTTGTGCTTTTCATTTTCCAATACGCTCTCCGGTTTGTGTACCATTTGTTTGCATAGTTCCCAGTGGATTGTCTTTCCATGAACTCGTGTCTGTTTTTGTATTCTTTTTGAACTAGTTTGACTGCAATCACTTATTATGTGATTTACCATTTCATCTCTTTGTCCACAGAGTCTACATTTACTGTATTTTGCCTATTTTAACTTTGGTATACGTTGTTCTGATCGTGTTGTTCTGTGCAATTTTCAGTAGCGATTCTGTTTCTCTATTCAAGTGTCCTTTTTGTAGCCATCTTTAGGTTTTTCCATGCGTCTCTTCTCTGGTGAGTCATATAAATTGTCCATGTAGCTGCTTCTCATTTGTCTTTGCTCGTCTATTTGTTTTTAGTTTTGCTGTTGTCTGTGTTGTTCATTTTGGTGATGCCTCTTGCTGCGATGATCAGCCTTTCTGGGTTCTGCATTATGCATTTTTCTAGTTTTTGCTTGTGTTATCCAGACAATCTTCTATAGTTACCAGCCCCTTTCTCCCTTCTCCCTTTTTATGTAAAGTTAGTCAGTATCATTCTTCATGTGTAGTGCATTGTGTATGGTCATTAGTTTCCTAGTTTTCTGACCCAGACGACCGAGTTCTTCTTTTGTCCTGCCTATGAAGATCCCAGAACATCTTACTAGGGACCATGCCTAGGTCGTTATTTCTTTTATCAGGTTTTCCTATATAATTTGGTTTCTCAGTTTTCTTGTCTTTTTCAGATATTCTTTCTCAATCTTCGCTTTCATTTCTCTTGATTTGATGGCGTCTGCTTTCAGAACTCCCAGATATTTATAGATATCATCTTTGCCAGGTGTCCTCATCTCGTCTGGGTTGGGTAGTTCCATACCATCCACTGTTTTGAGTTTTACCCTTTTCATCTCCAGTAGTATTTTATTTACATCCTCTCCACGAGGTTGACACAAGGTTAGGTGTGGTTTTGAAAAGCCAGCGCACCAGGTTTCATTTGAATGTCCTCGAGCTAAAGGTTCTGATTGTGCTTATCCACTTTTCCAGTTCCTTTTTGTTTTTTACAAATACTTTTAGGTCGTCCATGCACATGATGTGGTTTATTCTTTCTTCTGTGTCTGTGAACCTACATCCTGCGTTACAGTTCCTGAATATGTTTTTGAGTGGATTATGGCTATGATAAACAGTAGTGGGAATAGAGAGTTTGTCTGGCCTGGAAAATATCTCTCTGTATTATCTCACACATGTTTTTATTGTTTTCTTTACAAGATTGATAATTTTGTTGGCTATTTTGTACATCCTTAATCATTCAATTATCCATTCTTGGGTGATTCTGTCATAGACTTTCTTGTAGTCGATCCATGCCATGGTTATGTTCTTGTTTTGTGTTTTACCTTTTTGATACTCTTTTGATCTATGTGTCACAGGTCACGTGTCCTTCTTGTCGTTTTCCGGCATAATTGCTGTTCCTGAGATGGGTCAATATACTTATTGACCTCAAATCATTGCAAAATTTGTTGTTTTTTTTGTAGATTGGGTCTAGTCTACAGCATACTAAAAGTTGGACAAGATCCGAGTATGAGAAAGTGTCAAATTTCGAATATGACTTTTTTTGGTTTACGAGTCATTTTCCATTTACATGTGAAGCACTAACTCGGTCAGTTTTCATTATAAATCAATACATCTTGGATTTTTAAGGTTTTCAGGGTCAATCTTTCACATGAAAAGGTTACCAGTGATTCCAAATAAACCCTTATACAATATTAAGGGGTACTCCTATGCCCATTACTCTTGTTGCATCCACTCTGATTCACTTACATCACCATACTTTTTCAAAACTTTTCACTCATCATCATCATCTTTCACTGGATCATTTTTCATATTGTCACAATTTCTGTATTGGCAATGCTCATCTGTACATTCTGCAGGTACACCTTAGGATATTGCATCCTTGCGAACAGTTGCAATGAATTATCTGAATCAGTGCATCTGGAACAGTGTTTTTGTCCTTCATTACTGGAACAAGTTTGTCCCCTTCCACCTTCCACCTCCAATCAGATGGCACTATTTCATCACTACATCCCATCCACTCCATAATCTGATAGTAAGTCCGCAAAGAATTAAATTTATAGGCAGAGGGCGTTGGTGGGAGTCGTTCTGGCGTGATGAACGTCTTAGCTCTCGCAACTTTCTTGCAGAGCATATTGTATCTATTAGATACCAGGGGTTCCTTCTGATCCGCATTGAACAAAGCCTTTCTGCTCATCATGTGTACGACGGCATTTTCACCATATACTGTCTCCATGATCTCCTGTAGTGGACCAAACTCTTTCAAACTTGTTAGTACACCGGCTGTTTCAACTGGTGTGCTGGTGATACCAGATCAGGCTGCCCTGTGGCTCCCTGAGACGAAATTCACCTACATTGACGTTTTTTTTTTTTTTTTTTTGTTTTTTTGTTTTTTTTTGTAAAACTTAATTATGTTCTACAAAACCAAAAACAAAAACAACAGCCCCTCTCCCTCCCCTTTTTTATTTTATTTTTAGAACTTGAAGCATAAATCTTTTACTATAATGACCAGATTCGGCATTAAATAACCCAAAAAGGGTTGATATGCCGTAAAACAAAACTACCAAACCAAAAACGATGATTAAACATTTGAAGATATAAAGAACTTGAAGCATAAAAACTTTTACTATAATGACCAGATTCGGCATTAAATAACCCAAAAAGGGTTGATATGCCGTAAAACAAAACTACCAAACCAAAAACGATGATTAAACATTTGAAGATATAAAGAACTTGAAGCATAAAAACTTTTACTATAATGACCAGATTCGGCATTAAATAACCCAAAAAGGGTTGATATGCCGTAAAACAAAACTACCAAACTACCTCAACTGGTGTGTCCGTTAATTCACTTGTTTTATCATGTTTTTATTTTTATTGTACTAGCATTGTTGTGAATTTTAGTTTTTGAATAATGGTCTTGAATAATAGTTTGCAATTGTATTTAATATTTTAACAACCTATTTTCATGTTTCAATTTATTTTCAATACTTAATATTCATTTTGTTTACTTCAAGTGCTTTGATAATTTTCCACGTTTGGTATAATTCAAAAAGTTTCCAAGTTTTATATTTTTCTTTTCTTCTCAGAGAATTTTGTAATAATTTAAGGAATATTTCCTATGAGAGATTTTATTTATTTACTTCTTTCCACATTTCCATAACATCAAATGTATTCGAACTATAATTCCAATCAATATTTTCTCCTTTTTCTGACACTAACTCTTCTGAAATTCTTCTGAAACCAGTTTCTCAATTTTCTCTCATCTAATCAAAATCTGCTTTCATTTGAACTTTTATTCAATACATGAATGATCAGATTTACCTAACAGTGCCATCAAACTTACATTTCTTATTAACCATTCATTATCCGATAAAAAAATGATCCAATACATAATTTTCTAATCTGTTTTTTACCCTAGTTTAGATCTAGTATCTTCTTTTATATAAAAACTCAACCCCCTGTTGCAATTAAATCCAAGTCAGGGTTGATATGCCATGAAATAAAACAAACAAACACATCTCATGGAGTTATAATGCTTTGGTCTTAAATAAGCCCAAAAGGGTTGATGTGACGTAAAACAAACGAAACGAAACCAAACTATGTAACATGTAATGCTTTGGTCTTAAATAAGCCCAAAAAGGTTGATGTGACGTAAAACAAACGAAACGAAACCAAACTATGTAACATGTAATGCTTTGGTCTTAAATAAGCCCAAAAGGGTTGATGTGACGTAAAACAAACGAAACCAAACCAAACTATGTAACATGTAATGCTTTGGTCTTAAATAAGCCCAAAAGGGTTGATGTGACGTAAAACAAACGAAACCAAACCAAACTATGTAACATGTATGGACACTAAGGTTGATTTGTGCTTCAGCAGTTCAGCGCTGCTCATACAATGCAGCCAATGTGTACAACATAGAATAAACAGAGCCGGAAGAAGAGGAAGCGACGAAAAACAAAAAATAGACAACAAAATACAACACATACACAAACAACAAATAATAATAATAATAATAATGACGACGACAATGACGAGAGCTCCTAAACAAAAAACAGATCTCGTTGTGGTGGCGAGAGAAAGGTGATACCCCTGAGAACTCGGCGTTGCATTAAAGAAGAAGTAGAACAAAATGCAGAGGGAGACACTTTTAGATAACAACTTATATCATCTTTGTTAGAGATAGAAGAGAGGGAAGTGTTGAGCACTTGGCGTAACAGGGTTTACGGTTGCGGGGAAAGGGGGGTTCATTGAAATAGAGAAGCATTGGTCGAGATAGCAGACGTGGATTGGGCTTGGGGCAACAGATTACATTTTTTTTAATGCTCTTATTTGTACCTGTGACATCAATTACGTCATATATGTTATGACTTCTAAGAATTCGTTGGTTGGTTGGTTGGTTGGTTGGTTGGTTGGTTGGTTGTTTAGATTTACGGCATGTCAACCATAGTTGGTGCATTTTATAGTAAAACCGTCCATACGTTTCGTATATGATTGATTTGTAAGTTAATTTAAATACATGGCCCGTCTAAAAAGTATCCGACTTTTATTTTTTCCGTGCGAAATAGAAACGATAGAGCAGCGCCACTCTACACAGTGAAGCAAGACACCTTCATGCGCATGTGTGAAATTTATCCATTACTTCCTGCGCGTTAGTTGCTGCCTGTCGATCGCTGATTGAGGTGCTACACAACGTGTTCGTCGGATTACCGATTCTCTCCAGATGACTGAATGCGTTGAGCAAAGGTACTTCATCAAATTTTTTTCAAAAGCTTGGTGATTCTCAAAGCAAAACAATTCGTAAGATTCAGCAGGTGTTTGGAGAAGATGTGATAGGTGTACCACAAATTAAGGAGTGGTTCAACCGATTCAAAAATGGCCGCACATCAGCGGAGAGTGACCAGCGTTCTGGCAGGCACCAAACTGCTTGGAGTGCAGCTGTTGTTGAGAGGCTGCAAAATTTGGTGATGGAAGAAACCCTAACCCTCAACCATGTGGGAGATCGCCGAAAAGGTCGGAGTCAGTAAAGATTCCGCACGTGCAATTTTGCGTGATGATTTAAACATGCACAGGGTGGCTGCGAAATTTGTGCCCAAGTTGTTGTCGCAGGAAAAAAAGGACCTTCGTTTTCAAGTTGCACTTGTGGAAACCGGCAACACTAATCCTGAGTTTTAGAACACAGTTATAATGGGAGATAAGTCCTGGGTGTCCTGGGTGTGCGGGTACGACCCAGAAACAAAAAGACAATCGTCGCAATGGAAGCATCTCGAGTCTCCAAGGCCAAAAAAAGTGCGACAGGTTTGAAGCAAAATCAAGGTGATGCTGACTGTCTTCTTTGATATCCGTGGAATTGTGCATCATGAATACACATTAGAAGGATAAACAGTGACAAAGGAGTACTATCAAGATGTTCCCCGGTGTCTCTGCGACGCAGTTTGGTGCAAAAACTGGCAACTGCATCACAACAACGCCCGTGCACACTCATCTCAATTGATCCTACATTTCTTGACCAAACATGGAATTCCAGTCGTTCGCCAACCTTCCTACTCTCCAGACATGGCTCCTTGTGACTTCTGGTTGTTTTGAAAATTGAAGACGCCATTGAAAGAGACTAGAGAAGAGATAATGCAGAATGCGATGGCAGAGATGAACACCATTCCAAAAGAAGACTTCCAGGGGTGTTTCCTGCAGTGGATGGATCGGTGGGCTAAGTGTGTGCAAGCAAAAGGGGCCTACTTTGAAGGGAATTAGGGTCCCAACCCCGTCATGTATTTGAAATATTTTTTCTAGTCTAAGGTCGGATACGTTTTAGACAGGCCTCGTAGTCTGTAAACGATAGTCTCTATTTAACCCATAGATGGGCGCCAGACAGGTACTACCCCTCCAAGACAGAGTGGACCTGGGGGTAGTGGTAACTGAGAGGTGACTCCACATTCTCCAAAGCTCCCAAATTGGGGCATCACCACCAAATGCACTTTAAGATTATATCAAGGATCGACCTCTACAGACGCTTGCATAAAGAAATAGAATTAAATTAGATTGTTTGTCTGTTTTACACTTTGGGGTCATTTAATTTTTAGCACAATACCTATTATAAACGATTCATTGTATATGATTAATTGAACACAAGTTGCTATTTTATCCACATGTGGGGTGAGTGGGGGTTTATGCTCTTTTGGGGTTATTTGATGCTGAAACATAATATCAATTGAAAATGTGTTTGTTTTACAAGAACTTCCATGCAACGTGTTCCAATGAACTTACTTCACTTTTACCCCTCAATATAAATACCCCCAACGAACCTAACTAGCAGCAAAATCCCACCCCTTTCACTGTAGATGTCCTCAGATGCCAGAGAACTTTCTACTCTACTAGTTTCTTTCCTCGGACTGCTTGCCTTTGGAATTTCCTCCCTGCTGCCTGTTTCCCCAACTGCACCAATATGCAGAAATTTAAATGTAATGTGAACAAACATCTTACTGCCCAACTCCCCACTTAGGATCCCCCTATCTGGTCCCTATCACAGTATCTCCTTATGCTTTAGTGTCAATATGCCTTGTTTAGGGTGAATAAAAGTAATATATATATATATAAATAAAACATGAGATAAAATAAAATATGAAACTAAAATTATGCTTTCAGAGGATAGAACCTATAGTGAAATGGTTTAAGCTCAATATACGAGGTAGAGCAATTATAAAGATAAATGAAAGAAGAGAGATAAAGATGTACGAATGACAAATCTATTTCAACTTCGATTGTTCAATGCAAGGTGTACTTGGTAAAAACATGTTTATTTTTCTTTCCTTAAGCCAAGGCTTTTCAAAGATTAAAATCTTATCATCAGAGGAATTACATAGATGGATAAGTTGGCAGTGGAAAAGCCAAAATTCAAAATTTGAAAAAATATAAAGTAATGGAGAGTAAGAGTGTGCGTGTAAAAAAAAATATGGAGTCCTTATATATATATATATATATATATATATATATATATATATATATATATATATATATATATATATATATATATTGCTATTTTACCTATAGGAAGGGAAGTGTGGGTTCATAGTTTTTTCCAAGAGTATTAGTGCATAAATGACGAGAATGAAACTAATAGGATTTGAACTCGGCATAGCTGATTCCATAGGTCATGATGGTATTGATGAGGCCGATGATCACCCATCCCAAATTAGATTGTTGCATCTCCAATAACAGTTTGACAGTGGCTTTGTTGCTGTCGGGCTGAAGTATGATCATGTGCAGTCCTAGGAGGTCCGCTCTCCCAGGCTTTACCTTCTCTTTGAGAAGGGGTGAGTTTATTGCTAATTGCCTGAGGCGCCCCAACAGGGAAATGCCAACGGGGCTGCTCAGGCATTTTTGTAGGCCAGAGTGTGCTTATCCTAATGCACTGGCTTCTAAACACCACACCTGACCTTGTCTCTAACCTCCCCTGAAGAGGAGGTAAATAATATGTATTACTGTGTGAATAAACATTGGTTTTATTTTCAATACATTCAACTGAAACGTACTATTAAATAACAGTTATGTAACATTTTAATACATATTTAAATAATTCAAAAACTTTTAATGAATAATGTTGTATGGCAGTGAGTGTTGGGCCCTCACCCAGGCCTCACTTGCTCGACTCCAGAGAAATGACAGGGCAATGATTAGCTGGATATGCAACATAAAGTCAGACCAGATCCAGAACATTAGCTCAGACACTTTACTTGAGAAATTGGCCATCACAAAACTTGATGTCCTAATAAGGGCAAACCGTCTTCGCTGGTTCGGGCATGTTGAAAGAAGCAAGGGGTATATCAACAATCGTGATCACTGGTAACTTAGCATGAGAACAGCCAAACAGCATTGAATCTCTTGTCGAAGGGAACATCACCTGGATATTTTTATATATATATATCCATACATATATATATACATATATATATATATGAGGTAAGGTACACGATAATTCATGAAAATGAAATGTCGTGGTGGACAAAATGTATATATATATATATATATACATACATACATACATATATATATATACATATATATACATATATATACATACATATATATATACACATATATATACATATATATATACATATATATGCATACATATATATATATACATATATATATACATACATATATATATACATATATATATATACATATATACATACATATATATACTTACATATATATATATATATATATATATACATACATATATACATATATATACATACATCTTTTGGCTAAGATCAAAGTGTAGTATCTGTTCCGATGGATACTGCACCCCATAGACTGGTATTGTCTTGGCCTTCGAGGCATGATTTACGCCGGTCTATGGGTCTGTCCTGTGCAGTTCTAGGAGGTCTACCCTTCCAGGCTTCGCCTCCCCTCTTTGGGGGGAGTAAGTTTATTGCTTACTGCCTGAGGCGCCCCTACCGGGGAATGTCGACGGGGCTGCCCAGGCAATTTTTAAACCCCACTTTCCCGACCCGACCTTGGGTCACATCTTACTTGTGGGAGTAAGATAAAAACTGGCCTTGTGCCTAACTCCTGGAGAGGAGTAAATCAATACATATATATATATATATATATATATATATATATATATATATTATAATATAAAATGAAGTAATAAAATAAGGTGTCAATCAAATTTTATTAGAATTCAAAGTTCAAGCAAAGTATCTTAAAGTCCTTAGCTCATGAGTTTTCAAAGATAATTCTTCTCTTCAGAGGACCATTACCGCAGTTATACCACTACAGGTAATAAAATTTGTTGACGCTTATATCTTTTGTTGGATTGCTTCATATATATATATATATATATATATATATATATATATATATATATATATATATATATACATACATGTATATACACATACATATATATATATATATACATACATATATGTGTGAAAAAAGAAAAACGGAAAACAGGTTAAAATGCAGGAGAAAAACAAAAATAAGAGATTTGACCGGTTTCGTTCGTATTAACGAACGTCTTTAGAATATATATATATATATATATATATATATATATATATATATATATATACAGGGCTTTACGGAGCCCTCCAAAAAGGAACGCGCTCCAGGAGCATGCTCTTTTTTGCTGGAGCGAAGGAGAAGAGGGCTCATTTTATATTCAGTGGGAGTGGAACGGAAACAACTCCATTTGGGACTAAAGAGCGGCGGTTTTAACGCTTCGCGCTCCTTGCTCCAAAATTATTTGATTTTTTTTTTAAACATTAGTTTTTTTTATTCAGCAATAAAAAGGAAAAGAAAAAGTCTCAGCTAAAATCTTTGAGTTATTTTAAAAATTATATCTCTGGTAAATGTATATGAGAGAGGGAGAGAGGGAGAGGGGGAGAGGAAGGGAGAGAGAGGGAGAAAGAATGAGAGAGTTACACATGGAAACAGAACACTGAACTTCTCAGGTTTTTTTCACATCTACATGTCACATTTTTGCTAGGACAGTTTTCTTAAGACAGGAGACAATTTGGCAACAAGCATCTTCAAATGTGCCAGTGAGTCTATAGATGTCTTTGAAGTTATTTTCTTAGAGATTTTAACTTTTTTGTATTTATGACAAGGATGTTTATTGCTGATTGAATAAATAAGCCAATTTTTCTTTTAATTTTAATTGAACTTTTATGCCACATTTTTACCATCGGCTTTTTGGCAACTAACATGTTTTTAACCTTTTTATGTTTGCTTTTAAATTCGTTCAATTCCGTTAAAACCTGCTTTTGTAAATAGAATGTTCAAAGTTTTTTTTTGTGTGTAATAAAATGTTAAAGCAGTAAAAATATCTTTAGTCCAAAGAAAAAATATATTTAGTCCAAGGAAAATAAAAACAATAAAAACCAACATAGCCGCCAGCGATTAAAACCTGGAATTAAAGTTAGATTCTCAACACTTTAAAAAGTAAATAAGAATTTTATTCAGGACCAAAAATACAATTAAGACCAACAATCAGTTTCATCAAAAATTTGGGCGAATACCAAGCGAAATGAGCGAAAAATAAAATAGCGGCCCCTATTTTACAATTAAACCGATGTTTAAACTTAATTAAATTAAAGAAAATGTCTTAAATTTTAATTTTAAAAAGCCAATAATTAGACTTTCTAACTAATTTGTTGTTTTTTTAGAACCGAAAGTAGATTAGATATCTTTCTTTATCTTAAAAAATCTATTATCGTATATTAAAATTGTAATTTTATTATAGATTTAAAATATAAACGTTTTTCACCATTTTTATTCGAATTTCTAATTTTAATAAATGCTTTTGTCCGGCCAAGGAAAATTTGCTCCAGTTAATTTTCGGGGAAGGAAAATTTGACCTGATATTTTTTCAACTCCCAAGGTCTAGGCCCGATATTTTGTAAGAAATTTTAAGACATTAAATAGATCTCTGAATTGTTTATTGACTATTTATTAATATTTTTTGTCCAACTTATGAAATATATTTTTTTAATTCAATCTTTAAAAAATAAACTTCATTGTTTTTTTTCGCCCCAAATTGTACTATTGAAAAAAATGGATAAATCGATTTGTTTGAAAGTACTTGCGCGTTTCTCTGTGATAAATAACAATATACATTATACAATATACTTACGTTCTTAAAACAAACAAATATTAAACAACCACACAACGATTAATGTTGCCCTGGTTGTCTCTCCTCTCACAGAGAAATGTTTTCTTCAAAAAGAAAATAATCACTAATAATGTTTAAAAGTATAACTTTATTTACTTAAAACAAATCTAAATTCCCTTCCAAAATAAATAGAAAATAACACGGGTCAAATTTTCCTCCCCTGGAAAAAATAGGTTGTTAATGCAATGAAAATTAAAATTGTTTTAAAATACTTCAGGGATTTTTCTATTTCTACTTTATACCCCAGGAAACGAAAATTTACGTATGCTTCGTCGAGCATGTTCTCCTATAACCCTTATCACATCTCAAAATATTAGCGAGATTTTGTCAAATATTATCTTACAGTCTTACACTTAGTGACATCCCCATCCATATTGACGAGATCCTTTAACGTGAGAGGAGCCAGTTCCAATTTTTGGCGTTGGAGCAGGAGCGGGAGCAGCTCCAAAAGTGGTGCAGCACGTAAAACCCTATATATATATATATATATATATATATATATATATATATATATATAACAGTTGCATGAGAAATCTATTTTTGTTTATATGTATGCGCAATATCTTGTGTTATGTCAAGTGGTAAGTTGGTTGGCATATTGATACACAGGTTATTAGCGTACCACTGACATGAGCACTCATTGGCGGAAAGATACAAATTAGTTCCCAAGTAGATTTCGTCAGGGTAAGAAGTCCCTCTTCTCATGTTCTTGTCCTACCCAAGAAGCGAGCAGGCTTGATGTAGAACTCCAGGATACCACATTCTGTTTGTGACAAAAGCCAGCCACCTAGCAACTCTTTTTATGTTCCGCTGTTGAATAAAGTTGATTCGTATTTTACTGGAGATGTTTGGTGCTTATCATGGAAGATGGTGACCCTTTTTCTCATTCAATATTTAATTTCAGTCAGATGCGGCCAGACATGGACAACTCTATAAAGTGACTTTTTTCATCCTAACATTCTCCGAAACCAATCACTTTAACTAAATATATGTTGTTTATATTTAAACAAAATGCATGAGGATTTCTATTTTTTCATGGCATCTAATATTAAGGAAAAAAAAGCTTAGTAATTAAAATGTTATTTTTTCTATACAATTAGATCCGTGAGTAGTTTAAATTGCATCTTAACCAGTTTGGAGTCGTTTTTTTTAATGACTCCAGACACGTTCGAAAAACAACACTGAAACTTTGACTGTTGATTAATTTTTTTTCTTTCTCTTTAAAAATTTTAAAAGACCGCCTATTTACTCGCCTCCCCACAAGGGCAGTATGAGAGGTGACGGTGGTTAAGTGGATAACGACACGGACTGAAGACCTGGGTGTTCCAAGTTCGAATCCAGTCGGTTCCACAGTACCACTTTCACTTAGGTATGTTGGCAACCTTCTTGTGGTTCCCTAGAAAAACATCGGGGGAAACTAATGCCAACACCAGAATCATTTGATTCACACGAAAGAAGAAGGGTAGTAAAGACATAAGGTTGGTTTCTAATGTGGGGAAAATTCAGCTCACCAAAAAGAGGCACTTTGGATTGAAACAAAATAAAAATTCTTCCTCTACTGACCGAGGACAGAAAGATGAAGTCTAGTATCAAAACAGTTTGCTTTTAGGCAAAAGGCCAAGGAAACCAGAGCTTTGTCTAAAAGAACGATGTTACACACACACACCTTTTAGAGAGGAGAGTTTCGTGCACGGAAACATTTCTTGTTGTTCTCGACTTGATTTTCTGACGTGAGTGCAAGTGTTTATGTATTTGTACAATAAATCTTAACAGAGATATCATAGGTTATGTAAACAGATTGTGTTTAACACTTGTTTCTTTTTACTCTCCTTTGAAGACCGTGTGGCCTCTACGGCGGTTTATCGTTTTAAAAGCTTCCTGGTGTAAGCCGAGCCGTATCTAGAGATCCATACTGTTATTTTTATTCTTATTCCTATTTTTGTTCACTTATGGTAGCATTATATTTATGGTCCGTATGCGTTAATATGTAGAACAACAAAAAGAAAAAGGGTAAAAAAGATGGCCACTTGACCCGTTCGTGCCACACACGTTGCTCAGTGAAGCAGCCGTAAGACTCTCGCTATCAGTCTGTCCATCTTCTCGCTTGTGCCTCGAACAAAGGCGAGACAAAACAACCAATATAAATAACATAATTGTCTGGCCGCACCAATTGCAGACGGAGATCTGTTTAGGATTACACAAAGACATTTATTTAAGCAATGATAGGAAAGCTTGAATGAACAGCCACCATATTTGCTGACTGAGATTGCATCTTTGGAAGATGATAAAAGAAAAAACGGTAGACAAGATGGCTTGTTATGGTGCAGACTGACATAGTTTTTTTTTAGCCAAGGTTTTTACTCTGCTTCGCCAAGATCAGATGTGAGCCTATTTCAGTTACAGTCTTTTTAGAACACTGTTTTAATAACGTAAGGATGTTGAATATTGAACACAGGCATTATTACATCTACGAGTTTACACCCTCCGTCAAAAATGACAAACAAAAAAAATTATGCTTCGTCAGTGTTTGCATTAATATCTATATTCATATTCATATAAAATAACATCTGACTCGGTGAAGTTTAAAAAAAAAAGAAATAAGAAAAAAAAGAAAACGTTTAAAACTGGACATTTAAACAAAAGAAAAAAGTAAAAACATAAATCGGTATTTTTTTTTATGGAAAGCAGAAAGAAAGTGAAGTTCTCTCTTAGTTACAACTACTCCCAGGTCCACTCTGACCCAGAGAGTGGTAATATTGTAAGGCTCCCATCTATGAGTTAAATAGAAACTATCTTTTACGGACTATTTGTTTACAAAATATATATCTCCAAAACAAATTATTAAAAAAAAGGGTTTACTCTCTTTCTCCCCCCAAATAATTCTCTTATCCATCACGACACCCCCTTCTATTCTGAAAAAGGCCCTATTTGATTGGCCAAGACGCTTCTTTTTGACCAATCAACAGACACATAATTTTGACGGGCTGAATAAAACAAACCTTATTCTTCCTCTTTTTGAATCCGTTCGTAGTCCAGTTAACAAGTAAGGAAGTTATTTGAATGCGACGACTCAGGAGGTTCAGGAGGGCCGTCTATTTTGGACGTTAAAGAACTCTTTTATTAGTTGGACTTTTTAAAACCGCAAACACAATTAGTTTTGTAAGACTTTTCAGTATTATTGTTCAATTAAAAAATATTAATACAAATTTTCCTTTATCTCTGTCTTCTGTGCCTTCACTTTTTCTTTCAGCAGTTTTTTGACTTTGGCAAGCAACAACTCTTGCTAAATCTCTTTCGTATTTACTGTAGTTCCTGGGGATTATTATCTCGGTACTGGTACAGTTTGTGACCCATAATGATACACTTGAATAGTAATCAGAAGATATTCTTAATATAATTGTATTTAAATACCATGCAATGATTTCGTTCGTTGCCGTTTTTCTTGTTAGTGGGAGAGTATAAAAATAAGGGGTTAGCTCCCTTTCTCCTCCAAAATAATTCTCTTTTTATCCATCACGACACCCCCTTCTATTCTGAAAAAGGCCCTATTTGATTGGCCAAGACGATTCTCTTTGACCAATCAACAGACACTTAATTTTGGCAGGCTGAATAAAAAACAACCTTATTCTTTCTCTTTTTGAATCTATTCGTAGTCCAGTTAACAAGTAAGGAAAATTTCATCTTAATTTGAATGCGACGACTTGAGAATCTGAACGGTTTAGGAGGGCCGTCTATTTTGGATGTTAAAGAATTCGTTTATTAGTTGAACTTCTTAAAACTGCAAACACAATTAGTTTTGTAAGACTTTTCAGTATTATTGTTCAATTTAAAAGTATTAATACATTTTTTTCTTTATCTCTGTCTTCTGTGTCTTCACTTTTTCTTTCAGCATTTTTTGGCAAGCGACGACTAAACCGTTCTTTTGTTAAATCTCTTTAGAATTAATCTCCAAACCAATTGTGTACAAAACATATGGTTTCGACATAAATTGACTCAACAATGGGTGTTATTCCATAAAACCCAACAACTAACCAATCAACATTTATCTGATTGCAACCAAGATTTTTATACATGTCTACCACTGTACATACATGCGATTGTAACTGCTGATTTGTATTATTAGACTGGGCTAGTGTTTAGCAAAGAAAAGATAAAGAGTGCTGAGAAGAAGCCAGCAGCAACCAAAGAGAAAAAAATTACAAAAAGAAACGAATAAAAATACTAGGATATGATAATGGGAGTATTTGTATATACCATTGTCACTGCTGGTTTAATATAATTTGACTGGGATTATGTTCAGGAGAGCTGTAACTAAAAAAGGTTTGATTTTCATCAATAAATGCTTCAGAGTATGAATACCTACACTGTTTTGTGTTGCTTGTTTTTACTAATGAGTCACCGCTTATCAAGGCCAAAAGCCATTTGAGGATAAAGGTTAATGAGATGGATAGATTGTCAGTTAATGGGCTGAAGTTTGAATCACATGGTATGAAGGCCGGCACGCCTCAAGGATTAATACTGGGACACACCCTCTTCCTGATATGCATCAATGATCTTCTAAATCATATTTTGAGATAATCTGTTGGCATCTACGCAGACGACACAACCATCTAGGGCAGCACTTCAAAGAGCATTAATGATCAAGATCTTTCTGATTCTCTATCTTCCGACCTGGAGGATGTGGTGCAATGAGATAAAAGGTGGCTGCTTACATTTAATATATCTAAAACCAAGCTTCTCTCTTTTCACCACCAAAGCTCTGATTCTTGTTTTGCCCCAATTGAAATGAATGGCTCTCTCCCTGAGGAAGTCCCCTGCTTTGATAAGCTCCTAGGATTGACTTTCACTCCAGACCTGAAATGGAAGACTTTCATCAAATCCATGGCTAAGGTCACTGGAAAAAACTGTTGGATCATTCTCTCGCTCCGGAAAGTACCTCACTCTTGACGCAAACCTCTACCTGTATAAGAGTCAAATACGTTCTAAGATGGAGTACTGTTGTAACATTTGGGAAAGTGTCACTCTGAGCATTCTTTTCTACTTTGACAGACTACAAAATCAACTTCGAAATCTCGTTAGGGATGATTTCTTTTTTACGCTACAACCCCTTTCTCACAGAAGAGATGTTGCTAGTCTTTCTCTACTCTGTCATTATTTTCATGGTAGGTGCTCGACTGAGCTCCTGTTTTTTTATTTCCCCCTGCAAAACATTCACAGCAAACACTCGTCTAGCTACAACCACTGTAAAGACTTTTCTTTTCTTCCTCTGTGTACCTAAAACTAAACGAAACTTCCATGAACAGCGTTTTATTCCAAGAATTTCCCATCTATGGAACACAATACCACAGAGCTGCTTCCCAGCTGACTACAACATGGCTATTTTCAAGTCCAACGTTAAAAAATTATTGTCGAGTCGTATGCCTAAATAATGAAATTCTTACCATTCTCTCATCGTTTCAAATCCTCTCAGGGTATTGTTCATCACCAACTGACAATCTCATTAACCTTTATCCTCGAGTGGCCTTTGGGCATTAATAAACAATGATTTATTAGTAAGAAAAAATAATAAAAATTATGAGAGTATTGAAAATGATGAATAAAATGAACCAAATTCGTAATTTTATGAGAACGGTTTATGACAAGTATTTATTGACATTAGATTTGAAGATGACTATGCTGTAATCTGCAGGGAAGTAGTCCCGTTGTAACATGTTCTCACAGATGGGAAGTTCTTTGAAAGAAACTTTGTTCATGGAAACTTCGTTTGATGTTAGGTACACAAAGGAAGAAAGGAAAGTTCTTTGCCGTGATTGATGAAGAACGAGTTCTTGCTGTGATGAAGAACAAGAGATTGGAGCTCAGTCGAGCACCTTCCATGAAAGCAATGATAGAGAAAGACTAGCAATGTCTTTTCTGTGAGAAAGGGGCTGTAGCGAACAGAAGCAATCATCCCCCCCCCACTAGATTGCAAAGTCGATTTTGTACTGTGTCAAGGCAAGAAAGAGCAGGACTTTACACGCTCCACTACTTTTGGAGCTGCTCCCGCTCCTGCTCCAACGCCCAAAATTGGAGCTGGCTCCTCTCACGCTCTCCTTTTTCAAAAAGGAGGCGCTCCTGCTCCAACTCCTATGAAAAAGGAGCGGCTCTTTTCAGCGCTCCATAATGAAAATGTACCTTCTTTCATAAACGTTCTATTTTGCCAATGCGTGGTCGAAGGATAGGGGTGGCCGTCAAAGGATCTCATCAATATGGGTTGGGATGGCACTTTAAGTGTAAGATCGTAAGATAATATTTGACAAAATCTTGCTAATATTTTGAGAGTTATAGGAGAACAGGTCGGACGAAGTATAGGATTATACGTAAATTTTCGTTTCCTGAGGTATAAAATAGAAATCGAAAAATCCCTGAAGTATTTTAAAACAATTTTAATTTTCATTACATTAACAACCTATTTTTTCAGGGAAGGAAAATTTGATCCGATATTTTTTCTATTTATTTTGGAAGGGAATTTAGATTTGTTTTAAGTAAATAAAGTTTTACTTTTAAACAATATTAGTGATTATTTTCTTTTTAAATAAAACATTTCTCTGGGAGAGAAGAGACAGCCATATATTTTTATTGTATAATGTATATTATTATTTACAACAGAGAAACGCGCAAGTACTTTAAAACAAATCGATTTATCCATTTTTTTTTTTCAATAGTACAATTTGGGGCGAAAAAAACCAATGAAATATATTTTTTAAAGATTGAATAAAAACATTTTTTTTTCATAAGTTGGCAAAAAAATATCAATAAATTGTCAATAAACAATTCAGAGATCTATTTAATGTCTTAAAATTTCATACAAAATATTTGGCCTAGACCTTGGGAGTTGAAAAAATATCGCGTCAAATTTTCCTACCCCGAAAAATTAACTGGAGCAAGTTTTCCTAGGTCGGGCAAAAATATTTATTAAAATCAAAAATTTGAATAAAAAAGGTCAAAACGTCTATATTTGAAATCTCTAAGAAAAACAAACTGTTTACAATTTTAATATTCGATCATAGACTTTTTAAGATAAAGAAAGATATCTAATCTACTTTCGTTTCTAAAAAACAACAAATTAGTCAAAAAGTCTAATTATTTGCTTTTTTAAATTAAAATTTAAGATATTTTCTTCAATTTAATTAAGTTTAAACATCGGTTTAATTGTAGAATAGGGACTGCTGTTTTCTTTCGCTCATTTCGCTTGGTATTCGCCCAAATTTTTGATGAAACTGATTGTTGGTCTTAATTGTATTTTTTGTCCTGAAATAAAATTCTTATTTACTTTTTAAAGTGTTGAGAATTTAACTTTAATTCGAGGTTTTAATCGTTGGCGGCCATGTTGGTTTTTATTGTTTTTTTCCTTGGACTAAAGATATTTTTTCCTTGGATTAAATATATTTTTTCCTTGGACTAAAGATATTTTTACTGCTTTAACAATTTATTACACACACAAAAAAAACATTGAACTTTCTATTTACAAAAGCAAGTTTTAACGGAATTTAACGAATTTAAAAACAAACATGAAATGGTTAAAATTACTAGTCGTGAATTTAAGAATAACAAAATGTCGCTGAAAAGACGACGAGTAAAAATGTGGCATAAAAGTTCAATTTGATATATGCTAAAAAATAAATTAGAATTTTTTGTCAGGACAACATGTACCATTTCACCCCAAAAATCGATTTTATCGAACATTTGGGTCAATACCGAGCGAAATGGGCGAGAAAATCCAACGGCCCCTATTGTATAATTGAACCTAAAATTCTTTATCTAAAAACAAAGAAAAATTGGCTTATTTATTCAATCAGCAATAACATCCTTATCATAAATACAAAAAAAGTTCAAATCTATAAGAAAATAACTTCAAAGACATATATAGACTCACTGGCGCCAAATTGTCTGCTGCCTTAAGAAAACTGTCCCATCAAAAATTTAACAGATCGGTGTGAAACTTCAAATGTTTTGTTTTCATGCTTAACTCTCTAGTTCTTTCTCTCTCTCTCTCTCTCTCTCTCTCTCTCCCTTCCTATCCCCCTCTCTCTCTCCCTCTCTCTCTCTCCCTATCTCATATACATTTACCAGAGATATAGTTAAAAAAATAACTCAGAGTAAATTCTGAGACTTTCTTTTCTTTTCCTTTTTATCGCTGAATAAAAAACTAATGTTTAAAACAAAACAATCAAATAATTTTGGAGCAAGGAGCACGGAGCGATAAAACGACACTCTTTAGTCCCAAATGGAGTTGCTCCCACTCCACTCCCACTGAATATAAAATGAGCCCTCCTCTCCTTCGCTCCATCAAAAAGGAGCGTGCTCCTGGAGCGCGCTCCTTTTTGGAGGGCTCCGTAAAGTCCTGAGAAAGAGTACTCTGAGTGACACCTCCCGAGATGTGGCAGCAGTGCTCCATGTTAGGACATATATGCATGTACAGAATATAGGTATATGTACTTACTGTCCCCAGCTCTATCTTCTGTTTCATAACGCGTGTTGATTTTGGGTGTGACAATATCATCTGGAAAGAAAGAAAGGTAGAAAACTTTTACAAAAATTGCAATAAATAATAAACCTCCCCCCAAAAAAAAGAGACAGTGATTTCCACCTTTTATTTATACTGACAGTCAAGCGGAACTAACTGCTCATTTTAAGGATGGCTAATACACGGTATAATCACGTTGACACACCGGTTCTCTTTAGACCACCAAAGATAAATGACGTGGAGCCTGGCCAGTACGAGATGGGTGACCATTTGGGAATGCTAAGTGCTGTATGTCATCTTCCCATGACCGGGATATAGATGCGGCTGGGGGCCGCTTGTGAATTTGATATTCCCTAGAAACTTCCTTCTTCGGAGGAAGCTGGTATAGCCCGTCCAGGGCTAATACCACACCAGGTATTACCGGTTCTTGAACTTAGACTAACACACCAGAGATATTCTGACTCATGACAGGCCTGAATGTGACTTGCTTATAAAAATAGATGTTGGATAATGGCCCTATGGGAATGGACGTATCTGTTGGAAATCGTTGGTTTGACTTGCGTAAATTAGCGCGGGGGGGGGGGGGGGCGTGCAGTCGAGTGCAGAATAGGGCCTGTTCTCACAGTCGGAAAGCACAGACGTGACAGGGTCACCGCGTGACGAGACCTCAGATCAAGGGTCAATGTGCACCTGTGAGAGGGGCCTTGGCGTGGGAAACAGAGGGATCCATGACGTCACTCACTCTTTGTGAGAAGCGAGTTTTAGCAGTCTGGGTTTTGGAGGCGGACCTATCAGACGTGATTGTTACAATGTAATCTGCAACAGATTATGGGAAATATTTCCGTAAGAAAATACAGGCGAAAGATCTCTTCCCCCCCTCCACGAATGGTTAAGACTTATTTGATAAGTAACTATGATAAAGTAGTAATTTGCTCTCTCTCTCTCTCAACGTAGTGAATATCTCCAAGCCGATAAATAACAAACGCTTGTAATAAAAAGAATTAAATTTAAAAAGATTGTTTGTCTTCCGACCCGATCATGGAGCTTTTGTTGCAGCGACGTGGTTCACGGCAGAAGAAGGAGGAAGGAGTTCAACCACTAGACGACATCGAGACGGCAACCCTCTATGCAGCGAGGGAGAAATTTAAAGGTATGCAAACTATACGATCTATGTTTTAAAAATGACGAGTGTAGAAAACGCGTACTGCCGCGGTCCAAGCAGGAGAGGTGCTATGCAACCATAGAGAGAGAAAACCCATACCAGAAAACGCTTTATTTTGTGTTTTGTTTTGTAAAAATACGAATGAAAATAATAATAATATTTAGATGTGGGTGTGTACAAATAGGGTTAGATTAGAAATTTGCATAAGGGAATGGAAAATTCTATTGGAAATAAAAGTAGAACGAGAGATACGTGTTACAGGAAGTTGAATCATGGTTGTAAGTCCGAAATGGTAGATAAGCTGATTGTATTCAGTCCCATTTTTTAGAAACTCCGGTTTTGTACCTTCGGCCTTTTGGCCAAGATCAAAGTGTAGTATCTGTTCCGATGGATACTGCACCCCATAGACTGGTACCGTCTTGGCCTTCGGGTCTTAATGACGCCGGTCTGTGGGTTTGTCCTGTGCAGTTCTAGGAGGTCCACCCTCCCAGGCTTTGCCTCCCCTCTTTGGGGAAGAGTAAGTTTAATGCTTACTGCCTGAGGCGCCCCTGCCGGGGAATGCCGATAGGGCTGCCCAGGCATTTTTTGTAGGCCAAAGTGCTCACCTTCTTGGGCGCTTGCTTTTTAATCCCCACTTTCCCGACCCGACCTTGGGTCACATCTTACCTTGTGGGAGTAAGATAAAACTGGCCTTGTGCCTAACCTCCTGGAGAGGAGGTAAATAAATACTCTTTCCCCGGGAGCGGGGGGGGGGGGGTCAATGGCAAGCTTATATGTAACCTTACAATGCTGTTAGAGAATGAAGGGATAAAACATCAAGGGGCATGAGCCATTCGAGCAATATTGTTGTTGTTGGAGTTTTTTCTTTTACGTTGTGCATAATTGCAGAGAAAGATAGAAACTGCCACATAACCACAGAAATGCAACCAGTTCATTCAATGTGCAGATTGAAGAACATCACAGCTATGCTACAAAGAGTCAAGAATATATAGGAATTCCATGATAAATGCCAGTATACTGAAATCATATGCCCTTAATAGGTTTAAGATGAAAATTCATATACGCTAAATGTACAAAAGCAAGGAAATTCCCAAATTTTTACACTTTTATTGTCATTAAGGGTATGCGAGCACAACAGGGCTATGTATTTTACTGGTAGGAATTTTTCTTCAGCTCACCTCACACACTTTATCAACTCATGCATAGAGATTTATACTGTAGTGATGTGATAATGAAATGTTTTGGTTGATATGTAGTCATACCTTAATTAATGACAATAAAAGTGGCATTTTTCATGGAATGTCACTACTTTTGTAAAGGCTATGCCTCAATACAATGCCTTCTCATAAGGTTTTTTGGAATTTTCTGGAAAACTAAGGTATATGGTAAACTTAAATCAAAATGCCTTCAACTAGAGCCTAGAACCTCTATCTCTGCCAAAAATCAGCTGAATCCATCAAATAGTTGATAAGACCAAATGAGGCCAATTAATATTTTATAAAACCTAAAATCATTGTTGTCCACCTGATTTTCTGAGTTGAGCTTTTCACCATAATCCACCACTCTATAATAAAGACCAATGTGTATTTATTTGTATATAAATAAATATATGTACTTTCACCTCACCATGCAAAAGTAAAACTTTTTATAGCCTTCGGACGAAACCATTTAAAGTGGTGAGGGAAAGCAAGAAAGCAAATAGCAAGTCAGGCAACCACCCCAGACCTACCCTGCCACCTGAAATGAATTCAGAAAGAAATCCTTCACTCTATAATAAAAAATCAATGGCGGGTGTTTTTTCTTCAGGTCATCAGAAATGATAATAATAATTCATATATGAAAAATTAAATTACTGACGTAATTCTATGATTTTATATGAATATTTTAGTAACATATCTAGATAAGTAGTGAGTGCAAACACTGGCAAAGCATAATTTTTTCCATCATTTTTGACGAGGGTTGTATACTAGTATGTAATAATTGATCTTTTGATATACTAATGACAATAGAAAGTAAAATATGACTTTTATTCAACTAATCGTATACAACTTCTAGATTGTCCATCGTGTCTAACAATGGCAGTCCTACTTCCATTACTGATGAGACAAATCCGTGATCCATATCTTCTGCCAGAGAATGCAAGTCTTGTCCCTCTTCTGACGTTTATGCTCCGTTGATGATTCCGGCCTTCATCAAGTTTATGTACCCTTTGTTGACAGATCTGCCACCAGATGGAGCCGTTAGAGACAATCTCTTCAGTTGACTTGGATTCAGCCTTCACTTTTTCATGCAGTTCATATCTGTCGTGATTTTTTCTGGTCTTCTGCTCGTTTCAAACAGTAAACGCTCTTTCGGTATTGTAGCATGGATCCTGGCTTGGATAGGATATAGACAACAGTTGCGTCTTTGGAAATGTACCAAAACCCACGCTGACCATTAAAAAGGCTATGAGTGGTGAATTAGGAGAATGTTTCATTGTGTTTCAGCATTAAATGACCTAAAAGGGGTTGATAAACCTTAAAACAAAACCCCAACCAAAACCAGCACTTTCCATGCATGTTTCATTGTGTTTCAGCATTAAATGACCTAAAAGGGGTTGATAAACCTTAAAATAAAACCCCAACCAAAACCAGCACTTTCCATGCATGTTTCAGCATTAAATGACCTAAAAGGGGTTGATAAACCTTAAAACAAAACCCCAACCAAAACCAGCACTTTCCATGCATGTTTCATTGTGTTTCAGCATTAAATGACCTAAAAGGGGTTGATATACCTTAAAAAAAAAAACCCAACCAAAACCAGCACTTTCCATGCATGTTTCATTGTGTTTCAGCATTAAATGACCTAAAAGGGGTTGATATACCTTAAAAAAACAAAAAACAACCAAAACCAGCACTTTCCATCCCTTGCAAAGTTTTTTTTTTTAATATTTACTTTTATCGTTGCCCAATATGTTGGGTATCAAGTGGACCTGGCCCATGTCAAGGTTCGTGACAGAAATGAGATAGTTTGTGTTATTTCGTGTGGCGATATACAAATAAACTTTCAATCTCCGAAAAAAAAATATCTAGCAAAGTTTAAGGGGGGGGGGGGTATATAAGCTCAGCGGATAAGAATTTATTTAAGGATAAATCTTGTGGATTTAATCTCTGGCTAAGGGAAACCCTGCTATTATTTTCAGTGTTTTTGCTTTTTTTTTGTAACCTACTTGGTGGCCGAGATAATTGCATCTAGATATCTATCACTAATATTTATCAATCTATCTGTACGTATATCATTTTGTTGATAAATATTTGATTTGATTTATCTATTAGTTCTGTCTGTTCACATTCGCCTTTTTCATGACCAAAAGAAACAATTTAATGACAATTTTTACATGAATCAATCAATAAAATTAATTAGCAAACAAAGGATTTGTTCTAGTGATGATGTGCACACCAACGCTTGTTTTTCATCAAGAGTTTCACTCTAACTAATATGAATAATAAGTGTTTTCTTAAATTATAATAAAGAATGGAAAGTAAGCTCTCCGAAGTTTAAAAATCAAAAGTGACATGCATGGGAATGCGTGGGTTAAAGATCCCAATAGATAGGAAGAAACCATGTGATCGAATAGTATGCTGGGAGGTTTTGAATTGAGTTTGTGGGAGAATTCACTCGGAAGCAGAACAAGACAGATATATGAAGTGTATTCTTAAAAATCACCTGTGGTTTCTCTTTCTTTCTCTCTCCCTCTTTCTATCTATCTCTCCCTCTTTCTCTCTCTCTTTTTCTCTCTCTCTCTTCCTCTCTCTCTCTCCCTCTTCCTCTTTCTCTCTCTTCCTCTCGCTCTCTCTCTTTCTCCCTCTTCCTCTCTCCCTCTTTCTATCTATCTCTCTCTCTTTTTTTTCTCTCTCTCTCCCTCTTCCTCTCTCTTTCCCTCTTTCTCTCTCTCTCTCTCCCTCTCTTCCTCTCTCCCTCTTCCTCTCTCTCCCTCTTTCTCTCTCTTCCTCTCGCTCTCTCTCTTTCTCTCTCCCTCATCCTCTCTCTCTCTCTTTCCCTCTCCCTCTTTCTCCCTCTCTCTCCCTCTTTTTTTCCCTTTCTCTGTTTCTCTCCCTCTATCTCACTCTTTCTTTCTGCCCAAATCATTTATCCAAAGGTGATTATATTTAGGTACAAATATCTTTATTTAATAAACGACGATCTAGCCACAGACAGCCCCATAACGAATCGCCACCAGAAACTCGTCTCCCTTCCAACAAAAAGAACAACCGGCCAAAAGTCTTCATCTTTTCGGCACTTCGTTTTCTTCACATCCTCCCTTTAAAATCGAAATGAGTATATAACAAAAATATTTTTAAGCAATCAAAAACATATTGCTATAGTGACAAGTATAAAATTATAGCTTATACCACTGAAGTTATGGACATAGAAAAATTTTAAGTCTCAAAAGTATCAAAATGTGAAATGATTTCAGTTACACCGGCTATAAAGTCAGTATCCAGTTTACAATGAAGGTATATTAGCGAAATGAGCCCCTCTCCCCGGCACATGAAAATAAATTAGCAAAATTTGTTTTTTTCTTTTTCAATAATCATGCTTTAAACTTGGTTTGCAGCATTTCAAAAATATTAGTTTTAAACCTCCAAAAAAAACAATGCAGTCCCTATTCCGAAGCTCCACCATAGTATGGACCACCTTGATCAGGAGGTCACCAAACTATGGTCCGCCACATCAGACCTGCATTCTCAGTTCATTATGCCCGCTGATGGTACTTGCATTTACGTGATAAAACGTATGAAACACGAGATGTTGTGATCAAATTTAAATATTATATTTAGAATACTTTTAAATATTATATTTAGAATACTTAATATTATATTTAGAATACTTTTAAATATTATATTGGAGAGGTTCTTGAAAGCCAAACACTAGTTTCACAAATCTCACTAAACGTTTTTTGCTGCTTAGTTTGGTCTGGTGTAATTATATTTTTGCTAACGTTGCCTTCTTTGACAAGTTTTTAGCAACTAAATGTTGTTGTTATTGTTATTGTTATTGTTATTGTTATTATTGTTATTATTGTTATTATTATTATTATTGTTGTTGTTGTTGTTGTTTGTTTGTTTGTTTGTTTGTTTATTTGTTTGTTATGCCTCCTTCGGCACCTCCCCTTTAACTATCTTCTCAATTCAACTGTTAAAAAAAATAATTAAACTCTTAGTACAGTATCGATATCCAGATCAAATTCTGTCAAATATTTCATTTGACGACTCCCAAAAGTGCCCCCTCAATTTCTCCCTCCTACCACTTTCTCTGAATTTATCCAACACATCTTAAACTGATCCACGCTATTGCTGTTCTTAATCCGATCTGGCAATTTATTTTAAAAACATATTACTCTGTGAGCAATAAAACTTAACTGGTTAATAGATCTAGTTTTCGAAAACTGCCTTGACAATAACCTTCCAGATCTAGGATAAATACTAAAAAAAGTTGCTCGTTTGTAAAGTTTTGTAAAGTTACTGAAGTTTTGTAAAGTTAGTAAAGTTTTGTAAAGTTGCTAAAAAAATTGTTCTTGTGTAATGTTGGTTGCTTTTGGGTGCATTGCACGCCACTCTCTCATGTTGAATAGGGAATGCTAAACTTTAGTATTTCGTCTTTTCCCAGATATTTCGTTCTGGCTTGCAAGTATTGAACAGAATGATGATGCGGTCCATGTTCCTCATTCTTTCAGTTATCAGGCCCACTGTGAGAAAAGTTTGGTGACACCTGATCTTGACAATAGAACTGATTAGTTATATTCCTGGACTATTGTGGTGACTTGCTGTCACTTTAACTCCTGTAAACAGTTATTATTCATTCAATATGGATAATGTGACAAAGGCTTAATATACTGATACTGGTCTTGATTCCGCCAGTCTGTGGGTTTGTCCTGTGTAGTTCTAGGAGATCCACCCTTCCAGGCTTTGTCGCCCCTCTTTGGGGTGGAGTAAGTTTATCGCTTACTGCTTGAGGCGCCCCTACCGGGGAATGCCGACGGGGCTGCCCAGGCATTTTTTGTAGGCCAGAGTGCTCACCTTCTCAAGCGCTGGCTTTTCAAATCCCACTTTCCCGACCCTGTATCACATCTTACCTTGTGGGAGGAAGATAAATAAAATAGTCTGCCTAATTTGTATAAGTGCAAGAAAGAGCCTATAGAACCATTTTCAAGCAGTATCCAAATTCAAAATGAAAACTGTTGAAAAAGTTGAAAAAACAAAAACAAAAACGAAACCAATATGGAAGTCTTTTCATTAAAAAACAAAAATAAAAGAATTGAACAAACGAAAAAATATATTATATTAAAAAGTAAAATTAAAAACTTTAGATATGCAAATGAATACCAGCAGTGAAGTAATGATTATCCAAATATTTCTGAAAACCCATTGGAAAGCTAACTTTACGAAAGAGCAATTTACAACTCTACCAATTTGATGGGCCAGTCTTAAAAAAACTTTAGGGTACTTTGAAGGTTCCTTGGAGTTAGAAGATAAATTTATTTATTCAAATATAGAGTCTCTAAAAAAAGAGTCTCTAATGTAATGTTGGAATTTATTAAAGCCCCCCTCACTGATTGGCTGTTGCCATGTCCCTTAACGGCCTCACGGATTGGCTGTCAGGCATTGCAACCCCTATTCCCTTAGGTGTCATGTTAGCCAGCCCTTAAAAAACCCTTGCACACTGCATCCCGCTCTTTTTCGACGACTCCGCTCAAGTTAGCAACACATCGGCTGGTATCCTCAGTGACAACAGCCTACGACGGCAGTCACAGAGAATGACCTTCCGCAGTTACTCGAACTCTATACAGATAAGTTCTCACGAACCATGTTTTCGCAAACCCCTTCTCAAATTCCCTATGCTAAACTGAACTTTGAAAACTCTGTTTGTAAATATTCTATGACTGCACCTTTATCTTTCTTAGTAAAATTGCTGTGAAACTACATTCTGGTGTTTTGTGTTCCTTCTCTCAGGCTTTCGTCCTATATCTCTCTTTTGATGATTTATCTGCACATTGTTACCCCATTCTCATGTGCGAGAATTGAACTTTATTTACAGGATTATTTTAATCCCAACAGTAATAGGCCCCTCACTATTAAGCATGCTCCAGCCTCTGTCCCATTGCTGCAATGCTCCAGCCTCCGTCCCATTGTTTTCCAAGTACTTCAATGGAATGTGCTCCAACAATATCCTGCCCTGATGCCCCCTTTACGTAAATACCCCCGAGCAACTTGTCAGTCAGCAAGCCTTCACCCCTTCACTGTTGAGGTTCTCAGATGCCGGAGAGCTTTCTACTCTAATAGCTTCTTTCCTCATACTGCTACCCTTTGGAATTCCCTTCCTGCTTCTTGTTTCCCCGACTGTACTAACATGTTGACATTTAAATGTAATGTGAACATGCATCTCGCTGCAAAACTCCCCATATAGGATTCCTCTAATTCACAGTAGCCCCTTACATCTCAGTGGCATTGTGTTTGGTGTGAACTTTAGTAAAAAAAAAGGACAAAAAGCAAAATAAAAATGAAATTAAAAAGACTCCCATGCAACGATTGATAAAATTGATTGTTGTTCAAAATTATATTTGTTGTCCTGGAATCAAATTCTAATTCATTGTTTAATCGCTGGCGGCCATGTTTTTATTATTTTTTCTTACACCAAAAATATTTTTACTTTTCCAAAATATTTATACGTAAAAAGCAACTTTATGATGCAAGAAAATAAACTTTAATCATTCTTTTTACACAAAACAAGTTTTAACAGAATTTAAAAAATGTAAAAGCAAAAATCGCGACGTTAAAAACATACTAGTCGATAATTTAAGAATAAAAAATAGCAATAAAAATGGCGGTTGTCAAGAAGAAGTCGCAATAAAAGTTCAAACTTATATACATTAAAAACCAAAGTACACTTTTATTTCAAAACAAGATGAACAAAATAAGACAAGCAATCTAAATGTGAACTTTGAACAAAAACTAAGCGAAATGGGTGAGATATTCCAAAGGTCCCTATACTACAATTGAACAAATTTATTTTTACTTTAAAAATCAATAATAATAATAATAATAATAATAATAATAATAATAATAATAATAATAATGAAAACTACGGCAATACCAATAATTGCTAGAGAACTAGGAACAATCCTGAAAAATTCTGGAAAAGAGACTAGGAGAAATTCGAATCAGAAAAAAGGATTGACACCAAAGTGTAGTATCTGTTCTGATACTACACTTCATCTTTTCTGTCCTTGATCATGAAGGAGAAATCTTTCTAGACTGAGACAACTTTTATTTTTGTCACAATTCAGAGTGCCCCTTTTTTTTGGGGAGTTGGATTTTTCCCCACATTAAAAAACGATCTTGTGTCTTACTCTGTTCTCGTGGGGGGGGGGGAGTGAATAGAGACATCAATAGTTGATATATTGAGAAAAATCCGACATAATTAGAGAAGACTGAGGAACTCCAAGTGAATTGAAATAAAATAGCATTGGCGCCAAACAGAATTCGAACTAAAATACTTAAGGTACTATTGGCGCCACAGAAAGTGGCCATTGATTATCTGAATGAATGAAATATCCAGGAGAGATATCACCATCCAGACCCCGACTGGAAGAGAACGGAGAGTACTGGAATATTAAGAAGGCTTATTGTCACTCAGATTCCGGGGAAAACTACCGAGAAATAACTGGTAACTGTTAGTGCAAGAACACTAAGTGAGTTACAATCATAATGAAATGGAACGGCGAGTACTGGATATTTGGAATGACTTACTGTCACTCAGATCCTAGGGAAAGCCACCGGTTATTATCAGTGAGAAATCCAAGTGAGTATTAATAATAATAATAATAATGCCCCTCTCCCCCCAAAAAATGTGGCAGTATCAGCAGTGGTTGGTCATGAAGGGTCAGAGAAAGATCAAAGGGGGAGAGCACCATTCAGAATTCCACTGAAAAGGCATGGAGAGTAGTAGAGTCCTGAGGAAGCTTATTGTCACTCAGGTTCCAGAGAAAATCAACGGCCGCTATCAGCAACAAGTCAACGATAAACAGCTGTTGCGAGCACACAAAGTGATTTGTAATGGTTACCTAAAGATGTAGAGGGTGCTGAAAATGTGGGGAGACTTGTTGTCACTCAACTCCAGGGATCATCACCTGTTGTTACCAGTGAGCGATCACTGGTAATGACTTATGTGAGAACTCCTAGTGAGTTAATAAATGATGATGATGATGATGATGATGATGATGATGATGATGATGATGGTGGTGGTGGTGGTGGTGGTGGTGGTGGTGGTGATGATGATGCTGATGATGACGATGATGACGATGATGACGATGATGATGATGACGACGATGATGATGATGACGATGACGATGAAGAAGAAGAAGAAGAAGGTGGGTAAAAAAAAGGGGCTGGACTAGAAACAAAAATGAAAAATTCAGTCTCCCCTGACTGAGGACAGAACACATTGGTCAAGATCTAATTTTTTTGCGGACAATTCGTTCTAAAAAAAAAATAATAGTAGCTACGCTAATACGAATAATTGTAAGAGCACTAGATAAAAAAAAAAATCGAAGAAGCACTAGGAAGAGTCGCGAAACACCTGGAAGAAAGACTATGTGAAATTGGAATCAAAGAGAGGATTGACACCATACAATGCATGGCACTGATGAAAGCAGCCGCAATGTAAGGAAAATCCTTGAATGTGGCGTTTTCGTCTCGGCAACTCTCGGGTGCTTCCGCGACTTGCCCGATCGTTGCCGGTGCGAAATCACGGAAATCAGGTGCGTCATCTATAATAGCACCAAATAAACTTCAGCATTTCAAATATTAGTTTTGATGGCTAGAGATGTAGCAGACCCTACAATGTGCGACCTTTCTTTCTTTGGTTACCCAGCCCTTCTTCGTCTCTGAGGCAGAGAAGTCGAACCCCCGGCCATAGAGATTCAAGAAAACTAGAGTTGGAATCATTCAAATAGAACTTATTTGAATAAAATACAAAATGTACACTTTGAATTTGCGAAAATATATTGAATTTTCTACAATATTTTTTTTCGGAATTACCAGTTGTCAGCCACTGCGATCTGATTGGCTAACCGTTTCGGCACTTTCTGGCGGTTTACGTAACCTGCTGAAATATGCCGACGAAACATTAGTTGTAGCGCGGTCCATAAACTGCAGGAATACCCCCAAAATATAGAAAGAACACAACACGAATCCAAGAGAATTGAAACTGGCAGAAATCCAATAATCTAAGCTACCTCCCCCACCCAACGAACACATGGTGGCATCAGCCTCGACTGGTACCACAGAAAAGAGTCATGAAGGGACAAGGAGGATAGAAAGAGCGAGGAGGAGAAGCACCAACCAGACCTCCACTGGAAAGGCCAGGAGTGTACTTGAATCAGTGCTTTCACAGATTAGGACCCACGTTAACTTTGACCCCGTCGTTAGGGTGGGAGTTAGGTTGGGGGTTAGGGTGGGGTTAGGGTGGGGGTTAGGGTTAGCGTTAGAGTTAGGGTTAGAGTCAAAGTTAGCGTTGGTCCTAATCTGTGAAAGTATCCTTGAACCCGGAGAAGATCCCTTGGTGCTTTTTTACATTGGGACCTGCACTAACTTTGACCCCGTCGTTAGGGTTAGGGTCAAAGTGGGGGTTAGGATTAGGGTTAGCAGTAGAGTTAAAGTTAGGGTTAGGGTCATGGTCAAAGTTAGCGCGGGTCCCAATGTAAAAAAGTACCAATCCCTTAAATTCCCAAGAAAGCCATTGACCATTATCAATGAGGACTGAATGGTAAACGACTGTGCGAGAACGCAAAGTGAGTTGCAACAGTGATAGAAACAAGTGGAGAGTACTGGAAATTTGGGGAGACTTACTGTCACTCGAACTTCAGATATACCACATGTTATTTTTTTGTTGCTAATTAATGATCACTACTACTCACATGACTTGTAAGTAGTAGTAGTAGTAATAATAATAATAATAATAATAATAATAATAATAATAATAATAATAATAATAATAATAATAATAATAAGAAGAAGAAGAAGAAGAAGAAGAAGAAGAACAGACATGACTGTGTTGGGAAAGTAATACACTGGGAACTATGCAAACAATTAAATTTCGAATACACAGACAAATGGTACAAACATAAACCAGAAACAGTACTGGAAAACGAAAAACACAAAATCCTCTGGGATATGGATATACAACCAGATAAACTCATACAAGCAAGGAGACCTGATGTTATTATAATCGACAAGAATGAAAAAACTTGTAAAATCGTAGACTTCGCCGTTCCAGCAGTCAACAGAGTGAAGATCAAAGACACGGAAAAATGAAGTAAATACACAGAACTAGCCAGAGAACTGAAAGGAATATGGAGCATGAAGAAAGTCAGTATAATACCAATAATCGTAGGAGCACTAGGAACAATCCCCAAAAACCTGGAGAAAAGACTGGGAGAAATTGGAATCAAAGGGACCATCGAAACCATACAAAGAACGACTATGATCAAAACAGCCGCAATCTTAAGGAAAATCCTCGAATACGGAAACCAACACGCATAAGCTACAAAGGCTAACCAGTCACAAGGAATTTACAACAGGGAGAAAACAAAACCATACGAAGAACACCACAACACGAACCAAGGAACAGAAACTGCAAGAAACATCACTTCATAATCTCTCTCCCTCCCCAATAAATTACACCGGCCTCAGCTATCACCACACAAAAATGAACCAAGGAACAGAAATAACAAGAAACACCAAAAGCCCCCCCCTATCTCCCCACCCCACCCAAATAGTAAATAAATAAATAAATAAATAATAAATTAAAAAAAATAAAATAAAAAATTAATTAGAATTTGTCTTTTTTTTAAATGATGCCGGCCTAGGCTGACACCAGACGAAATATTTGTAGAGGGTTGAGGAGGGTGAGAAGACCGAGGAGGGACAGCACAAACCAGACCTCCACTGGAAAAGTGCGGAGAATGCTGAGATCTTGGGAAGGCTTATTGCCACCCAAATCCCAGAGAAGACCAATGGTCCTTACAAGCGAGAAATCAATGGTAAGCGGCTGTTGTGATACCGCATCGTTATCGAAAAGAGGTGAAGAATACTGGAAATTTGGGGAGGCTTGTTGTCACTCAGACTCCAGGAAATACCACTGGTTTTTGTCAGTGAGCAATCACTGACGATGATCTGTGTGAGAACTCCTAGTGAGTACAAATAATAATAATAATAATAATAATAATAATAATAATAATAATAATAATAATAATAATAATAATAATAATAATAATAATAATAATAATAATAATTAAAAAAAAAAAAAAAAAGTGCAATTACGTTTTCTGAAGGGGTTGATACTAAATGTAGTATACAATTGTTGGTTTTGTCTTTCTTTTAAGATTGTTTCCACCATAAATTTTTGCTGGTCCACTTGGTTTAAAGGCTCTTTTTTGGACATTGTCGCCAGATTGGACCCAGACTGGACCCAGATTTGTTTAGTTAGGTTGCTTAGCAACCAACTGTCTAACTGTTAAAAAACAAAATATAACTAAAAAAACTTGCATTATTTAAAAAAAAATTATTATTATCATTATTATCATCATCACTAATATTAATTATCCAAATGATATCTACACCTAGTTTCTTAAATATATATATAAAAAATAACAATATAAAAATTATTTCAGTAATTTAAGAAAAACAACATTCACTCAAATTAGAATTTCCGGAAAAAATACGTTATTTTATGGAAGCCGATAAGCAACAAATCTAATTTAATGTGTGTGCGTTCTTAAATAGAATCAAATTGACATGCATTCGAATTAAGAACTAAATTAAAATTAATTATAACAGAAACTAAATGCATGACTATCATTAAGATTTTAAAAACAAAACAAGTACATAATGTTCATCGTTCATAATTTTTTTAATGTTTTCCTGTGATATATTCAAGCATTTTAGCCATCCATACTTATGGCTGCCGATAATAAGGCTTTGAGTGAATTCGCAAAGCAAAACAAATGGTATCAAGGAATTTAATTAAAAGCCTTGTTCATTTTTTTTTATTGCAGAACCCAGTAAATTGAGTTTAAACTATATTAGTAAGTTTTAAAAAGGACGTTTTTCTAAAAAAAATTTTTTTTTAGAAACAACATTTGATTTTGCCCGCTGGTTTCCCGGCATGCCCTTCGCCAAGCGCAGCCATATTGTTTTTTTAATGGCATTTTTGTTTGTTTTACTCGAAAGGTTTAATTTATTTTTGTCACGATTGTCGGCTGATATACCGACACTGTACTCTTAAGTGGTACCTCTTTTGGTAAGTAATTAAATAATATATGGTTCTAACACTGTTATGGTTCATTAAAGAGGGTTTATTTTAAAGCAAAAGTGTAAAAACTGGCAAATATATGCACAAAATTAAATAAAACGGAGGCGTCTGCCGAATATTATTATTTTTGTTCAGCTGATTTTTGTTCCTAAACACAGTTTTAAGTTCATATTTCTTTCTTTAAACATTGAATATATTTATTAATTACTTATATTAAAGCTTCTATAAATCTCCTATAAACTTACTATAACCATTTAAACAATTTTAATACTCCTCATTTTGCTTACTTCGGATATAAATAACACAAAAATGTTTACTTAAGAACCACTTTAACGATCGCATTCGACAATAATTATTTACTTTTTCTTATATTTATTTGTTTATGCTTAATAATGTCACAATATCGGGATAAATATTTATTTATTTTTGTCTATTTAAAAAATGAATGCGCGTTTGTAAATATATAATGTTTGATCTTTGTTATGTATGGTGGCCCATATGAGATACAATTTACGGTATTTTCTTGTTAAAAAAAAAATCATAATTCGAAAGGAACTTACAATTTATTACCATTGATAAAGTATTAATCGGTACTTTTCCAGATTAGGACCCGAGCTGACGTTGACCCTAACCCTTACGACGGGGTCAAATTTAGCTCGGGTCCTGATCTAAAGAAGTACCGATTAATCTATTTACTGTGCTACTAAATCTAATGTTTTTGTAAACTTGCTTGTTACCGGGCACACTTCAACTGTACATAAATATTTTAGATGGTGGGAGGAAGGGGGAATGAGGAAAGGAATAGAATTATGTAAATAATTAAAAGATAGAAGAGATAGAGGGTCTATTATGACATCACAATCTATTCTGATTTTGTGAAATCCTTGTACGAATGATTATCGACCAATTTCAAAGTTAATAAGTTAGATATCTAATAATATAAATAACACACTGACCCAGTAATTAATAAACCTGTCTTATTAGTATTCTTATTTAAAAACGCTCCTCAGATTAATCGCATTGACAAAAATATAAACAAATCCGGTTTCAGTTTCATAAATCTATTTCTACTTTCTGTTTTCAATAAGCAAACATTAAATTGGTTCTTTTCTATAATATAGGCGCGGTCGAGAAATACAAATGAATCTTATTTTGCCTATGATTGTATTAAATCTTAATTCAAGCCAGAAATTACTCTCCCAAAGGCTTCAAAATCACCTTCGAATATCTAAGACCAAGACATAAATATCGTGTCGGCCATTTTGTGGTTAATTTCTATTTTAGTGACCTGTAATGTGAACAAACATCTCGCTGCACAACTCCCCATTTAGGATGCCCCTATAAATCTGGCCCCTAATTCACAGTAGCCCTTTACGTCTCAGTGGCAGTGTGCCTTGTTTGAGGCAAAAAAATGAAAATATGCCGAAAAAATATAGTCGCCATCTTTATAACCAAGTCTAAAGAAGAACGATAACTCATGTTCATAATTAAAAAAAAAAATTTTTTTTGTACCATAGTTCACCCCAGACAAGGCAGGCCGCCACTGTAGACGTAAGGGGCTACTGAGAAGAAAAAAAGGGGAGAAGGTTGGGGGGGGGGGGTCAACCTAAATTGGGATCTGCGCAGCGAGATGTCTGTTTACATTAGTTTTAAATTTCTGCATGTCAGTATCGTCGGGGAAACAGGGGGCAGAGAGGGAGTTCCAGAGGCCAGCAGCACGAGGAAAGAAGCTATTTGAGTAGAAGGCTCTCCAGCATCTGGGGACCTCTACAGTGAATGAATGGGATTTAGTTGTTGGTCGAGAGTGAATTTACGTCGAGGGGGCACCAGAGTAGCCAATTCATCGGAGCATAATCCATTGAAGTATTTGTAAAACAAGCACAAGGATACTACATTGCGGCGATGGGACAGCGACTGGAGCTTGGTTGACAGTGAGGGACCTATTAGATTGGCGACTCTTTTTTGGACCTTGTCAAGGAGGGAGAGACTAGTAGATGATGCACCAGCCGAGATGCGGCAACAATACTCCATGCATGGGCGGATGGTGGCTTTGTAGAGATACAGGATAATGTCAGGTGTGAAGAGTTTACTAGCACGGTAGAGGGAGCCAACCATCTTTGCGGCAGCCTTGGCAATGTCTTCAATTTTCTAATTAAAGAATAAAGTTATGAAATAGGGCAGATATGTGCTTCAAGCTGAGATCGAAACTCGTCCGTTTTGTTGACAGTCGAGGATCTTACCCGCTGCGTCATCGGCAAGAGTCACAAAAAATAAATCTTAATACTTATATATAACACATTACTCAATGAGACGTGGGTCTGACATATAGATGGCGCCACTAATAAAAAAAATCCATATGATTTTTGTAAAGTACTAACCTTCAAATGGCATGTGTCAAAATTTATTATTTAAGTGAAGCTACTGTTTCAAATTTTCAAAACGATGGAAAAAATCTGAATTACGTGTGTTGATAAAACATTACTTTCTGATTGGGAAAAATACCGTTCAAGCAAAGCAATAGGTTGATAAGTGTTATTCGGACTCCAATGACTTTAAATACGGTCATCATATAGACACAAATGATGCTGAACACTTAGGTCGACCAAATTTGGCAGTTGTCTCAGAAAACATAAAAAAAAGTCTACTAACTCGTTTTGGCCAATTGTAAATTGATGTTACGTGAGATAGCAGAGGAATTGAAGATATCAGATGGCGAAGGTGCATTTACCATTTTTGTATGAACATTTGTTAATGAGAATGCAGTGTTCAAAGTGGATACCGGGGTTTCTAACAGTCGATGAAAAGTAACGGATTCAGAGCGCCGTTTGCAACAAAAAGGAGTTTTTGTGTCAGTGTGATAATGGATGAAACATGGATCCATCACTTCACTCTGGAATCAAATTGGCGGTCAGCTAAGTGGACAGTAGCAGGTGAAAGCTGTCAATAGCAACCAAATATGCAAACATCAGCAGGCAAGGTTTTGGTCTCTGTATTTTAGGATGTGCAAGATATTCTGTTCAATTTTCTTGAGAAAGGAAAAACCATCAATAACAAATATTATATAGCATTATTGGTGCGGTTGAAGGAAGAAATTGCCAGAAAACGGCCATAAATGAAGAAGAAAAAAGTGCTTTTTCACCAAGACAATGCACCATGTCACAAGTCGATCGCAACAATGATAGCAAAACTACATAAATAGCACTTCAAATTACTTTGGCACTAACCTGTTCTCCAGATTTGGCCCCAGTGACTACTGGCTGTTTGCAGACATCAAAATAATTCTCCAGGGAAAGAGATTCAGCTCCAATGAAGAATCCATATTTGAAAATAAGGCATATTTTGGGGGCCAAAGACAAATCGTTCTACAAAAAAGGTATCGAATTAAGGAAGCCTTGAAATCTAGGAGGAGACTATGTTGATGAATAAAGTCAAATTTTACCTAAAAGTTGTTTTATTAGTTAGGCCTGGGACTTATTGAGTGCAGCTGCTGAGAGTGCTGTTTTCTTTTACGAAGAGCTTTGCGTTATTTTATTTTTATTAGAACTGTGTTCTGCGGCTACGGAAGTCAAATGACATCCCGTAGCTGCAATCAGTCCTCCATGCTAGTCCCAGGCCATCTGGCCTTGTCATGCGCAAGTTGTCGTAGGCAATGAAGTTGTTTCGTTGTACATAGTGGTCCTAGTCCCACCTGCTTGAGGTCAGCACGTAGGGTGCCCAGCAAATTTGTGTAGTGCCGTCCTAGCGTTATAGCTAATGATAAATAGTGATATATTCGTATGTACAGGATTTACTCCTAAACAAATTAACAGCTGCTAGGGGTAAGGCGTCGTAATGTGGTTTATATTTAGTTTGAAAATTCAGACACCTACAATTTTTGTGAAATTTTAAGAATAGATATTAGACATCAATTATTAAATATTCCCCAAATTTCAGTTTCTTTGGGGTATTTTAAAGGGTTTCTAGGGGGCCTTATATAGGTATAACCTTCCATTTAAAAATTAAAATATTTCAGATTTGCATTAAATTTGAGCCATAGTCATTAGAAACCAATTAAGCAAGATTTCCTGAATTTCTTCTTTAACCCCCCCCCCCCATTTGATTAGATGCATGGGAACTTTTCAATAACCCTGTATATAAATAACAAAAAAAAAAGATGATGTGTATGCAAGGAACACAAGATGTTACTGTAATATCAAAATAGGACTAAATATCCAAGTGTATAAAGCTAGATATTAAAACAGTTTCACACTAAGAGTAGGAAGAATCAATCAAGAAGTTTTCTATGAGTTTACATGGAGCATGCACAATGCATCTGTATATATGTTGTTATATATGGACTGCACACGTGTTCCGATTAATACCTTCGGACTATTTGTAAGCAGATGTGCCTGAATACAGGCATGCTCCTTGTAAGTGCACAGAAGACCTGTTGATTCTTCCTGGCATGAAACCAGGTTTGTTTTAACTTGTTTCATTTGTTTTAATATATATATTTTTATATATATATATATATATATATATATATATATATATATATATATATGAAGCAATCCAACAAAAGATATAAGCGTCAACCAATATCTTATAATTAGTGAAACATCCGGATAAAAACTGAAGCTCAGTATACTGGATAGAGCATAATATAATATATATATATATATATATATATTATTGTAGAAAATAAATTAATTACAGATCACTGTTTTGATTGTTAAATCTGTTCAGTATTTTTGCACATTTGTAGAAGTATGGTTAATATATGGTTAAATATATAGTTGTTTTCTCTTTTCTCATTGGGGATTCAGAATTTTCAGCGATTCCTATCACCTTTTTCAACCCAATACAAAATGACAAAAAGCAGAAGAGATTTGACCGTTATTTGGAAGCATATTTCATTATTTAATATCTATAATATTAATAAGGAGAATATTTTGAAAAACCTGGACAACGCGTTTCTTTGTTTTTTAAAATAAATAATTTATTTATCTTAAAAACTTGAGCACTTTCAGTGATATACACCCTTGTCAAAAGTATAAGCCAATTTTTTTTTTCTCGTTTAATCCTTATTGATTGAGACATTTATTGCAGTCAAGTTGAAATTCGTCTTGATGTTATTGACGATTAATGTTGATATGCCAGTGTGTGTAGCATGCGGTTACGTGAATAGGGCAGAATGAAAAGTTCACACTTGAAAGCGTTGATGAAATGGCAATAATAAAGAGAATATTTTGAAAAAAATATTTAAAAAAACCTGGACAACGCATTTCTTTGTTTTTTAAAATAAATTATTTATCTTAAAAACTTGAGCACGTTCGGTGAAAAACATAAAGAAACGCGTTGTCCAGGTTTTTCAAAATATTTTCCCTATTATCGCCATTTCATTCAACGCTTCCAAGTGTGGACTTTTCATTCTACCATATATATATATATATATATATATATATATGGAAAATGAAATAAGGAAAAGCAAAATATTAATTAAATATCCATCTATGTTTCACCTTTATTAGAAGGTTTCATCAGGACGGGAGATTGAAGAAAACGAAAAAATAAAGCAACAAGTACCAAAGTCTGAAAAATAAATGTGAGAAAGCGCTCAGCAGTTAGAACGCTGAGAAATGTGCTACGGCAGAACAGCCGATAAAAGTTTGAAAAGTGAGCGTTCAAACTTTTATCGGCTGTTCTGCCGTGGCACATTTCTCAACGTTCTAACTGTATTTTTTTCTTTTTCTTCAATCTCCTGTCCTGATGAAATAAAGGTGAAACGTAGATGAATATTTAATTAATATTTTGGTTTTCCTTATTTCATTTTCCATTCTTTATCACACACACACACACACACACATATATATATATATATATATATATATATATGATAAATGTAGAAAAAAAAGTGGACAAATTGCAAAATATAAATGACAAAATCACATCAAAAACACAACTTATACTTTGTTTCTTTTAATAACAAAACTTTGTCAAAGTGAACAGAAATGTATTTTTATTGTGCTTCATGATTGTCACTTGTACAAACCCCATTCTCCAAACATGCGTTTATTCAAGGGAAGGTGGAGGATAATTCTAACTGGGAAAGAGCCGGCATTGCTTAACAACTGAATCTTATGTGGATCTTGTCCACGTCTCTTGTTCTCATGAGTAACAATATTCTCTGTTGATGTTTTTCTTGTGAAGAATGATTACAAAGACAATTCAAATTTTAACTGTATTTTATTCATCTTAACTATATGGATATCCATTTTCCTTAACTAAGAGTTGCTTCGGGTTGAATCATCCCTACAGGGGGTATGAGCGATCCTATCCTTACATTATTATTAAGTGCATGTTCACTAATATATTTTAGCCATTCATTACTCAACTTCAGATTCTTTTTATGTCACATTGCTCTTGTTAAAAATGAATAGAGATGGAGGGTATTACCAAAACTCTATTGAGACATTTAAAAACATGAAGGCTTGGAACATTTTACTATTATTATTATTATTATTATTAAATGAACACGATTTTATTGAAATAAGTATAGATATTATTTAAAGTATTAAAAAATATAAATAAAATTAATATGATTTTATTTAAATAAATTTTTCGATACTATTTAAACTATATACACAAGTAGTCATTAATTTCGACACCAATTGAAAAATACTTTCAGATTTGGATAAAATTAAATTTTATTCTCAATATATTTGTCATTCGTAAAATTGAAAAAAAAATGATATAAATATTTAATTGACTGTTTTTATTAGAATAGAAAATAAATTGTTAAAAAAATCCAGAACAAAATAAGAAATTTGGATTAATATTCTCATCTTGTTTATTATGTGAGCCTGGTGGTGACGGGGTATCATTCACTGATGTATTCTGGGTGTCTTGGCGTTTTAAATGTAGTCCGATGCACAAGGATCACATGCATTCCCACTAGTTGCTTTGTCAATCCTTCTTTGCCCACAATGTGTATTGACGCAGCTAGTGAGGAACTTGCGTAAGTGGCCGGTCGGCAATTCCTCTCTCCTTGGGGCCCCTCATTTTTCTGTGTCTGACAGGCTGTGAGCAATAGAGCTGGAATAAATGTTTGCATACAAAAATGACAGACATTTTTGTATTTAAAAAAAACTGATGCTTTATATAATAGATAACAAACACTGTAAGTCCATTTCCTAACTAAGAGATAAAATTAGGCTAAGATTACATCCTTCTGTGTCCCAAACTTGTACTAATTTTCCACCTCAGAAAAATCTCTCATACAAACACCCACCCCTACCCTACATCACCAATCCAACAAGGCAAATAGGGGTGATTCATGCTTAATCTTTCTGAAAATTTACATATCAAAGCGTACACTCCAACATGATCCTTGCTTATGACACTCAATCTCGTTAGATACAGGTATGAACTTTTCACCCCTATGCACGGGTTGACATCAAGGTCGCAAATCCGACTCCTTATTTTAAAGTCTTCCGATATTCAAGCTGTCTGTTGGTTCTTCGGAGATTAATAAATTTGACTCCAACTCTTAGCATACTTATAAGTCCGATTTCTTCCAAAACCTCCTACCCCGCAACCCTGGTTGACATCCTGCATTTTGTAAAGAAAAATTTGCTCTAGTTAAAAATCTATATCTGTATATATATACTACTAAAACTCTGTAGATCTTATGCTCTTGTTATATTTAGTTTGTTTGTCCTCGTGCACAGTGGATGATGTCATCGTTTTGTGACATTATTAATTAAAACAGAAGTGGGTATAATTGTGCACAGTAGATGACATCACTAAACGATGATGCTATCAATCAAACCAGAGGGTGTGGGGAGATCCTTTATGACGTTTTTATCTTGACAACGCTGAAACCTGGACATAAAGATTCTCAAGTCTGACATGATGCACTTGAAGGTCAAAGGTTACATCGGCTGAAATGTGAATATAGCAACCAAAATGAATCCGAATAATCCAAAATATCGATCTTCATCTAAAAAATTCTGAAAGATGAAAAACTTTTTTTACAAAATTAATGATTAATTTAATTTTAGTAAAACTAAAATCATTTAATCTTTATTTGAACATGCTAAGATAATCCACAAGGTATTATCCCTTTAAAAAAGAAACTGATAACCACTTCTACTTGTTTTAAATAACCCAAAAAATCTGATTTTGTAAATTTGACGTTTACTTAAAATAGCAAAACTGACAGCTACTTCTCTTACCCCTAACTTTATTCCGACTACTATTCTAATCTTAGTTGTTATATTCACAACGTTTCAGCTGATGTAACCTCCGACCTTCTTTCGGTGGATCTTTTCCAACTTTTGAACCTTATAGTTGAACTCGGAAATCTTTATATCCAGGTTTCTGAGTACGACTAGAAGGTTCCCAAGTTCAAAAGATGGACCTGAAGATCAGGGGTTACATCGGCCGAAACCTTGTGGGTATAGCAACAAAAATAAGACTAGTAATTCAAATAATTCAGTTTTTTTATCTTTTGTATTTGTTTTTTTTTCCTCACTTAATCAAGGGAGGCGCGATAGCGCTCTATCCCTTAATAGACTTCAAAAACGACCTATGCTAGAAATCTCATTTCTTTGATCAGTCATAACTCAACAACCAATAAACCAAATTAGTTAAAACTTTGCACAAAATTTTCATTTGATAGGTTCTATAAGTGTGTAGAATTTCAGCATCATTAGTCAAGGCAACCCAGAGATCCAGAAAGGTCAGGAGTGATTTTGTGTTATCCGTGTGTACGTACGTACGTGTGTGCCACCCTGTATCTCATCAACTATTTGATGGATTCAGCTGATTTTTGGCAGAGATAGAGGTTCTAGGGTCTAGTTGATGGCATTTTAATTTCAGTTTACCATATACCTTAGTTTTCCAGAAAATTCAAAAAAACCTTAAAAATTACCATTGTCTTGAGGCATAGCCTTTATAAAAGTAGTGACATTCCATGAAAAATGCCAGTATACTGAAATCATATGCCCTTAATAGGGTTAAGATGAAAATTCATATACACTAAATGTACAAAAGCAAGGAAATTCCCAAATGTTTACACTTTTGTCATTAAGGGTATGACTACATATCAACCAAACCATTTCATTATCACATCACTACACTATAAATCTCTATGCATGAGTGGAGTAAGTGCGTGAGGTGCGCTGAAGAAAAATTCCTACCAGTAAAATACATAGCCCTGTTGTGCTCGCATACCCTTAATGACAATAAAAGTGTAAAAATTTGGGAATTTCCTTGCTTTTGTACATTTAGTGTATATGAATTTTCATCTTAACCCTATTAAGGGCATATGATTTCAGTATACTGGCATTTTTCATGGAATATCTATAGACAAAACTTAAATATAGAAAACAGAAAATCCAATCGATTTAAGAAAATACAACAATTTCCATTGAAACTGGTTTTAAACATCAGAAAGCGTGTTTCAACTCTTCGGTTGAGTATCCCCCATCTTTATTGAAATAAGGGCATAATTCGACGAGGCATGGAATAATAACTATCGCACTAGAGAATGAATTGTTTCGTTAAAAAGAAAAAAAATTCAATTTTATTTGTGTACAAATTTTCTCAAATAAGCCTGAGACATAAGAAATATCACCAGTTGAAATGTGTCACTATTTTTAGGTAACTAGGTCAGTTTGCAGCACATATTGATGGCAAAACAGATACTGAAACCACCATTTCAATACTGCCCAACTCTATCAATCAGATATTTAGCCACGTAGAAAGTGAGCTGACACTTGCAAGGTCATAACATATCAATCATATCTACTGACTTAATGAACCATGTTGACACTTCACTGCAAAAGCATCTTACCTCAAGCAGTATGTAACACTTACACGGATGCATGTTTGGTTTATTTTATAAAACAACTATCAATTATCATGTGACGGGTCAAGGCCCAAAGGCCACTCGAGGATAAGGGTTAATGAGTTTGTCAGGTGTTCGGTGAAACAGCATCGTGAGGATTAGTAACGATGGTTGTAACTGGTCAGAATTTGATTATTTAAGAGGATGACTCAACAAGAATTTGTTTACATTGGATTTGAAAACAGTCATGTTGTAGTCGGCCGGAAAGCAGCCCTGTGTTATTGTGTTCCACGGACGTGTAGTTCTAGGGAAGAAGCTTTGCTCCTAAAAGTTCTCAACAAATGAATAATCATTTGATTTATGGCAACTTATTGCCTTATTGGATGAACAGTGCATTGATAGACTTCTTTAGAAAGTGTTGACTAAAAGTAGAATATTTTTTTTTCATATCTATGGAGATTCGGTATCTGTCTGTCTGAAGCTGTAACTATGCTATTACTTCTATTTTTTTACATGCTGGCATGTGCTGGACGGCTTTGAGAAATTGACTTGCAAACTAACCTATCTCTGGCCAGGTCTTTATTTATCCCTCTTTCCCTCAGATCTATTTTTATCACTTTCTCCCATGTTTTCCTTAGCTTTCCTCTGTGAATTGAACCTGCTTCTTCAACTGTTCTCATCATGATCATAATCATCATCATCATCATCGGTCTTTTGATTATCGTGCAAGATTGGGGGCAGTGTCCACACCAGTGGACTCCCCTCTAGACAGCTAGCTAGCTGCACGCATGGCAGTCCTCACCGCAGATCTCCACTTTTGTTGATCCTGAGGATCAGCGTTTAAGAGCCTCCAGTTTAGTGCATAGTTGATTGCACTGCTGGATCTGTCCATGTGGCCATAGCAGCGGAGTCTTCCTTCCCTCACGATGGGATCAAAGTCTGCAAGATCAAGTTTCCACAGCAACTCACTTTTCCGCACGGTAGAAGTATCTTTTGGCTTGATGTTACAAATCCATTTAACCATTACCTTGTCATTGCACTGCTGGCGTTTGAGGTCTGGCCTTGTCAGTGTCCAGCTTTCACTGGCATGGAGCATAGCGCTCCACACACAAGTGTTATACACTTGATCACAGGTCCTGTATGACAGATGGCGTGATGTGAAAACTGGTAGCAGCTCTCTGAACTTCTTCCAAGCAGTCTTCACACGCATCGTAGCTGCAAAGTTGCAGCCGCCATCTGCTGAAAGCATATCTCCCAGGTAACAGAAAGAGTCAACTACCTTCAACTTGTCCTGATCAACCTGAATCTCCCTCAGCGGTTGACCATCAAGTGGGCGAGCAGTTCCCGGTATCTAGAGCACCTAAAGTTCTAAAGTAGGGTCCTCGGTCAGACGTTTGTGTTCACTACACCTCTTTTGCACCCAGTGCTTGAAGCCACAGCACAAAATACTGTTGCTGCCCACACCTGTGCGACAAACAGCACACGGGAAGTTGCCTGAATCCTAAAGTTGGTTGAGGCCAGTACCGCAGATCATGATCTTTGTCTCGTCAGCATTCACTCTCAACCCTTTCCTTTCCATAGCTTCCTTTCATGTCAGGAGCCTCCAAACGCATTCATCCTGCGAATCAGCAATGATAACCAGGTCGTCAGCATAGAGACCCTCTCAAGGAACACTGGTGCGAAACTTGCGTGACAGAGCTTCAAGCACGATAATGAAGAGGAGGGAACTGAGTACCGATCTCTGATGGACACCAACCCCCACAGCAAAATCATCATTGTGGCTGTTACCAACACGGCCGTGAATGTGAGCATTTGCATACATCCCCTGCACCAAGTGTATAATTCACCTCTTGACAGCATGTTTCTGTAGTGCCCCCAAATTACTCTCCGGGGAATACGATCAAACATTTTCTCAAGGTCCACAAATGCTATATAGAGACGTTTGTTTACTGCAAGGAATTTCTCCTGCAACTGCCGAACAATGAATATTGCGTCAGTTGTACCTCTGCCAGGGTGAAGCGAAATTGGGAGTCATCGATTAACACGGACTGTCTAATCAGACTGTCAATGATCCTCTCAATGAGACGTCAGTAATTGCCCCTGTCACTTGTAGAGACAGACAATGAAACTTTCCACTCAGTCGGTAGGAATCCTGCCATCACGGTCTATTGAGGATGCAAGGTCACAGATCGTGGACGCACCTGTGTCACTGGCAGCTTAGACTATCTCTACTACTATACCTGATGGCACGGCTGCTTTACCAGACTTCATCTTGGAAATGGCCTTCTTTACCATATCAATTGTGATTGGGACCGGTAGCCCTGCAGTGGTGGTTCATCACTTCGGTGATTTGGATCCCAATCAAATTTCACATTAAGGAGTCTTTCATGATGCTCCAGCCAGGCCTTCTCCAATGCTTCCTCGGTTGCTGACAACTCTCCTGCATCATTTCTTACTGACTTGTCACCCATAACATTCCTATTCTCCCTTCACATTTGGTTTGCAAGGCGGTATACATTGGTAGAGTTGGGATCTACCATTTTGTAGAACTGCTTGTCTGCCTCTTGGCACGCATGATGGACCGCCCGTCTTGATGCATGCTTGGCTATGTCATATCTTGTTCTCGAGCCCTTTTTAGATTTCCAGGCCTTAAAATCTAAGCGTTTAGCTTTGATAGTCTGTTCGACCTGATCTGTCCACAACCAAGTCTTTATATGCCATCTATGGGATCGTGCAAAACAAAAGTTTCCTCAAAGTGTCCGCAAATTTCTGGGTCCTTGAGTTTCCAGACTTTTAGGCAGGGAATGAATTTACGCCTGATCTTTGGAGGCTTCTCTATCCTCAAGTCACAAACTAAGAGTCGATGCTGTAGAGCAACTTCCTCACTAGGGATCACCTTCACATTTGTGACAAGGTTTTGCATGTTCTTATGAAACAGGATGAAGTCCATTTGAGTAACAGATTTGTATGTCACTACGTGGCGGTCACGCTTCTTGAAGCAGATGTTGCCTACAAGATGGTCGAATGCTAGGGCATATTCTAGAACCCTCTCATCCTCCATGTCAGGCTCTGGCCTACCATAGCCCAGACCGCCATGTGCTTCTCTGAAACCAGTGTTAGTACTGCCAACATGGCCGTTCCAGTGTCCACATGCAATCAAGAAATCAGTAGCAGAGATTCTGACAGTCACAGCATGTAGTTGGTCATAAAACTGATCTTTCTGTGTATCACTGAGAAATGCGTAGATGGGCAAAATGCTAAGCACACGCTGACCCACTATGAGTTTCGCTAGGAGGATCCTATCAGAGACTCGCTGTACTTTGAATATCTTCTCAATCAACTCTTCAGCCACAAATACTCCTACTCCCGCTGTACCCTTGTCGTTTCTTGAGCAGATGACCTTGTACTTGGAATTCTTCCCCTTGACAGTGCGACATTGTCCACCACGCTATCTCTTATCCATTCTTTCAACGTGGTCATACCATTGAAGTCTACACTTCTGTACACATCTCCCTATACTGTTCAGATTTAATCTTCCTCTGGGGTCATCAGAACCAAGCCTGTCTCTAAGGCTTAAACCAGACATCAGTCGTATCATTCTCATATAATTTCTCTCCATGCAACGCATGTCCTCAACCCTCCCTGGCCCGATTTCACTTCTATACATCATCACACTGCGTACACATGCCTGATTAACTCTTCCCAGTTTACTGTACTATTTCAGACTAATGTACTATCTTTCAATGTTCAATTCAAAGGGGTAGTGTAGTACCTGTTCTGTTGTCATGATACCATCTTCACAGGCATGTCCTTCTCCTTTTGGGGATGGGTAATCTAGTATATGTTCTGTTGTCATAAGCTCATCCTCCCAGGCATTACCTCCTCTTTTAGGAGGGGGGGTAATGTACAGCAACAAGAAATTGTCACAATCAACTGTTTAATTAGCAAACTCAACACGTACATTACATATACTGACAAAAACATGCGACTGGAGGGAAACGCATATTATTGCTAGTTTTTATCATGCATACAGTTTCATATTCTCGTTATGATTATTTTATGCTTGAAGTTTGAAGTTTGTTGTTCGTGTGACGGGGCTGCCCAGGCATTTTTTGTAGGCCAGAGTGCTCAAATTCTCGGGCGCTGGTTTTTCTAAGTCCCACTTTCCGACCTTGTGTCACATCTTACCGCTGTGGGAGGTAGATAAATAACAAGACTAGAGATCAGACTTCAAAAATCCTAGAAATTAAATTGCATTCTGATGAGATTCATTTTTGTTGAACCAATGTGTAAAATCACCACCCAAATCATGGCAGCAGTGGAAAAGAACAGATTTAGCCTGACACCATATCTGATGTCACTCAAATGCCATATCTTCCCAAACGTAAACAAAACACAGAACAGATTTTTAAATTGATTTTTGTCTCATTGATGCCTATCGCATGTTTTTTCCATTCAAAAATCCAAAGCAAATATGATATGTCAGAAATAGGTAAGCATCTGATTCTCATAGCACCGTATATCTTGTATACTATTTTGCCTATTTATATGTTTTCAATGATCTCGATCCATTCTAGTGGAAGTGGCATGGTGCGGCGTGTCGGGTTTGAGTTTTGTTGGGCTACTGCATCACTCACTAATACTCTCAGGAAGCCCAACTCTAGTGTAGACATTTATAGAGAACGGCATTGAAAATTAGGCAATTGAAGAAATCAGCATTTAAATTTGTGTTTTAGTAACCTCGCAAGAAGCCCATCGTATAAATAACAAGCCGCGCGTGCGTGGCCCCCCTCTGTATGTGACTCGATGTGGCGAGTGTAAAATGCAATAAATTTGGGCAATTTGGGGCATTTTTGACCCCCTGGAGGTGCGAACCAGAATTTTTCTGAGGTCAAGTATGCTCATTTTATATCCAGAACAATTGCCTCTACATTTTGGCCAAGTTTCAGAAAAATTGAGTAGATGGATCAAACGTTATGGGAGAAAATAGTCATTTTTTGCCATTTTGGGGGCTTTTGACCCCCTGGGGGCGCGAATCAGATTTTTTCCAAGGTCAGCGATACTTATTTTCTATTAGTAACAATTGCCTCCACATTTTGGCCAAGTTTCAGAGAAATTGAATGGATGGATGAAAAATTATGGGGCAAAAAATGTCATTTTTTATATTTCGGGGACTTTTGACCTCCTGGTGGGCTAACCAGATTTTTTTTCAAATATCGGATAATGTCACTTTCTAACCTGACCAAAGTTACAACTCTATGCAAAATTTCAGAGAAATTCAATAGATGGTTGCGGAGAAAAATCCGGACGGACGGACGGACGGACATGCCTCAAAACATAAGTCCCCCGATTTTATAAATCGGGGGACCGATTACAATATTTAAACCAAAGGTGGTGAGTCGTTTTTAAAATAAAACTGACACCCACCAGATTAACACTTTTTTGTTTTATGACAGTGAGAGGCATTGCATTTGTCTTAAGACGAGCAATATAAGCTCCTAAACGATTTGATATAATAAACAAATAAGATTTGAATTATTAAGGTTTATTTTGCTCAATATTAGATCCCCCACCCCCATTTGTTTCACGAGTAAAGTATTTCTTTCCAATAAATTTATTTTCAAAACATAAATATAATTTCAAGTTGCTCAGAGCAGCCATAGCTTCACTTTAAAAATAAAATTGTATGCTTGTGTATTCTGTTAAAAATAAACTGATGTAATTCATTTTTTTAATATAAACTGTGAATAAACATTTCTCAATGGCTTTGCAATTAATTAAAAAAAATAATTAAAAATATTTTGATTAAATTAAATTGTTTATGAGAGCCAATTTCTTTTTTACCCCCCACCCCTGTTTTTTGATACGACAATGTGAGAAAATGAATATATTTTTAAGAGATTAAATGAACCGATTTACTTGACTGTTTTTATTTACACTGTAATTAAAACCAGAAATGACTATCTATTCAACTTGAAAATGACTTTCAAATTTGAAGAAATAAACACAAACTGAACATTTTTCGTTCTTTCTACATCAAAATGGACAACTAGTTTATTATATTGTGACCCTTTGCAATTTGGAGGTCATTTCAAAGCTTTTAAACTACGGAATTGTTAGTTATTTCTGGTTTGAATTAAAGGTTAAAGTTGAATAAAATGGGTCAAAGAAAAACACTTACTTGATACTCCAATGACTGTGTCACAGCTAACCAAATTGACCACTTGTTAAACGACACTGATCGTCAAGCACCCTTGATTGTCAAGTGTTTTAGGGCGCAGAAACCGGTAGCGGATTTGGTTCCGATCATATATTGGAATCGGCAAAACTACATCTTCATCTCAAGGCTGTCAAGTCGTGTGCGAAACTTCTCATGGATGACATTTCGAAACTGGAGCGTAAACAAACCGATGATGCATTTTGCATAGAACTATCCTATCAGTTGAATGGTCTTGAGGTACACCAATCTGATGATGCTACTTCAGATGAACTTCGGCAATCTGTACAGGCGTAACTTCCAATCCGTTGTGTCTGAGACGCTAGAAACCACCAAGCGAAAAGACAAACAATTGAAATTGCTGATCAAGGGGGCATGTCGTCTAGTTGTTAAATTGAGTTGTCCCCCCTTTGCAGATTGGCTGTTTTCAGTGTTTAAAAGCTAGATGGCGCTGATTGATAGTCAATTTGCATAGGTGGTTGGTTGAGCAGTATAAAAACTGTACTCTTTTTCATTAGGGGAGAAGAGCTCTTCAGAGAGCAGAGTAACGTTGGAAGTGAACTGCGGATTGTCATTTGGGAGAGCATCAGACTTTTTCTCCCTTTACGGATTGACTACATTCAACTCTGTCGACCGTGGCATCCTCTGGAAGATTATGCAATCAGATGGTAATCCGCCTAAACTTCTCAGTCTTCTTAAAGCATACTATTACTGCTCAACACGGTGAGGTTTTGGATCCCTTCGAAATATGCTCTGGCGTTCGGCAAAGATATGTTCTTTTGCCAACACTTTTCAATTACACCATTGACCGGGTCACTTCGAATCCCTTAAAAGTGTTTTCCAGTCCCACTGCTGGACACAACTAAATAGATGTTTTCAAGACTAAAATACTCAATGCTGGCTTCACCCTAATAGACAAAACACCCACCATCCTCAATAGTGATGGTTTTAAAGAGGTTCAGAGTTTCAAATATATTGGCGCCATCATCACAGCCACAGGTCAAGGTGAAGCTGATATCAAAGTGCGAAATGACCTTGCACGTCATGCCTTCTGCCAACTCAATTCCTGGTTTTGGTCAAGATCTGAGATAAGGTGCAGCACTAAAGTAAAGATCTACCAAACGCTTGCACAAACGATCCTCGTTTATGGCAGTGAGTCCAGGCCAATCAGAGGGGAAGACGTTATGTGATTGAAAACTTTTGATCATCACTGCCTCCGTCGCATCCTCCGTGTCCGATGGCAGCACTTTCTCGCAAACAACACAATATGTTTTTCCTGCAAAATTAACTCCCTCCGGCAAGTCATCTTCACGAGACATCTATGCTAGCTGAGTCATGCCCTTGAATTGTCCCAGCTCTTCTACAGGGTTCGACAAAGCGATGTGGCAGACAATAAAACACCTGACTGATGATGTTTAAAGCTGATCTGGAACTCAATCTAGGCTCCCGAATCTACAGAGTTTGCCGTTGGGACAGCAAGAGGCTAGAGATCACCCAATCGTTAACTTCAAATCGTTATGCTTGGTCAGCCTTCGTGAGGGACGCACTTCGAGTAAATACTGTTTCAAGTAGTAGTAGTAGTAGTAGTAAATGGATAAATGCGAAAGTGTTTTCCATTAATCCAAACTATATTTATTTCAAAACATCTTAGGCTTATTTAATTCAATTATGCAATAAAGTATTTTCAAATACCCTGTGTATACTGATCGGAAAACTCCCAAAACACAGTTATTCAGATGCTTCATTTGCATAATAATTTTATAAACACTCTCTAATAAATTAATATATTGTACAATTCATTTCTAATTTTGTTCTCCTATTTTCTTATTTATATGCAATAGTTTTGTTCATGTTGATATTAGTAGTAGTAATATTTATTAAAGCGATTTATGAAAAAAGTTTAACATTCAAAATTATTATTTTGAAATTCGAATGATAACTTCTACTTAAATTGACGCAAATATATGCTTATACACACCAAGAACTTTCTTTTAAAAATAAACTCTGCATTGAACACAATGACTAACAAAGTTTTTCTTTTAATAATTAAATAGATACTTGATTTAAAAAATAAATTTGTTAAACTTGTTGGTGGTGTTGACAACCATTACATTTGCAAGAAAAAAGAAAACCCTTCCTTCTCTTCTCATCTTTCTAAATTACAAAAAAAAAAAATGGATTCATATTTTTTATAAATCTTCATTAAACTTTTTATTTTATTTTTTTGTCTTTAATAAAAAAGGCAAAGAACACAAAGTAACCATTTTAAATTACTCAGGAATATATTAATTATTTTATTTGACTAATTGACGTTCATCCTTTTCGTGTATTTCTTTTATTATATAACCAGTTTTTAATAAAGAATTCATTTTTATGCTTATGCAAAATCAAATCCCTTAACTTTTAATATCAAAAATATCATATATAATAACCTTTTTATTGTTTTTTTGTGGTTGAAAATAAACTTCTTGAAGACCAAATGCATGACTACAGACATACCAATAGAACTTTAAAAGTAACGACAGATAAAGAAACTATCGTACAGGTCGATGCATTTAACTACTTAGGACATGAGTTCTACAAATGACCTCCAATAAAAATAGTGATGCTGGCACAGATTAAGACCCAATCGACTAGGCGTCGTTAGGGTTAGTGTTAGGGTCAAGGTTAGTTTGGGTCCTAATCTGCACCAGTATCAAAATATTATGTAACATTAAATGGACACTGGACAGAATATTTTTTTAACAAAATGTACTGACCATGTCATATTTTCCCGTTCACCATATTGAGAATTACGCATGATTAGTTGAGATTGGCTATTTTTCAATATGTTCGACGGAAAATACAAAATTTGGTACATTTTGTTAAACAAAAAAAAAAAAAGATGTCTTTAATTGTACAGACTTTTTTTTAAACCCAAAATATTACAAAATCATGAGTTGCTTTGGACGAAGGATCAGCTTTTTTACACGTCAATCATTTTAATTGTGAAATGTTATGACTACCCAGTATCTGTTCCGATGGATACTGCACCCCATAGACTGGTATCGTCTTGGCCTTCGGGGCTTGATTCCGCCGGTCTATGGATTTGTCCTGTGCAGTTCTAGGAGGTCCACCCTCCCAGGCTTTGCCTTCTCACTCTTTGAGAAGGGGTTAGTTTATTGCTTACTGCCGTAATGACAGGTTAATGGTCAGATGGATCTGTTTGGTGAGGCCTGAACAGTACGTTTCTTTTGAATCCCTGCTCTCGCAGGTCGACTTGAAAAACCTTGCGGACATCATGCGGAAGAACAGACTGCGTTGGTTGGGTCACATTGAGCGTAGCGATGGCTGGATTGCTAAAGTCCGAAAGTTGAATGTGCCAGCAGAGAACATCACCACTGGCAGACCCAAGTTTACTTGGGAGGACGTAGTCAAACGTGATAGGAAGGCCATGGGTATGGATTCCATCAAGCCTTGCCAAAGACAGGAGTGGAGAGGGAGACTTAGATTTCGAGACTAGACAATCAGGCCCCACCCTCATCAGAGGATTAATTGTGGCCTGATTCAACAAATAAACCGGTTGATGATGATGATGAGGTGCCCCTACCGGGGAATGCCAACGGGGCTGTCCAGACAATTTTTAATGGCCAGAGTGCTCACCTTCTCGGGCGCTGGCTTTTCAAGTCCCACTTTCCAGACCCGACCTTGGGTCACATCTTACCTTGTGGGAGTAAGATAAAACTGGCCTTGTGCCTAACCTGGAGAGAAGGTAAATAAATACCCTCATGGCCTATCGTAATTTCATTTGGATATAGGATGATATAATGATATAAGTCTAACTTTTTAATCGCATAGTTGGACATTTTTGTTTTTATTTGAAATATGTTGTCTTTTAAAATCATTTTCTTCCTTGGTCATGTTTTCTTAGTAGCTGTGATTTTGAAATAACAAAAACAAAAACTATCATCCTGTAAGAATTACAATAAAATAAATTAATTTTGTTTTTATTTAATTTTTAATTTATTTACTGTATATATTCATATTATATATAATATTCAGATAAAAAATATGATAGAACATGACTAAATAATAATAAAAAAAAAATTCGTATTGTTTGGATAACGTTAGTCTCATCGTAAGAAAGGAGAATTATATGCTCTTGGCTAAAATGACTTAATTTCATATTTCGCAACGAGAATGAAATAATTCGTGCTAGCCTGCGTGTAAATCCAATGCATTATTTATGTCTGTTCCAGGCTTCCATAGTTTAACAATCTTAACGGTGAACAAAACAACAACAAAGCAACAATTTGCTCTAACATCTTGGTAATATATTGTTTATAATTTTAGTTGATATATTAAATTGTTTATTTCTGACAATTAAGAACATTTTATTTATTGCTATTTTGTGTTTTTCTAGTTTTTTTTTTCATCTACATAAAGCGACTCTTTTTTTTTTTTTTTTAATATTCGTTCTTTTTTTTTATAATAAAATACAATCTTGGTTGTTCGTTCGTATTTAAATCTTTTTGTTTCCGTTAACATATTTTATTTTATATATATATTAGTAAGTATATGATTGGCTTTATTAAAAAAAATTTTCCCATTTAAAATAACTCCTAAAAAATTCTATTGAAATTTAATTGTGTAAAAAAAACAAAAAGATATTAAAAAAAATGTCTTCAATCAATTCCTTCGAAATACGAAGGCTTAAAATATAACCTTTTTTAGTTTGACATTTTCACGTTAAATCACCTCTTTTGTTTATTTCAAGACTAAGTACATTTTGTTTCGAAAATTTTGAGATGAGGATTTATAATTTGGTACTTAATACAGAATTTGAACCAAACTGTTTTTTTCTTCTTTTTTTTTTTTTTAACCCTAATCTAAGTTCAGTTGGGCAAAAGTCGGTTTAGTTCGGTTCAAATTCTGTAGAAGCACCGATAACTTATTATTCGTACTACTATTCTCTTGGTTATTATATATTCACAACGTTTCGGCCGATATAACTTCTGGCCTTCTTCAGAGTAATCTACCGTCGTAAATTAAATAAAAGATCCAGTTAAAAAAATTCTGTCCAGTTTCCAGCGTTTTTCGACGGAAGGTTCTCAAATTGGGAAAAATGCAGAAGATCGGAGGCTACATCGGCTGAAACGCTGTGACTATAAAAACCAAGATGAGAATGGTAGTCCGAATAATCCAAATTAGTATATTTAGTTAAGTAATAAAGCATATAGTTAAATAATCAACAGTTAACAAATTCCAACTTTCAACAGCAAACGTTTTTTTAACCTATTTTTTCGTCTCTTTTATTTATAGAAAATTTTTTTTTTTTTTTTAGGTTTTATGAAATTATTTTTAAATCACTGGTATTTCTATTTTTGAATGTTATGAAATAATTTTTTTATTTTTTTCCAACCGTCTCAACCAGTTGTACATGTTCAGACATGTTTCACGTAGTTGTTGTTAGTAGCTGCAATACGTGCTTAATAAAGAGCACCTGGCTGGACTGGAAAACCTTTAATCTATTCCGTCTCTCGAGTAAGTAAACTAAAGTACTGAGTAGAGTGCACATCGATTTCACATTCACATTCCTAGCCAGTATTACTCAAACTGGGAACTGCTTTTAGATTGAATTTTAAATCAGAAAAGAAAATATCCATTTTTGTCTAAAGATTTAAAAACTAGTTTTTATGAAGAAGGAAGGATGGTTCTTTTGTACAATAGGGGCTCATTCGAAACATACTGATTTTTTTTGCTTTGTTTACGAACACAAATGAACGATTTTATCCATAAATTACTTTCTATATCCGTCAATTTAAAGGCGTCAAAATCATATTCGAATGTCAATCTACAACGTAAACATCATGTCAAACAAGTTTTTTTTTTTTTAATTTATTGGCGAAAGTCTAGTATTATGGTTCATTTGTTTTCTTAAATAGTATTTCTCGAAGAAACCTGTATTCTATGAAACAACAATTAAGGGGGCTTCATTTAAATGCAATTCCCTGTTCTTCGTGACTTAACGATCCCAATTAAAATCTGCTAAAATAAACGATTTTAATTGTTTTTTTTATGTAGACTTGTTATTTAATAGAAAAGTACCCAAGATTTCAAGTTTTAGTCCAAACAATCAGCTTTAAACGTTACAAGTCTTCAGAACATAACAGCTAGACTCGTATTTACTGAAAATTAAAATGGTAGCCATTTACGAATTATTTTCCCCAAAATAAGAAAATTTAAAAACTTTTAAAAAACAAAACAATAAATACTTGTTTGTTTTTCATTAAAACTTTAAATATTAATTTTCTGCACTGAATAACAAGTTTGCAAAACATAAACAATGCGAAGCGTTTATTGTAGCAGATTTTAGACTCGTTAAGTCAAAAACAGAGAATTCTCTTTAAATTGGTTATAATTTTCTTCTTTAAGTTGTTTGCATTAAATTTGTTTTCTTTGCTTTAACTGTGTGATTCCATGGTAAAATAGGATTAAAACCCGACTGCCGTGATCGTCAATAGACAAAGGAAGCGGAAAGTGACGCGTCCCTCTTTGTCTTCTCCAACAGCTGTTTTCTGTTTTTGTTATGCTTTATAAAACGACCTCTGACTCGTGCCACCCTCACTTTGTTTCCTCATCTCTGCTGATCTCAACATCATTCCATCCGGTTAGAATTTTCATTTAAACGTTGTTATTTTTTAAAAAATTATTTATTTGCTTTTTTTTTTTTTTTTTTTTTTGTAAAAATATTTTTGTAACCCTGTTAAATTGAAAACCACATTGACTACTTGATTTTTTAAATTTGTTTTAAAGTATATTCTCTTTTTTTTTTTTTTTTTAAACATAGTTTTCCAATAATTCATTATCTGGGAGGCCAAAAATAAGTAAATTAATTCAAAAATATTTTAATTTTATTTTAATTGATTAAAAAAAAAAAAATTAAAATAAAGGAAGATAATAGATATACTCGCTGAAAGCTTGGCCCTTTGGGCTAGCAACAAAGTGTACTATCAGTTCTGAGGAGAAATCCTTCTAGATTGAGATAATTTAAATTTGTTATTTTTGTCCCAATCCAGTGTGCCCCCTTTTTCGGGAGCTACACCACTGCACCCACCAGTAAAAACTGACCTTGTGTCTAACTTTGCCCTCATGAGGACAGGACATTTTTGTGTAACCTTTTTTATTTTTGACTAGATGTACCTACACAGCGTTGTCAGAGAATTTTTTTACTTTCACTTTTGGTTTTCTTTACTTAAAAAATTTTTTTTTTTTTCGATTTATATTATAGTAGTTGTATTTGCTCGGCGTTGCCCAGGTGAGATGCTTAGAGAAAAATAATTCAAAATATAGTCATGTTTACAAACATTTCTTTGAAGAGGAGTTTTCCGTTATTTTTGTTTTCAATAAGTAGTAAATAAAAAACAATTCAATGTGTATTTATCAAAGTTACGTATAGGTGAGAAAAACACAACACGCAAGCGCTTGTTTAGGAACTTTATTAATACAATAATTTTCAATAATTTTCATTCTGGATTGATTTTAATCAGAAAAAGGTTCATTATTTTTTAAGTATTTTTATTTACTTTATTTAAATGAATTTACTTGTTCTTAGACAAAAGCATTCAATGTCCGAAAGAATTCTTTGTGTTGCCGCTTTTTTATCTCTTTATTTAAACTCAATATGCAACAACTTATAAATAAACAACTAAAATATATTATTTAAACTCAATATGCAACAACTTATAAATAAACAACTAAAATATGTTATTTAAACTCAATATGCAACAACTTATAAATAAACAACTAAAATATGTTATTTAAACTCAATATGCAACAACTTATAAATAAACAACTAAAATATGTTATTTAAACTCAATATGCAACAACTTATAAATAAACAACTAAAAAATGTTATTTAAACTCAATATGCAACAACTTATAAATAAACAACTAAAATATGTTATTTAAACTCAATATGCAACAACTTATAAATAAACAACTAAAATATTTTTTATTTAAACTCAATATGCAACAACTTATAAATAAACAATTAAAATATGTTATTTAAACTCAATATGCAACAACTTATAAATAAACAATTAAAATATGTTATTTAAACTCAATATGCAACAACTTATAAATAAACAACTAAAATATTTTTTATTTAAACTCAATATGCAACAACTTATAAATAAACAATTAAAATATGTTATTTAAACTCAATATGCAACAACTTATAAATAAACAATTAAAATATGTTATTTAAACTCAATATGCAACAACTTATAAATAAACAACTAAAATATGTTATTTAAACTCAATATGCAACAACTTATAAATAAACAACTAAAATATGTTATTTAAACTCAATATGCAACAACTTATAAATAAACAACTAAAATATGTTATTTAAACTCAATATTCAACAACTTATAAATAAACAACTACAATATGTTATTTAAACTCAATATGCAACAACTTATAAATAAACAACTAAAATATGTTATTTAAACTCAATATGCAACAACTTATAAATAAACAACTAAAATATGTTATTTAAACTCAATATGCAACAACTTATAAATAAACAACTAAAATATGTTATTTAAACTCAATATGCAACAACTTATAAATAAACAACTAAAATATGTTATTTAAACTCAATATGCAACAACTTATAAATAAACAACTAAAATATGTTATTTAAACTCAATATGCAACGACTTAGAAATAAACAACTAAAATATGTTATTTAAACTCAATATGCAACAACTTATAAATAAACAACTAAAATATTTTTATTTAAACTCAATATGCAACAAGTTATAAATAAACAACCAAAATATGTTATTTAAAACTCAATATGCAACAACTTATAAATAAACAACTAAATATGTTATTTAAACTCAATATGCAACAACTTATAAATAAACAACTAAAATATGTTATTTAAACTCACTATGCAACAACTTATAAATAAACAACTAAAATATGTTATTTAAACTCAATATGCAACAAGTTATAAATAAACAACTAAAAAATGTTATTTAAACTCAATATGCAACAACTTATAAATAAACAACTAAAATATGTTATTTAAACTCAATATGCAACAAGTTATAAATAAACAATCAAAATATGTTATTTAAACTCAATATGCAACAACTTATAAATAAACAACTAAAATATGTTATTTAAACTCACTATGCAACAACTTATAAATAAACAACTAAAATATGTTATTTAAACTCAATATGCAACAAGTTATAAATAAACAACTAAAATATGTTATTTAAACTCAATATGCAACAACTTATAAATAAACAACTAAAATATGTTATTTAAACTCAATATGCAACAACTTATAAATAAACAACTAAAATATGTTATTTAAACTCAATATGCAACAACTTATAAATAAACAACTAAAATATGTTATTTAAACTCAATATGCAACGACTTAGAAATAAACAACTAAAATATGTTATTTAAACTCAATATGCAACAACTTATAAATAAACAACTAAAATATTTTTATTTAAACTCAATATGCAACAAGTTATAAATAAACAACCAAAATATGTTATTTAAAACTCAATATGCAACAACTTATAAATAAACAACTAAATATGTTATTTAAACTCAATATGCAACAACTTATAAATAAACAACTAAAATATGTTATTTAAACTCACTATGCAACAACTTATAAATAAACAACTAAAATATGTTATTTAAACTCAATATGCAACAAGTTATAAATAAACAACTAAAAAATGTTATTTAAACTCAATATGCAACAACTTATAAATAAACAACTAAAATATGTTATTTAAACTCACTATGCAACAACTTATAAATAAACAATTAAAATATGTTATTTAAACTCAATATGCAACAAGTTATAAATAAACAACTAAAATATGTTATTTAAACTCAATATGCAACAACTTATAAATAAACAACTAAAATATGTTATTTAAACTCAATATGCAACAAGTTATAAATAAACAATCAAAATATGTTATTTAAACTCAATATGCAACAAGTTATAAATAAACAACTAAAATATGTTATTTAAACTCAATATGCAACAACTTATAAATAAACAACTAAAATATCTTATTAAAACTCAATATACTACAACTTATAAATAAACACCTAAAATATGTTATTTAAACTCAATATGCAACAACTTATAAATAAACAACTAAAATATGTTATTTAAACTCAATATGAAACAACTTATAAATAAACAACTAAAATATGTTATTTAAACTCAATATGCAACAACTTATAAATAAACAACTAAATATGTTATTTAAACTCAATATGCAACAACTTATAAATAAACAACTAAAATATGTTATTTAAACTCAATATTCAACAACTTATAAATAAACAACTAAAATATGTTATTTAAACTCAATATGCAACAACTTATAAATAAACAACTAAAATATGTTATGTAAACTCAATATGCAACAACTTATAAATAAACAACTAAAATATGTTATTTAAACTCAATATGCAACAACTTATAAATAAACAACTAAAATATGTTATTTAAACTCAATATGCAACGACTTAGAAATAAACAACTAAAATATGTTATTTAAACTCAATATGCAACAACTTATAAATAAACAACTAAAATATTTTTTATTTAAACTCAATATGCAACAACTTATAAATAAACAATTAAAATATGTTATTTAAACTCAATATGCAACAACTTATAAATAAACAATTAAAATATGTTATTTAAACTCAATATGCAACAAGTTATAAATAAACAATTAAAATATGTTATTTAAACTCAATATGCAACAACTTATAAATAAACAACTAAAATATGTTATTTAAACTCAATATGCAACAACTTATAAATAAACAATTAAAATATGTTATTTAAACTCAATATGCAACAAGTTATAAATAAACAATTAAAATATGTTATTTAAACTCAATATGCAACAACTTATAAATAAACAATTAAAATATGTTATTTAAACTCAATATGCAACAAGTTATAAATAAACAATTAAAATATGTTATGTAAACTCAATATGCAACAACTTATAAATAAACAATTAAAATATGTTATTTAAACTCAATATGCAACAAGTTATAAATAAACAATTAAAATATGTTATTTAAACTCAATATGCAACGACTTAGAAATAAACAACTAAAATATGTTATTTAAACTCAATATGCAACAAGTTATAAATAAACAATTAAAATATGTTATGTAAACTCAATATGCAACAACTTATAAATAAACAATTAAAATATGTTATTTAAACTCAATATGCAACAAGTTATAAATAAACAATTAAAATATGTTATTTAAACTCAATATGCAACGACTTAGAAATAAACAACTAAAATATGTACAAAACAACCAGTAGTTGCTATTCCCCCCTCCCCACTTGGCACACCTCAAAAGCAAAATTAATAGGAATTACTTTTTATACCTTTTTATTTGTATAATTTGATTTGTAACAAGGACATTTTATAAAGCATTGAACTAGACATGTTTACCGGATTTACTAATTTGCTTGAATAATTTATATATATATATATATATAAAGGTAAAGTAACACAGAATCACATAATCATCGGTGCAATAATTTATTTCGACCCTACGGTCTTGTATTTTATTTTATTATGTGATTAAGTGTAATTTTATTTTATTCTTGCTTTGTTTATTACCCGGATTTCCTTCTGGAATTTATTTCACTCTAACACTATATATATATATATACTTCTTTGTAATATAGCAGTAAAAATCCCAGCAGAGTGCTCGATTAATTAAGAATTAAAGTTAAAAGTTAAGAGCATAATATTTATTTATTTTGGTACAATTGTACTAATTTTTCTGTATCAAAATAAATAAATAAATATATATATATATAAATTGGTAGTTTGCTGGAAGCAATAATAAAAGTTTTTAAAAAGGTTGAAGGCAATGCGAAGATCCGGATTGCTGGAAGCTGTGAAGAACAAAAACAAAACAAAACCGAAAGGTTTGTTTATTTTTCTAGACAGCAAGGGTGTTAGTTTGTAATATCCGGATTATCAAGAATCAATTTGATATATTTCGAGATATTTTTTTTTCTTTCTTTTTCCTCTCCTTGTCAAAAATAAATAAAAGAAAAATCCCGGATTCCGAGAAAATGCCGGGAGCGCTAGGGGGTTAAACCGGAAGTGTACACTTCAACCTTTTTAAAACTTTTATTATATATATATATATATATATATATATATATATATATATATGATATTGTCTACCTATGATCGTTTTGTATGGAAAAAAGAAATAACTGGGACTTCTTTGAGCTAGGATCAAAGAGTAGTATATGTTCTCTCGGTTTGGGGGAGTAAGTCCTAAGACTTAGGCAATTTTACTTTTTTGTCTCAATCTAGAGATCCCCTTTTTGGGAGCTGGATTTTCTCCACATGAAACTGATATTGTGTCTTTGTCCTCATGAAGAGGCAACTAAACAGTTTACACATCTTTTCTTTTTTAAGAATTAAATATACATTTAAAAATAAATATACATTTAAATAAAAAGTAAATATACATTTAAAAATAAATATACATTTAAATAAAAAGTAAATATACATTTAAAAATAAATATACATTTAAATAAAAAGTAAATATACATTTAAAAATAAATATACATTTAAATAAAAAGTAAATATACATTTAAAAATAAATATACATTTAAATAAAAAGTAAATATACATTTAAAAATAAATATACATTTAAATAAAAAGTAAATATACATTTAAAAATAAATATACATTTAAATAAAAATAAATATACATTTAAATAAAAAGTAAATATACATTTAAAAGTAAATATACATTGTAATAAAAAGTAAATATACATTTAAAAATAAATATACATTTAAATAAAAAGTAAATATACATTTAAAAATAAATATACATTTAAATAAAAAGTAAATATACAATTAAAAATAAATATACATTTAAATAAAAAGTAAATATACATTTAAAAATAAATATACATTTAAATAAAAAGAAAATATACATTTAAATAAAAAGAAAATATACATTTAACAATAAATATACATTTAAATAAAAAGTAAATATACATTTAACAATAAATATACATTTAAATAAAAAGTAAATATACAATTAAAAATAAATATACATTTAAATAAAAAGTAAATATACATTTAAAAATAAATATACATTTAAATAAAAAGTAAATATACATTTAAAAGTAAACATACATTTAAAAATAAATATACATTTAAATAAAAAGTAAATATACATTTAACAATAAATATACTTTGCATATGATTAAATATTTCTCTTCATAAACAAATATTTCATTTATTAGATTTATCTGAAGATGTTTTTAATTGGAATGATTTATTAGATGAAATTGGATATATTTGTTTGATTTTAGAATCTTGTTTTGAATTCGAAATAACGATGAATGCTTAATAAATAAGTGTCAAATATTTACTCACGTGTGATCATCTTTATGGATATTATTAACTATCCAGTATTTATATGCTTTAAATAATTAATCTTGGCTGATTAAATGTATGAAAAAAAAAAAAAAAAAAAAAACAATAAAAAAAATGACTTTTTTTAAAGACAGTTAATTTTTAATTTTTTTTATATATGTTGAGTAAACGTTTTATCTGTGTTTGTATATATTTTACTTATTCAACCTGTGTTTTCATTTGTTTTATATCATCATGCTTTTAGTAGGTTGAGAGATGATTTGTGTGCAAGAAGTGTATGACAATTGAGATGGATGAGAATTCAGATGTGGAGAAAATATATTTGGATGGCGAAGCTATTGAGATTGTTCAGATGTTTTGTTACCTGGGTTTTAGAAGGAGCAGTGTGATTGCAAGAATTAAGAGTGGATGGAGTAAGTTTATGGAACTTCTGTCATTACTAACCAGCATAGAATTACCACTGTTGACCAAGAGAAGAGTCTATCAAGCATGTGTATGCAATGTGATGATGTATGAAAGAAAAACCTGACCAGAAAGGATTGAGGACATGCGTTGCATGGAGAGAAATAATATGACAATAATATGGTGGATGTTTAATGTGAGTCTTAAAGACAAGCTTAGAGCTCATGACCTCAGAGGAAGATTAAATTTGGACAGTATAGGGAGATGTGTGCAGAACAGGAGACTATGTTAAAAGAATGGATAAGAGTTCTTGGGTTAGTAGATGTAGAATAGTTAAGGTAACAGGGTTAGTTCACAGGGAACGGCCAAGGAAAACATGGGGGGGGGGGAAGTGATAAGGATAGACTTGAGATAAAGAGGGATAAAGACCTGGCCAGAGATAGGTTAGTTTGGAAATCAATTCTACAAACCGTTCAACGCATGGCAAACTGAATATGATAATAATTAGACAGAAGTGTGTTGGCTGAAAAAGCTCTCGCTCTTCCTACAAAAAGCTCTGACTCTTCCTTTCAAAAAGCTCTGACCCTTCCTTTCAAAAAGCTTTTGCATTAGCTTATCGATGATTTTCATGAAATTATTTCTCTTTTCCCTATTTTTTTTTTGTTTCAGCATAGATATTTCTGTGCCCTTTTGTAATTCGACTGCTGGTTGGTTGGTTTCACCATTGAATAACAAATCCCTCCGAGCCACGTGGTATAAGATGGACCCAGATTATGAAAAAAGACTCTTGAGACAACAGAATGGTCAAAACTCTCCCTACTCATCGGTAAGTACACACTCACTCTTTATATATATATATGTATGTATGTATGTATGTATGTATATCTAGGCAGCATCTTCTCTTGCAGGCAAGTATTGTTGAATATAAGAGATAACTCGTGTCTAGATATCCTTTGGTAGATCCTTTCAATAGTCCGAATTAGGATCTTAGTTTCGGAGGGGAATTGGCTGATGAATTTGCCATGATTTGCGTTTGTCTCCCAAGTACTTTGGGTCTGAATGTACTTGGGAGACAAATGCAAATTATGGCAAATTCATCAGCCAATTCCCCTCCGAAACTAAGATCCTAATTCGGACTATTGAAAGGATCTACCAAAGGATATCTAGACACGAGTTGTCTTTTATATTCAACAATATATATATATATATATATATATATATAATGTGGGAACGCATCACAGCTACCACATATTATCAAATTGTTTGAGCTGTCTTTTGAACTTATTTTCCTTTTTTTTTTTTCTTAAGTGATTTCAACTAGGTCAATCCCCTGTGGGGTATTGTCAGTTGTTGAGGTCAATATCTTAGGTTTGTATCTCCCCTGATGAACTGCCTAGCAAACACCTTCCTAGGTAGCGAAACACGTGTAGGGAACTATAACTTTACAAAATAAATAAATAATAAAATAAAAGATTTTTTTCGTTGTGATAAATCTTCTCTTGAAAAAAATATCTTAGTAAACTCTCCAAATATATATATATATATATAACAATATTAATTTTAAGTAAATAATATTAAATTATTTTTACCTAAATACGCCAGCGTTTCAAGCTTTCGCTCTCATCAGTGTAGGGAATGATAATCTCAGACGGTCGCAAGGTTTGAACCCCTGCTACAGAATCAACCTAGACTCCGCAAGCAAGCATCATAACCATACGGCCACGAGACATTACCACGTCAAGAAGGGAATTTAAGGGAGACACACACACATATATATATATATATATATATATATATATATATATAAAGTTACTATGTGTATATGTTCCTATATTTGTGTGTACAGGATTCATTCCTAAACTAATTAACCGATCATTATGATTTTGGAACATAGCTGCTATGTGTAAGGGTGAATAATGTGGGCTATACTTAGTTTAATTTAGTTTTACACAAAGCGAGTAAAAAGCGTGTCGAAGCTCGTTGTGAAATTTTTACAATAATTATTCGACATTAATTAATAAATAGTCCCCAAATTTCAGTTTCTTTGGAATATTTTAAAGGGTTTTTAGGGGGCATAATATGGATACAACCTACCATTTAAGTCTTCAAATATTTCAGATTTGCATTAAATTAGTCATTAGACACCAATCAAACAAGATTCCTAAAATTTCAATTTTTCTTCTTAAAACTCCTTAAGCTTAACGTCTTACATTTTAGACATTTTCTAGAGTCAAAATTATGGAATGGATTTTGATCAAAACTGGAATAAGGATTCTAAACATAAGGTTTAGTATCATTATGTCTTGATTTTAATCTTCATAATGGAAACAAAAGTGGTGCAAAACTGTTCTGTTCGGTGAATTAATTTTACATATTCTAGGACAGGTATTCTAGTGCGTCTCTTTTTTTTTTCTTTTTCTTTTCATTTTTTTCATTTGCTGGGGACGGGGCATTCTTCCAAATGCCATACGATCACTCGCTATTTACAGACTCCAACCGAGAGCTCTTTTCAGGATTCTGACTGTTCTCTTGAGTGCAGTTGTTTGGATTTCTCTTGCACTTGGTTCACCAGGTATACTTGCCAAATACTTTTTCAAGTTCTTCTTCATTAGTCCAGTGGCTCCTATGATAACTGGAATGATGGAGATCTCTTTGAGGTTCCAGTTTCTTTTCATATCATACATTAGACCTTGATATTTTGTTATTTTCTCCCTTTCAACTCTGTTTAGGCCCCCATCATTAGGGACACTGACCTCAACCAAAGTTGCCACTCTCTCTCTCTCTCTCTCTCTTGTTCCATATGACAATGTCAGGTTTGACAGCTGCGTTTTCCAGATAGGTAGCTGTGGAGATTTCATGGTCATAATGGATGGTGTGTGTGTATATATATATATATATACTTTTTGAAGTGAATGCCCTCAACCAGGGATGGTCAACCTATAGTGCATACCCCATCAGTGGTGCATTACATAATTACAAGTGGTATACTGACTCCCAGAGATAATAAACCTGACATAGTGATATGAGACAAGAGGGAGAGAGCAGCAACCCTAGTTGAAGTTAGTTTTCCTAATGATGCTGGCTTAAACAGAACTAAGAGGAAGAAGATAATAAAATACCAAGATGAAAAGAAACTGGAATCTTAAGATCTCCATCATTCCAGTAATCATAGGGCTACTGGCTTTATGAAAAAGAATTTCAAAAACTACCTGGTGAATATACCCGGTGAACCAAGTGCAAGTGATATCCAAACAATTGCGCTTAAAGGGATGATTAGAATCCTAAAAAGATTGTTTGGTTTTGGAGTTTCTGAAATAACGAGTGAATGTCGCATCCGGTAGGATGCCCCATCTGTGTAAAAAAGAAAATGATAAGAAAATTGAAAAGCAAAAAAAGCAAAAACATGCCTTCTCATGCAATAAAAAAACAAAAATTAAATTGATTTCTAGAAAAAAATACAACAGGAATTTAACTTATGACTAAAAGGAGCATCCAGTCAAGTCACAATATAAGGGGCTTGGTCTCTTCAGGATGTTAGCAATGCACCTGGTGACCTTTTAAATTGTAAACCCACATTTGGCTGCCTGCATCAGTCAAAACATAATTATTTTGAATAATTCAGTCAGCACTGTTACTGTGATCTTTTAAATTTTAAACTCGCATTTCGCCACCGGAACATAATTGTTTTGAACAATCTAGCCTCACAATTAGCCGTGACCTTTGAAATCGCAAATAAAAATGACTTTTCCAAAATTATTGTTTTGATGAGCCACCCAGAATTTCAGAGGTGTAAACTTTGTTGCACTTGTGCAAGCAATATGATCTCACAGTTTTATAAACAAAACTCAAACCTCAAATCACCAGTTTCAAGTGACAAAACTGAAAATAATATTTATTCGACACTACTCGCTCAAAAGAGTGTATAGCCCATTTTCTTTTAATATATTACTTTCCTAATTAATATAAGTGAAATAACCAACTAATATCGCTAGTCAACATTTGACACCAATCATCAAGTCCATTAAGAAGTTTTTAGCATCAGTAAAATTCCTCATCATGTCACAATATTAGCATTTCTTTTAGTCACAACAAGTCATGTAAGACACCGCATAAATAAAAAATTAATTTTACTTTAAAAAATGTGCATCAGTTTTTTTTATTTAATAATAATTTTCAGAAACTATGTTCTATCAGGTATCAATTTGAACATTTAGTTAAATTATTTTTTTAATTAGACTTGATACATTTTATAAAAAAACTAGCTGTACTTGCTCGGGAGTTTTTCATTTTCGTTATGCGTTTTTAAATTTATGAATTTTTTTTTAGCAAATTAATTTTTTTTAGTGGGATTATTTTTTTAAATTAAAAAAAAAAAATCAACTCTGTTATCAAGCACGGTTATCCCATGATATCTGTTAAAAAGATACAACTGGTTTCAGGAAGTAGTTTGGAAGCATTGAAAGACCGCCTGCGATGTCTCAAGGTTATCTTAGGTGTCAAAATTAACACCAGTGGAAGTAAATTTCAACTGGAAGCAGTTCTCTGTGAATAGACAAGAATAAAACCAATTAATTCATCTCTGCTTCTAAAGCATCAGAAAAGGAGAAAAAAGTCACTCAGTGAATCTGTTGAACATTTAAATAATGAACCATGTCGGGATATTTTTACTTACCAGCATCAAAGACAATTGGTTGCTGTATATCATGACACCAACTTTACATTGGCTTTAGTTATTGATGTTATATCTCCATTCTGTGCAGTAATCAAATTTTGAACTCTAACCAAAGGCAGAAATGATTATTTCCGATGGCGTTTGTCAGATGATTTGCACAGGTGGAGTCAACATTTGTATATCGATGGGATTTTAATGGAATGCCCAATTGATTTAAAAATGTTGTTTTGTTAATCAGTCACCATTTCTAAAGGCGACTTGAGGATGAGAGTTAATGAGATGAATAGATTGGCAGTTGAATGATGATGAATATTATGAGAGGATTGAAAATAATGAATTGAATGAATAACAATTGAGGACTTATGAGGACAGTTTATCTCAAGTGTTTATTGACACTAATGGTAGGATTTGGAATGTTCCAGATGTATTTATTATGGTAGAAACTGATAAAAAAACCTTTCTGACCGCAAATCACTAGGAAGGGGAACTGTATGAGAACATTTAAATCTGCCTAAAAATATGTTACATCAGTTAAGATAAACATATTTTTTATTCATTTCTAATTTTTTAACTTTAAAACTTTACAATAAGTATTTGTTTGAAAATAAAAATGATTTTTGATTTCTTTTGTATAACAAATTTCTAAATTTTGTTGTTGGCCCTTTTTTGTTAAATTAAAAACTGAATAAATTCATAAGCTAACATATATCTATGGCAAAAAGTTTTGATATTAGAGAGAGGGCAAACATTCTTTTGAATTCCTCATCCAAAAATTAGTGAAGTGACAAAGTTTCAAGCCTGTATCTCCAATAGACACTCTTTACAGCAATTTCAGTAACACATACTTTCGACTCATTATCCAATTGTTTGTTCCCGTCTGTTTTTATATCGTCCAAATCTGATTTTTTTTAATGGATTCACTAGAAGAAAAATCTGACCTAATCTTTAATTTGCTATGAATCATACTAAAAAGATTCAATGCGTTAGCTGTTGTAATTTTTACATATGTTTTCGGGGGTAGGGTAATGGTATTTTGTCCAATGTTTAAACTTACTTGATTTAATAATTATTACTTCCATTAAGATTAATTTTCATTTACCACAAGATGACATTACATTTGTAAGGATTTTTCACTTGTTTGATGCCTGCATTTTTAGTTGTACACTATGAAAATTGTTTTTGGGACCAATAGTATGCAAGATAGACAAATCTTTTAATTTCCAACAAACTTTGAACAGTCATAATTCTGTGGCTAATAATAAATTTGGTATCATTGTTTATGTTTTGCAAAGATCTATGTGGCCACATAAAAGGTTTTTAGGTGTAATGAAAATAAAAATTTTCTTTGAGATATCGTGCAGACATAAACCAATTGAAGAGCAGCACAAAATTCGTATCAGTATAAGTCTTGCCGTATCCATCAACATTCTTCAACCTTATTGTGTGCATTCAGAGCCGCAGATTCATCAACTATTAAAAGAAAGGGTAGATTTTCTTTGATCTCAAAAATGTCTGCCTGGAAGGGTTAACCTATACGAATCAAATGTTGACAATTGTTTGCCGGCTTTTTTTGTTTTTGTGTCAGTTACTTTGATGTGTGACTTTCGCATGAGATAAAATAAATAATAATAATAATAAAAAACGCAGTACAATAATAAGGTGTGTTTGTTTTTTATTTTTTATTTTATTTTAAAACCATGCAAAATCGGTTATAAAAAGTTGATCTTTTATTCAACTAGATTATATGTTAAGTGGAAAGAACTACATCTAACCGTATCAAAAGTCAGTTTTCATTGAAAGTGATGCTTTGAGTTGTTTTGTCTGCTTTATGGCATATCAACCTTTTTATTTAATGCCAAGGCACAATAATACCTATTGTAAACACTTAAGTGAACACAAGTGGCTATTTTTACCTAAATTGCAAGTTCATACCTTTCCCAATAGTATTAATGTGTAAATGATCACAATTGATCCACTAAGCATAGCTGATTCCAGAGTCCACAACGGTGTCCATTAGGCCAGTCAATCTCCCCCCAATCACTCTGTGATACTTTGTAAATGGTAGAATTGAAAAGTCGTATAAACTCTTTTTAGCAAATCATTCGAATCAGAAAGAATCTTAATTAAACCATACGATCTGTTGGCCACTTTCTCACAGAAGAGACGTTGCTAGTCTTTCTCTACTCTATCATTATTTTCATGGTAGGTGCTCGACTGAGTTTCAATCTATTATCCCCCTCCCCTGTAAAACATTCACAACAAAAACTCTAGCTACAACCACTATCAATAAATTCTCTTTTGCTCCCTCTGTGTATCTAGAACTAAGTGGAAGTTTCATGAGTAAAGTTTCTCTCCGAGAACTGCCCGTCTGTGGAACACAGTACCACGAGACTGCTTCCCGGCTGACTATAACATTGCCATTTTGAAGTCCAGTGTAAACAAATTCTTGTTAAGCCGTCCTTTTAAACAGATCCATCGTTACTAATCCTCTCTGTGTTTCACCGTCTACCTATAACCCTTATCCTCGAGTGGCCCGTGGGCCTTGATAAGCAGTGACTTCATTTGTAAAACAAAATTGGAGAAGGTGCCTATGGATGCTGTTCGCCTCTGGGGGCCGGGGGTAATGATGTCATTGAACAGATAGCTGAAATGTATGGAAAGAAGATGACAAAGACAATTCATCTTAACTTAAACTATATTTTATTTACTTAACTATGAATCTACTTTTTCTTAACTATGAGTCAGATGAGGAGTCTTCCCCATCCTCTATCTAGCAGGACTTAACATGACAATATATTTCTGTTCCACGTTCTAAATTGCAGTTAAAATCACTTTATCACTGTCACATGATTAAATCAATCAATGAGATATGTGTATAGGGGAGGAAGTAGGTGGAGCTATGGAGGAGAGGGGATAGGTGGAGCTATGATCAATCCTGGTCAATTTACAATTAATTCTAAAAGTATATTACTGCTAAGCAGGGATGTTGGAATCTGAGTTTGTGAAAATTGTCTGACTCCGGCTCAAAAAAAAAAAAAAAAAAAAAAAAAAAAAAAAGAGAGAGAAAATGATATATTTGTTTTGAGCATTATTTTATGTATCACTTTTCTAAATTGAATTGTTCAGTTTTTGTTTAGAAAAAAAAATGTTGAATTCACTGAGCCTTGAAATCAAAACTCTTTACATAATATTTGTATACATTCGTTATTACTAATGGAAGAAGATTTCTTAGGCCAGTGTCAAACCTAAAATTTCAGTAGTCTGAGTTGAGCATTGAAACTACCGATTCCACAGCTCCGCTGCTAAGTAATACAAGACTACCATGTTCTTTTATTTCTACTTTCTTGACACATATGAAAAATGTATTTACATTAAACATTGAATAGCTTGTTAAAAGTTCTTGATCAGGATAACTAGATAGATGAAACCCATGTATCCCCAACAGACAGTAATGTATAGTATTTAACTAAAAAATATTATTTATAGTTATGTAGTTTAGGAGGAATAAACACAAAGCTCAATTACATTTGTAAGATCATATTAATATATTTATTAATGGTTAATACTATGCAGTGAAAATTCGATTAGTTATTGATATCAGCTGTTTTATCTGGAATTTGACTAGCAATAAGTTTTCCCAGGATTCTAGTACTCTCGACCCTTTCAGTGGAGGTTTGGATGGTGCTTTTACTTCTCGATCTTTCCACCCTTCATGACCAATTTCTACAGCACTAATCAATCCTGGTGCCAATGCATTTTTTTTGGGGAGGGGTGGTGGTGGTAGGAGCTATCATGTTTTTTATTTTAAATTTATATATCTACACGGTCAATTGTTTGTCTCTGTACACAATGGATGATGTCACCAACTAAAACAGGTTGAAGACATCCAGTCCTTTATGATATCAAAAATGCTGAAATAACAAAAGGATGATATCATCTATTACTACAGAACATAGACGAAAAAAGGGTCATCTATGGGGACAGTGACTGTAAGAACACTTGGAGCCATATTATATCGGTTACCACCAGAGATCAGAAAGCTTGCTCGACGCATCAAGAATATCACTAAAAAAATCAACAAACGCGAAAATTCTGTGTCATTTATCAATGCTTGCTTAAATAATGGCTTGCTGCCTAAATATGCACACACACACACGCATACGCACACACATGTATATATATATATATTAGCAAGACCTGTGTCCCGGCGTTGCCTCGGGGAAATTGAAAAGAATTATTTAACTTTAAAAAAGTAAATATTACAGTATCAAGCAACCCATCCGAGTAATTTTATTTTTTATGCTTAGTAAGCCTTTTTGTTGAGATCAAATTATGCGTGTTCCCTGTGTGGTGTACGCGGACCTTAGTATTGTTAGACCACAGCCCTTCGGGTAAGTTTAGCCGTTTAGCTAGTTGAGTAAATTTCTCTGACAAATAATGCAAGCAAACGTTTGTTTAGTCATAATAATTAATTTTTGTATTTATTAGAATGATTGTTTTGTTGTTTTTTTGTTTTTTATGATGTAGGATCCAATACAGAATATTTTCAAAGAAAATAATTTTTAATTTGGTCTATGCAAAAATCCCACTGTTTATTTTGTTGCAAAAGCATGAATTGCCACATTTCGTAGCTACATAATTTTGAGCTTTTTGTGCCATTTAAAAAAGTATATAAGAAAACATAACGTCGAAAATAAGTAATAGAAATGGAAAAGATCAACATAAAAATGTACTTGCCTGTGATCTGAAACAATGCCGGCGTTGATGGGTTCGTTAAAAACTTAATTCAGTTACCCAAAACGTTATCCGCTTACTCAAAACGTATAAGTTTCAAGCAGCCGAAATTACAGAATTGAATTCCCTGAATCTGGAATGTAGCGGTGCGATAACTGAATGTCGCTTCTATAAACAAAAGCCAGTTAGTTGGGTAGCGGTTAAAGTAGAACATTGAAAGTGGGTAAAATGTGTAGCTACTTTCTCTTTGGAAGTTTTAGCCAGATTTCTCGGATAAAATTAATAATCGAATGGATCTAAAACTAATGGATAATTTCTGGAAATACCCATGAGGATCTAAGATAATTGCTTAGTGGGACAGTTTAGCATAGAAAGTGGTAGGTTATTTTCCTATAATGACCTTAGTGGCAAGGGAAAAATCAAGGTTATGCATGTATATATATATACATATATATATATATATATATATATATGTATATATATATATATATATGTATTTATATATATATATATATATATATATATATATATATATATATATAATAATAATAATCCAGGTAAAATATCCACAGGGTAGTAATCCAAAGAATGGCATGTCGATGTTATGGATCAACAGTTATTATAAACTGAGATCTCATCAAGCAGAGTTAGAATCCGATCTTAACTGTAGACCATATTTGGAAATATGATGAGATCTCAGTTTATAATAACTGTTGATTGATAATATCGACATGCCAGTGTCGCAGATTTTGTACATGTCTGTGTAAATAAAAATAAGCATATATATATATATATATATATATATATATATATTAGATGAACTATTTAAATCCAAGATTTCTATTTTTTTGTTTTTTTAATAAAGGTTTCTATTTTTTTTTAATGGTAACAGCCCCACCCCCAATAATATGTCTGAAGATACTGGCTTTCTGACCCAAAATACACCAAACATTGATGTTATTGTTTTTTCCTTTCCCTTTGCAAAACTCAATCATGTTCTGCATAGTCAAAAAACAAAAAAAACAAAACAATTTTCGTCTACAAAACCACCAAACCATAAATAAATATTTGAAGATATATAGAACTTGAAGCATTAAAACTTTTACCAAAATGACCGTATTTGGCATTAAATAACCTGAAAAGGGTTGATATGCCGTAAAACAAAACAACCAAACGAAACACTGAATAAATATTTAGAGGATATATAGAACCTAGAGCATAAATATTTTTTACCAAAATGACCATATATGGCATTAAATAATCCGAAAAGGGTTGATATGCCTTAAAACAACCAAACAAAAAATAAGTAAATAAACTAGCAAATAGATAACATTTATATTTTACTTTATTTAGTTATAATTTTTTTAATTTATGAAATTTCAAAGCTGTTTTTCAAAAAAAAAAAATTAAACAGACTCAAACATTTGTTGAAAAAAGTACCAACAATAATTTTTTGTGTAACTTTTTTTACGTTTAAAATTTTTAAATATAAATAGTTTTGTTCTTTTTGCTGGCTTTTCATAATATCTTTATTTCAATATACATCAAGCTTTTTTTAAAGCCGTTACAAATAAGGTAAAGAATTACTCCGATAATCCATTGTATATATGGAACAGGAACCTCATTTACAGAAATATTAATTTACAAAATAAAAATCTAAAATAAGTTATTTTTAACAATTTAATGTTTTTATAATCATTTAATATGACATTATTCTTAATATTTATGCAGAGAGAAAGAGAGAGAGGGAGAGAGAAAGAGAGAAAGAGAAACGTGTTGAAAAGAGGACTTAATGAAAAAGCACTAGACTGCTTACTGCCCCGTGTCCATAGTCAATGGATGCATGCTAACATTTTCGTTTACATTTTAATAGATGTTAATTTAAAGTTCGTTTTTGCGAAAATTAAAACTTTCACAAACTATCATGACTTTAAACAGTATTTAAACAAAATTTCACTTAGTCTCATAATTATATATCTTCTATTAAAAAGACATTACTCTTTTTTTGTTTAAATTATAATTTTTGAAAGAATCTCTGTCAACTGATGGAGAATGAAAAATAACAACTTCCTGCTTGTAGATTAAAATGTCTTCTGATTGGTTGTGCAATTTTGTTGCTTGTTTTATTTTTTTTGCAACCATATAAATATTTTTAAGATTAGGTCAGAAATCTGAGAGAAATTCCATGTTCAATGGATTACAATGTAAATCTGTCAATGTTGCACCATAATGGCTAATTGCCTGGGAATGCTAACATAGCATTTGAAAAATTACTCGTTTATAAAAGTCATTCACAAAATAAATCTTTTACGACAAATTGTTTACTATTGCGAGACGCAACAAATTGTTTACAACGGGTCCACACATGCCTTTTGTTTACAACGCATCTGCATGTTCCGGATTGTTTACAACACGTCTGCACGTTCCAGATTGTTTACAACACGTCTGCACGTTCCAGATTGTTTACAACGCATCCGCATGCCCAGGATTGTTTACAACAAGTCCGCAGGTTCCGGATTGTTTACAACACCTACACACGTCCCGGATTGTTTACAATAGGGCCGCACGTCCCGGATTGTTTACAATAGGGCCGCACGTCCCGGATTGCTCACGATTGTGTCGCACGCGCCGGATTGCTCACGATTGTGTCGCACGCGCCGGATTGCTCACGATTGTGCCGCACGCACCGGATTGCTCACGATTGTGCCGCACGCGCCGGATTGCTCATGATTGTGCCGCACGCGCCGGATTGCTCACGATTGTGCCGCACGCGCCGGATTGCTCACGATTGTGCCGCACGCGCCGGATTGCTCACGATTGTGCCGCACGCGCCGGATTGCTCACGATTGTGCCGCACGCGCCGGATTGCTCACGATTGTGCCGCACGCGCCGGATTGCTCACGATTGTGCCGCACGCGCCGGATTGCTCACGATTGTGCCGCACGCGCCGGATTGCTCACGATTGTGTCGCACGCGCGGGATTGCTCACGATTGTGTCGCACGCGCCGGATTGCTCACGATTGTGTCGCACGCGCTGGATTGCTCACGATTGTGTCGCACGCGCCGGATTGCTCACGATTCGGCCGCACGCGCCGGATTGCTCACGATTCGGCCGGATTGCTCACGATTCGGCCGCACTCGCTGGATTGCTCACAACAGGGCCCGCACTCAACAAATTGTTTACAATTGGACCGCACACAACAAATTGTTTACAATTGGACCGCATGCAACAAACTGTTTACAATGGGGCCTGTGCACAACAAATTGTTAAAATAGTTGTTTACAATAGTGAAGACATATACCTTGTTTCTTAACGTGTTCTCTGAGTAGGGCATTTTTTAAAGCAGTATCTATTGTAATATGCATTGTGTATATCTGTTTAGTCTGTAACACTAATAATTAAAACTTTACAGTCTCTGTATGTCATGTTGAATAGAATGTTATTGCTGAACCTTGAGAAACATTAAATAACACCCAAAGAATTAGCGTTCTTGAGGAATACTAATTCCTCAAGTTCCAGTTGACACCCAAAACAATGAATATTTAAAAAATATGTACCTATATTTTGTCCAAGGCAATGCTAAAAAAAGAATATATCATCTTTGTGGATGCATCTTATCTAGTTTTTTACTTTTAGCTGGACACACAAACATATGCACACATAAATCTCCTTTATATAATAGATAAATGAAAGAATGTATCATTAGTATTTACTGTTAGTAGTTACAAAGCTGGCTTCCTTTCTAAAAAATATTCCAAGCAGGATGAAGTATGTTTTCAAAGAAATTAAATCGAATTACATTTTATTGTTGTTAACAACATGGACCAGGGTTCAACAAAAGAAAATGGCTAGTCAGAAGCGAATATTGATTTTGTTGGAAAGAAGCTATCGATGACAAACCTTCAAGGCGAAACTGACTTTACTTTATATTAAAAAAATATATACGACAGATAACACTATCGTCTTTATTGTCTTCTATTAATTCGTCTCTATATATTTGTTTTTATATTTACCATCTGCAACACATTATCATAGCCTTCAATAACAATATTTGAATTATTAATAAAAAGTAGGTATCACAAACTAGCCAGTTTCATCATCATCATCATCAACCGGTTTATTTGTTGAATCAGGCCACAATTAATCCTCTGATGAGGGTGGGGCCTGATTGTCTAGTCTCGAAATCTAAGTCTTCCTCTCCACTCCTGTCTTTGGCAAGGCTTGATGGAATCCATAGGCCCTGAAGATTCACGCATCCTGGGATCTACGAAGCCCAAGACATTACCAGCAGCATTAGTGCTACTGGCACTGCCTTTCTTTTTTCCTGCTGTATTTCGACTAGACATTGTATTTAAGGCAATTTTACGGCTGGATGCCTATCCTTTACCAACTTGAACACTTTTGGCAGTCCAAGACCTCCACCGTTCCCATCTAACTAGGGCTGATGTCGTTTCCACTTAAGCATGTACAAATGTCATACATTACCAGTGAGTTGCTTATCAAGATGTTGTTGGTGAAGTATAAAACAAGAATTCCACTTGTATGAACAAAATAGTGACATTTTATATATTATATATATATATATATATATATATAAAAATAAATAAACATAAGCATTTTTGATATAGTCATACCCATGGTTTCATTGCCAATTCATCAGCGACTGTCCAGGTGCTTTCGAATTACAAACTCATCTCTGCCTTTTTTGGCAAGGAAACCATGGGTATGACAATATACAAAATGTAAATATTTTAATAAATATATAGACTCTTACCTTGAATATTGAGCACTCTAGTAATTTATTTTCTTTCAAAACATTTGTATATATATATATCACACAGTTAAATGTTCCGATTTTGATTGGCTATTTTTTATGACGAATGATGTAAGGATTATAAGTTATGTGCATACGTATGGAAATATGTACGATTAAACATTTTCTAATTGCAGAATAAAACTGTTGTTTACTGTTGAGAGAGCACAATGTGTAGCATGGCTCAAAATGATGAGAAGTGCAATGGTACGACAACGTGCGCCACCCGTAAATGTTGCAGTAATAATTTTATGCTTCCCTCAACCCTTGTGAAACATAAACCATCATATTCATGCGGGACGGTGCACAGTCACACTTCGGACTTGCTGTGATAAACTGCAAATTTCCACAACGATGGATGGGACATGAATATGCCTTGGACTCCTCATTCTCCAGATGTTACACCATCCGTATAGAGATACATTATAAGCAAAGTTTACGTGAGGCAATCTGCCGACATTCTAGCTCTGCAACAAAATATCGGAAATTCCTTTTGGTTCATTTGACACCAAATGTTTGATGATATTTGTACAAATTATGAGAAACAATTAAACTAGTTAACAGATGAAGAAAGAATAGCATTTAGAAATACAATACCACTGGGGGCTTGTATAAATGCTAGACTATATTATAATAGATACAAGCATTTTATTTGTACCAGTTTAATATTTTTAGAAGGAATTTTTTTTTTTTTTTTTTTTTAAATCGAGACATTCAGTTGTATGTATATAAAATATAAGAACCAGAATATGTGATGAAGATGTTGGTACTAAGATGGAGACATAAAAGTGAAAAGGCCTGTGAAATAATGTTTGCAATTGAGTGATTATGCAGTGATGACATTTGTGATACCAGCACCCTTTGTTGCCACAGTGACCAACTACTGATATCTAATTGCTTTTATATACAATTATAAGGTGTGTACTTGTATCGTGAGGAATTGTTGTGTTTTTGTAAACTTCAACCACGTGTGTTTTTGCTGTTTATAAAAGAAAAGTATAAAATGGTGCCACAAGTTAGGTAACTAAGTCTGATGCTTCTTGACAACCGAAGCTAAAAATCTGTAAATACAATTCTAATTTCATATTTTGCAGATTTCTCATTATGTAAGTTGATACTTAACCAACACTTAACCAGGCTTCGCAAACAAGTGAGTGGGGTTCACAACTGGAGGTGGACATATGGAAACAAAAATTACTACTAAAAATTAAGAATTTTTGTAAGGAATTTAAAAGTGATATCTAGTAATTAATAAGCAAATATACATTTATTAAGAAATAACTCATGATTATTTATTTATTTCAATCAAATCAAATGAACAAAGGAATAAAATTAAACTCCTTTACGATAAAAGTAAATGCACAAAAATCACTTCATTCACCACGAATTAAAAACATTTTTAGATATTTAAATTTTTTTTTTTTACTAAAGAGTCACAACTTATCAAGGCTCAAAGGCCACCCGAAGATAAGGGTTAATGCATGTCAGGTGGATGGTGAGATAACACCGTGATGATTGATAATGATGGTGGAAATTGGGCAGAATTTGATCATCCAAAAGGACGTCTCAACAAGAATTTATTCACATTTGACTTGAAAACGAAAATAATAAATCAATTCCAAAAATAATAAATCAATTTTCTATCCTAATTGAATTTTCCTCACTGGCCACAAGATGTAGGCAATACAAACAGCCTGAGTAAAAACCGATTTCTTTCCAAACTGATCGTTTGATTTTGTGTTGCTTGGGTTCAAGTTTGATTGCAGAACGAGACCTCCCCCCCCTCCCCCCCCGCAAAGGGATCGCGAAACCATTGAACCACCGTAACTGAACATTCAAGACACCAGGTATGATTTGAATTATAATATTAATTTTATTGTGACATGCAGAGTGTCAGACTCGCCCTGGAGTTGGGATAATATAACACCCCAATTCTTTCTTGCATTAGGGACTTACAGGAGAGACCACATGAAGTGTAAGTGGTGCTCTGAAAACGACTGGATTCAAATTCGACACACCAAGGTTGTCATTTTCACCATCATCCACTTCACCACAGCCCAATAATTAATTAATTAGCAAATATAAACGTATTATTAGGAAATAACCAATGATTATTGACTGATTTCAATCAAATCAAATGCACAAAAGAATAGAATTAAGTTCCTTTATGATAAAAAGTGAATGCATACAAATCAAAAAAATAAATTTTCTATCCTAATTGAATATAAAAAATATATTTAATAGTAAAATAAAATCACTGTTTTTAAGACGATGAAGAAAACACTTATTTCATAACAGTACAATAATACATTATAATACAGCTAGTATTAAATAAAAATAAAATTAGTGAATGTTTAAATATTACTTTTTTACATAACATTAAATTTGCACCATATTTATAGATTTTAGCTTGGGTTGTGAAATCAGGAAGCACCCGAAATATTTATTCGTGGGGGTAGAAAAAAAAGACACTGAATGAACACTTACGGGATTGAAAAGAAGATTTCCATTAAAAAATCTAATATCAAAGTGAAAAATAAAAATAAAATGACTTAAAAGAAATATTCATTGTATTTGTGACAAGAAGAAAAGACGATGTTCATGACAAAAACAAATTTTATTCAGAAAACTGACTTCTAAAATATTTAACATTATTTTAATGGACACAAAGAAAATTCAGTGTTTTAAGATCATACACACAAGGAATAACATGAAATAGACACACGCACGCATACATATAGAATATTTACACAGATGCACAAATATATACACAGAATACACAAACAGAAAAATAAAAACAATCTTCTATTTTCTTTTCATGCAATTACACAACACCCTGGAAATAGCTGAAAAAAATTAAAAAAATTATAATTTAAATAAAATATTTCAAACTTTAGAGGGGGTTCACTTTACCATATAAATTTAATAGAAAATGATTACGCAGTTCTTGACCACAGTGTAGGACAGAATGAGTAACCATTTTTTTTTAATGTATTTCCAGAGTATTGACATGTAATCACATGAGAAAAATAGAATTTCATTTTTATTTTTGCATTGAGCAGGGTGGGAGGATAACATTTAACCAATTTTTTTTTAAATAAATTAATTTTTAAATCTGAAAAAAAAAAAAAAAAAACTTAAAGCAAAACACAGAAAAAAACTATGAACTCACCTATAACAGATTGCGGCCGAAGTTTTCTGCCATACAAACTTTTCTTCTTTGTGTTCAACTTGGGAGAATGTACAAAAATGGGTAGAGTGAAATACAATACCTTTCAATATTAATGTGTGGATTTTTTTTTTTTTTGATAATTTTGATAAAATTTCGATGTAAACACAATTTAATCTTTTTTCTTTATACATGTACAATTCTTTCCTTTGTGTCATTAATAGTTTTTTTCCCAGGTTACTTTGAGTTAGGTTACTATTTTCTGTGGTGAGCAATTTATTTCTTAATGTTGTGTGTCTCTATGCATATAAAAACAGTCAGTGCCATCTTAAAGAGAAAAGAAAGCAGTTGGGGGAGGGCAGTGTTTGCTAGTAGTGGAAGACGGGAATATAGGGGAGATTACGATAGTTGTATGGGAAGTCAGGATGTGTGTAAATGGACCATTGGATTTTATCCAAATTTAAAACTCGGAATTCTTTGTATATTTATGACTCCTATAGCTAAGTATTTTGTTATTTGAAAGAATCCCACCATTTGGCTTATGTGATCATTTACATATGATATTAGTCTGACATTAATGAAACGTATTAGTCTAGTATGTGCGTGTGTTTGATTATTGCAGATTTTTGTATTAAATTTGTGGTTTAAAATTATGTGTGTGATTAGTGTAGTCTTACTGACACCAAGTTTTATGATTCTATTGTGCTCATAAATTCTTTTTTGGGGGGAATGCTGAGTTTCACCGATGTATATATTGTAGCAGTTATTACATGAGATTGTTTAAATGCTGGCTTGTGTGGTTGGAATGTTTTTTGTATTTTTATGTTTGTTGAATATATTTTTGATTGTGTGTGAGGTGGAATGTATAGTTCTGAGACCATATTTGGATAATGCGGTACTGAGATTGTTAGTGTGTGTTCGTTAAGAGGGTGATGATTATGAGGTAGGGTTTGTAAATTTTATCTTTCTGCTGTAGAAGATTCAGATTGCTTTTTTTCTTGCATTTACAATGAAATGTTTTGGGTATTTTAAAGTTTCTAGGGAGGATTCTATCATGTTATATTCATTTGTTAGGTAATGGAGCCTACAAATTTTAAGTACTCTAAGATATAGACCTATTGTGAGGTTTGTTTTGTTTGTGTGGTGATGGTTTGAATAGTAATGTATGTAGTTATCTTTGTGCTATACTTGGTAGGATAGTGTGTTATTGTTTTTGTGTATGAAAATGTCTAAGAATGCTATAAAATTGTTATATTCAGTTTTGAATATAAATTTTACTCTAGTTTTAACCTTATGAAGTGTGTGAGCTAGCTTTTTGATTTTTACTTGTTTGTCATCTAAATATCGGAAGAATCTGGTATTTGTGAGGATTTGATATTTACAAGGCTAGCACACAGTTTAGGAGATTTCCGATGGGTAGACCGAGTTTCTGCCTGTAATAATTGTTGTTAAATTATAAAAAAAGGTGAAGAAGGCAATATTTTAGTCTTAATAGTGAGGGAAGAAGAACATTTATTTTTTTGAACTAGTATGTTGATATATAGGAAGGTAATGTTGAGACTATTCATGGTGTAGCTTAGGAGATTTTTATATGCTCTGTTTATTGTACCTTAGGGAGGTTAATAGTTTTGTTATGTCTTTTGCAATGTGAAAGGAGCTGCCAATGCGTGATATAATGGGGCAGAGTGGTATGTCCGGTTTGTGTGTATGTCTATACACATAGGGATAGATTTAGGCTCAATGAAGGGGAAGCATAATTACTTTCTTTGACCTTTAAAAATGAGGGCAAAAGACAATTTCTATTATTTGTAAAATTAATATTAACTTTGAATCTTGCAAAATTGATTAAAATAAACTAAAAGTTTCCGAAAATATTTGATAGTGGGCAAGGTGCAATTGAAGTTTTGTGTTTTTATAATCAAAACCAGCATGCAAGGAGCAAATAAATTTTCACGCTTTGAAATCTAAAGAAAATTTAACGATGAAAAATTAAGTAAATTCTTTTTTTCTCTTTGTTTTTGCTATGTAACAATGACAACAAAATGATTTTTGCCATGTTTTTTTAAATTTTTTAAGCATCGCACAATGAACTTGGAAACCACAGCATTTTGACCTTTTTGCAGTTGTATTTATATAAATATTCTCACAAAATAGATAATAGGAATATACAGATCAAATTTTCTTAAACATTTCATCTGATAGGCTGCAAGAATGTTCTGTAAGTTCATTCTCTGAAATTCATCGACTTTATTAACATTTTCTACAGTTTCGGAATTTTTGAGATGAGGGTTGATAATTTGTAGAATTTGGTATATTCGGACTACTGTTCTCATCTTGGGTGTTTTTATCACAACGTTTCGACCGATGTAACCTCCGACCTTTTTCAGGTGTACCTTGTCGAGCTTGGGAATCTTTCTGTCGAACTCGGGAATCTGGACGGAATTTCAATCGGAACCCTTTATTAAATCCACGGGGGTAGCATGCTCTCGTTCCATCTGCGATGACTGGATTTAATAAAGGATTCTGTTCGAAATTCCGTCTAGATTCCCGAGTTCGACAGAAAGATTCCCAAGCTCGACAAGGTACACCTGAAGAAGGTCAGAGGTTACATCGGCCAAAACGTTGTGATAAAAACACTCAAGATGAGAACAGTAGTCCGAATATACTAAATTCTACACATTTTCTACAGTGTTAATTTTTCCTTGATTAGGTAAATTGTTTCAAAAATACATGACACTATTTGAAAGAAAGCAAGTCTAATTGTTAGTTTTTGAAATGTATTCTTGCCAATAAATTTCCAGTCCTCCCAAGCAAGACTGTATTCATATTTAGAAATCTCATTAATTATTTTGAAGCTCTTCATTACTACCTCTTTCCCCCTCTCTCGAGTAAAATAGTTAAATGTAAAGATTCTAACCTATTTTTATAATTGACATCTTTCTTTTCTATTAGTTTAGTCACTTTTTTGTACGCCTTCCAATTTTAGTATTGTATTCCAATTCCCATAACTAGTTCTTAGTGTAAGAAAACATATATTTAAGTATATGAGTCTTACATATTCTTACAATAACATTTGAATCCTTTAAAATGTCTAATCATTCAATCGATCATTTGACGAAATATGATTATTAAATTAAACATTTAATTCTGTATCAAATTCCACAATTATGTTTTTGATTTTCCTGTTTAATTTGTATTCATATTTAATTTTTTTAAAAAATTCCAACACGTAAATAAAAGTCCTTCTCTAGTGGTGAGGTTCTAATTTGGAAGTGTGAAGTCACCCCCCCCCCCTTAGTGTCCATTACTCCCAGGTCCACTCTGCCCCATAGTAGTAGTATTAATACCTGCTAGGATCCCATCTGAGGGTTAAATGGAATCTGTTCTGGATATGACATGAAACAATTTTTATCATGAATAACTTGTCAAATACAACCACCATAAATTACGAGTTGAAGATATTAAGAATTTCGGGCATTAAATCTTTTGCTAAAACAACTAGATTCGGCTTACCATAAAAAACAAGGAAGAGGCTATTTTGCCGGTCACAGCAAAATAACGATTCCTGCGTTATTTTGCCGGTTCATGTATATTTAACTAAATTGTTAAACATACAGTGACGCCCGGCACAATAATTATTTACTAATGTAAAGGGATCGTTATTATGCCGGTTCATTTTTTTAAAAAACCTAATTGTTATGGCCTTGCGAAAGAAAAGGTAATGAAATAAATAAAGGCAAATATTTAAAAACAATTTGTTTTCATCATCAGTTGTGTCGGTTAAAGAAATCAAAAAAAAATCGACCTGCCCTATTGTGTCGGTTAAAGAAATATCTGCTTTTAATACAAAAAACAGTAAAAGTAAAATAATTAAATGAACGGAAATATTAGAGACAATTAGATTATTTAGTCGAATTTCAAGAAAAACTTTGATAATGTTAAAATATACAGAAAATCACTGGATTTAAACAGTTTCTATTTTAAAATGTTCTTTTAATGAAATCATAAAATAAGTCGTAATTTTGAAAAGTTCACTCCTAATCGAATCAACCGGAAGTAAAAATTAATTTTATCGTTATTTTAAAATATATTGTCGCTTAATAAAGTTTTAAATTATACAAAAAATCAATCAGGCAAAGTTTTAAATAAAAAAAAACAAAACAAAACAATCAGGCAAAGTTTTAAAGTATAAATAAAATTTCGTTTGATAAAGTTTTAAATAATACAAAAAAATTAATTTAAATAATAAAAAGTAATTTATAGTTAAATAAACACGAGCCGCAAAATAACGTAAGACTCATTATTGTGCCGGGCGTCACTGTATGTTTAACAATTTAGTTAAATATACATGAACCGGCAAAATAACGCAGGAATCGTTATATTGCCGGTCACGGCAAAATAACGCAGGAATCGTTATTTTGCCGGGACCGGCAATATAGCCTATTCGAAAAAACAAACCACTAACCAGTATGTAAAACTTTACACTTACCTATACTAAACATCAATTTCCATGTATGTTTCAAATGTGATAAACTATCAAGATCGATTTGTACCAAATGTAGATTCATAGAAACAAAATTATGCATTTTATGAACTTTTTTTTTAAAACCAAGTTTTTTCTTCTAAAGAAAGAAAAGAAAAAAGAGTCCCAAATGAGGCTGCCATTTGCAACTGTTATTTGCATTTTAATTTGCTTCAAAAAAAGCAAACTAGACTTTTTGAAAAAAAAATTGTATTAATAAAAGTATCAAATAAGATATTATTTGTCTGTTTCTCGCCGATACGTAACTTTGATAAATACACATTGAATTTTTTGTATTGACTATTTATCGAATATTTGTTAAAAGTTAAAATAAGGGAAAACTAAAATTAATCAGAAAAAAATTTGGTACTACTCCAGATGAAGCGCCTAATTTCTGTGACTGCTCGGCGGCAACAATCGGGCAGGTCGCGGAAGCTGCCGAGACGAAAACGAGGCTGAAGCAGAGCTGACCAATCAGGTTGCTGTCAATTCATCTGCGCTCAGCACAACAAAACAAGCGGTAGGAAGACCTTTCGAACCGGCCCCAAACGTATCCGTAAACCCTGACCCCCCCAAAAAAATATACAAAAAAATCTTGCCTAAATATCCTAACAAAATTAACATACTTCTTTGTTTTATGTAAAAAAAAAAAAAAAAAGACAAAAAAAAGTTGCCTAAATATCGTAAAAGAAATAGCATTTACTTCTTTGATTTATGTAAAAAAAAAAAAAAAAAGACAAAAAAAAGTTGCCTAAATATCGTAAAAGAAATAGCATTTACTTCTTCGATTTATGTAAAAAAAAAAAGACAAAAAAAAAATTAAAATGGTTCATTTGGCCCACGATAAAATTAAAAAAAAAAATGTTTATTTATAGTTCTTCAGTGATGGTTTGTTCATGTTTTTTTTTTTTCAAATATATGTATTTTTTTCTTTTGTATTCATCGTCATATTGTCGTTTGCCACTCTTCCATTTTTACGACTTTCAGTTTTGCTTCAGCCTCGTTTTCGTCAAGGCAGCTCTCGGGCGCTCTCGCGACCTGCTCGATCGTTGCCACCGAGCAGTTACGGAAATTAGGTGCTTCATCTGGAGTAGTACCGAAAATTCTAATTAAAGGAAATTGTAAATCTTACTAGCTTATTTTCATGTAAAATTGAACGCACCCTTTTTATTCATTCAGGCTGCATTTTTGAATGCTACTTTAAGCAAACAGTTCATGATTGCTGTATTAATAAAACTACCAGATAAGATATTGTGTATCTGTGTGTTTCTCGTCTATATGTAACTTTGATAAATGCACATTGACAAATAAAATAAAGGAAAACTAAAATGATTAAAAAAAAAATGTGACTGTATTTAAAATTACTTTTCTCCACTCGGCAATATTTCTTCACCCGGACAAATTTCCTTCATATTGCTGAGATACGATAATTGTAAAAAACAAGAAATCCTTTTATGAAATTTGTTTTAACCAAAATTTTTAATGTTTTGCATTTTTTATTTTTAGCCTCTCCCTGGCAGTAGTCCTGCTGCTTCTCCGAGCAAAGAAAAATATGGGGATCGTTTCATCCCGAGCAGGGCAGGTTCTAACTGGCATGTTAATTTTAATATGATTCAGGTAAGATATTTACCAGCATTTTTATTTGTCTCTTTTCTTCTCATAACTTATTCAATTTCTTATAGATAACAAAAATAAATATTCAAAAGAGAACTTATTTTAATACTTTACTGCAGTTTCATGGTAAATCCGATCATCAAGTGGATTGCTATTCAGCATGTCTATCATGTTATTGATTTTTCATTTTATTGATATATATATATATATATATATATATATATATATATAGAGAGAGAGAGAGAGAGTGTAAGATACTACTTTAAAGATATAAATAATATATTTAACCAGTAGACTATCAGGATAAAAAATAAAGCTCAATATAGTGTATAGAGCCATAATATTAATTGAATGACATAATAAAATGAGAAATTAATCAGATTTTATTAAAGTTCAAAAACATTACCGCAATAGCATTACTGCAGGTAATAAAATTAAACTTTGAAAATATATAAAAATATATAAAAGTATATAAAACATCAAATATATATATATATTATTTGTACCTAGGTGGTCTTGACCAGGAGTTTTTTACATTTTTGTTTTGCTTTTCTTTTTGTTTTTACACTATGCCTTTTGTTTTTTACCAAATTATTATTATTTTTTTTACATTCAATAATTTTATAGAGATTAAAACATTACCATAACAAAATTAGTTATAGTTTTGTAAGTTTTGTTCAATTACTAATTTAATGACTAACCAATACCATAATAATCTAATTTAACTTGAGTGACAGCTTTAATGTTAAAGTAGGAGTACATCAGGGTTCTGTATTGAGTCCGTTGCTTTTCATTTGTGTCTTAGTTGCATTGTCCAGAAAGTTCCATACGGCTTGTCCGGAAGAGATGCTGTATGCTGATGATTTAGTACTTGCCTGTGAAACAATGGAAGGTCTACTTGTTAAGTTAAAGATTTGGAGGAATTCTATGGAAAGTAAAGGTCTGAGAGTGAATGTTACCAAGACCAAAGTTATGATCAGTGGTTGTAGTGTTTGAAAGTTCTCCAAAAGAAGAAAGTCACCTGCTCAATTTGTGGAAAGGGAGTTGGGTGCAATTCAATGTTTTGTGGCACCTGTAAGAATTGGGTGCACAAGAAGTGCAGTGAAATCATTTGTAGATTGAGAGATGATAACCAGTTTATGTGCAAGAAGTGTAAAACAATGGAGATGGATGAGAACTCAGATGTGGAGAAAGTACATCTGGATGGCAAAGCTATTGAGGTTGTTTAGAAGTTTTGTTACTTTGGTGATACCATTGGAGCATAGGGTGAAGCAGGTGGGGGGGATTGCAAGAATTAGTAGTGGATAGAGTTAGTTCAGGAAACTTCTGCCAAGCAAAGCATTACCACTGTTGACCAAGGGAAGCATGTGTACGCAGTGTGGTGATGTACTGAAGTTGCATAGAAAGAAATGATATGAGGATGATACGATGGATGTGTAATGTGAGTCTTAAAGACAGGTTTAGATCTGATGACCTCAGAGGAAGATTAAATCTGGACAGTATAGGAAAATGTGTGTAAAAGAGTAAACTTCGGTGGTATGTCCACGTTAAAAGAATGGATGAGAATTATTGGGTTAATAAATGTAGAACAGTTGAGTTAGAAGGTTCAGTTCAGAGAAAGGCCAAGGAAAGCATAGGAGGAAGTGATAAAAATGGAGCTGAGGGATAAATAAAGACTTGCCCAGAGATAGGTTTGTTTGGAAGTTAATTTCTTAAAGCCGTCCAAGGCATGCCAACATGTAAAGCAGACGTTTGAACGAATATGATGATAATTTAAAAATCCTATTTAAAAAAAAAGAAAATTATTTTTATAGTAACGTGGAATATGTCTCATAATCTTCTATATAAAGTAGACTTCTTTTTTCCCCGGTAACTTTGACTACACTAGAAAAATAATCAACTGCATAACAGGCTAAACTGATCCGCTCTGCAAACTACCCGGTTCCCCGTGTGTATTCCTACAAAAGATAACGTTACTACAAATCCATTCTCTAATTATTATATTTTATCCTGGAAAACTTACTCGCACAAAAATAACTTACAAAGAGGAGGTAACTCACCCTTTCACACGCTCTAATTTTTCTACTAATCCTTCCACCCACAACACCGTGTAATTTCTTTACATAGGCAAAATTTTCACAAATCACTGGTAAATTAAGAAATAACCGAATAGTATTCTTTCACTCCTAATCCATTCTATTACTACATTACAATACACAGAAATAGTTTAAAAACAAACACACAGACAAGCATAATCCATTCTGACAACATGGTGACGATAATCAAGACATCGTAAGGTATTTTTCTACGTTTTTAAATGATAATTTTAAACTAAGGCTTATTTTCTCCGTCCAAATACTTATTCTAATGATTTTTTCTTTCATTTTGAAAATACGAAACAAGATTTTCTCTCTTTCTCCAATCCACACACATAATGACTTCTTCATCTTTTCCATTAGCACATGGGATTCTAATCATGTAGTGTAAAAATATCAGTGTAATGTTTTAACGTCTTTTTAGTTTTGAGGGCTCTGAATACCAACTACTTCATGAACGATTTTAAAACATTGAACGGGGTAATTTGAGTCAGTTAAAGTAAGACTCATAAAAATAAGCAATAAATCTTTTCATACTCAAAACTTTATTTCGACAAGTTGAACATTCAGTCTAATTGGTGGGGGATATTAATGTTTTTGTTTTCTTCTGAGTTTGGTAAATTTATTTGATTCTGCTTATATAGGCGATTACGTGTGAACATTCAAAATATTTCGGAAGACTTAATTACCATTTATTTAAATACATTTACAGTAAATCTTTACTAGCACACCATCATAGTTTACCCCCTAAAGAACTTTGTCATTACTACAGTTAATAAATTCGAGCAAATTTATTTGTTTTCATTTTTGAACAATTACATTCGCGACGCGGGCAGACAATCACGGACTTTTCAATATGAATGGGGATTGAAAAAATGCCCATCATCAGAAACATCTCAGGAATAATACTGTGTTTCTTTGGTTTAAGAGCAAAGAAAGAATCGTTTTGTTAAATTTTATTTCAGTCATGTAAATTATTCAGTGTGAAGTAGATTTCAACATTATTTTCCAAACTTTTTTAATCAACAAAAATGTCAACAGCATTTTTTGTTTTTTCACTTCTTTTTTAACGTTACAACAAATAAGTGCTACCAAACAATAAAATTTACTTTTCTACTGACCTGCATAGTTTTAAACTTTTGAAAGCGTTTTCAATTTTTTTATTTTTATTTCAGTATAAGATTTTGTTGATATCTACTCCTTCGGATATAGTAAAATGTCTAAAATGGCCGACCCATTGGTATTTCATTCATTAAATGCAATTAAAAAATGACTTACCACTAACCCTAAGTCTGACTGGCAACACCCCCGGACTTAGAGTTATTGGTAGGGTAGTGACATTCATGTGTAGTAGGGTTAACAGAATATACAAAAAATACAAATATTGTTTCCGCACTTTATTTTAGTGTAGGAAAAAAAATACCCCCCCCCCCCCCCCCAAACACCACAAAATTGAAATACTATAATAATATATGCTTAGTTAACACACACATAAATACATCCAGCATCAAACCATATTACCTCTAAATGGCCAGGAAGTGAGTGCTCATTTTAATTTAATTAATATAGGAAACTGACCCCTTATTATAAAAGCTAAACAAATTATTTTTTTGTCAAAATTCCTTTTCAGATGATATTTTTTTCACAGTTAAATCATTCTTTCATTTTTCTCACCCCAGACAACACCGGGACATAGGTCCTGCTAGTTAGTTATATTTGAAAAAGGAATAGACACATTCAAAACACTGTCAGTGCAAAGGATGAAGAAGAAAACAAAACAAAGTTTAAAGTTAACATGCAGAGAGACATTGTTCATAGCATGTTAAGAAATGAATGAATAAAAGAGGTTTGGGGACATATTAATTTTAGCAAATAGTGTTGGAACATTAAAAGTCTTTAAACATCCACAAAGAAAAAATGAGGGGAAGATAGATTTCTTATATTATCATAATTGGTATTGATAGTTTGTGTCGAGTGATAAGATCAAATAGATTTGAAATTAAAGGATTTATAAATTATTATTATTTTTTTTTTTAATGATATTTCACCCCGAACAAGGCAGGATGCCACTGTAAACGTAAGTGGTTACTGAGAATTAGGGAGTAGGTTTAGAGTGTCATTCTAAGTTGGAAGCTGTGCAGCGAGATGTCTGTTTACATTAGTTTTAAACCTCTGTATGTCGGTACTGTCGGGGAAACAGGGGGCAGGGAGGGAGTTCTAGAGGCCAGCAGCACGAGGAAAGAAGCTATTGGAGTAGAAGGCTCTCCGGCATCTGGGAACTTCCACAATGAATGGATGGGATTTAGCTGATTGTCGAGTTGGTCTAGTGAATTTACGTCGAGTTGGCACCAAAGTAGCCAGTTCATCGGAGCATAATCCATTGAAGTATTTGTAAAACAAGCACAAGGAAGCAACATTGCGGCGATGGGACAGGGGCTGGAGCTTGGTTGACAGTGAGGGACCTATTAGGTTGACGACTCTTTTTTGGACCTTGTCAAAGAGGGAGAGACTAGTAGATGATGCACCAGCCCAGATGTGGCAACAATATTCCATGCATGAGCGGATGGTGGCTTTGTAGAGATACAGGATAATGTCAGGTGTGAGGAGTTTACTAGCACGGTAGAGGGAGCCCACTTTCTTTGCTGCAGCCTTGGCAATGTATTTGTTTCAATTCATGTTACCTGTGAAGGTTAGGCCGAGGAGTTTGAATTTGGAATATCTTTTTAATTTTGAGTGACATAATCGCCAATAATGTTAAACTTTCTTTCCACCATTCATTGGTGTTTCATTATCATTGCAATAAGATAGTAAAAATAACAGACAGATATCTGCTAAATCTAACCTGGACATTCAACAACTACGTGTTATTAAACAATTAGATTATTTACCTGGTGTTGTCTTGGTGGAACTATTAGGAAGTTTGAATTTAGTTTTTAAATTCAGCTTTGGGAAGTTTTACTATATTTTTTTGGAAGAATGATTTTAGATATTAAAATATATGTAATTAAATGTTATTTTAAAAATATGTAATTAAATTTTATTTTAAAATACGTATTTTAATTAAATTTACATAAAAATGTATTAATGAAATAGTATTTTTTTTAGTTTAAATAAAAAACATAAAATCGATGTTATAATTTTTGATTTTTTAATTAATAGAAATTTTGTAGAGTTTGAAAAATATCAGCCGTAAGAAATAAAATAATTGAAATTTTAATAAACAGCAATTATTATTGAACCAAACCATATTAAGTAGGAATATCTAATTTTTTTTAATTATAACTATTTAGTGTTGTCTGGGAGTCTTTTTACTTTTATTTTTGTTTCAGGATCTTAATCTAACTTTATTTTGAAACCTCTTGTTTTGAATGCTTATTTTCTTTAAAAATTAAACACACTTTGAATATGTGTGTACCTGTATTTTTAAACTTGTCTTTACTGTGTATGGATGTTGGATAAATGATGTTTTAAAAAACGGAAGTGAGTGTATTCGGTTGGATTTGTACAAAATTAAATAGGATTAAAACAAAAAAAAGGATGTTTAATTTTTTATTTCAATGTTCGATTAATAGTAAATAAGCAAATAATAGTGTGTAAGTCATATAGTTGCCAGGAACATGAACAACAAGAAAGCATGCAAGAATTTGTAGCACAATTTTATTACTTATAGAGATATCTAAAAATGGAAAAAACTTTATTAGACCTAATAATAGAAATAACTGAGAAATTTAATTGCTATTTGTTGTCGTGACGTGAGAAGATATTAGAGAAACTAGATGTAAAAATGAAAAGATTTAGTAATTATTATAAAAATGTTAACAGATCCACCTCATCTGCCTCTGTTCTTACATGTTGCAATAGAAAGAATGCCATTCATATCTATTAATAGAATTCAGTCACTTTTCTCAGAGCTTGACAAGTCACGATTTAATGAGTTACCTCCCTTCTCTTTGGACAATCTAGAGTGTCATGAACTGTTTTAGCTTGTATGTATTAAATGTCGATAATAAAGCTTTGTACTCATCAAGGCGCTAATACCGGTACTAGGGTTCATGCCCCCACCCCCAATAATTTAGATGATTACTCTTTGTAAACAAAACAATGTGTTAATTCTTTTAAATCACAAAAATTTGCATATTTATACAATTTTAATGAAATTTTCATTATTGATTTAATAAATGATGTGTTTTATAAAGAAAACAAGTTTTCAAATTTAATATAAAAAAAATGGGAATTTGATGGGATTTAATTTTAGACCAGATTAACACACCTTTTTTTTTTTAATGGTACCAAAATAACTTTTTAAAGAAACTCAAACATATATTTTTTTAAAGCCTGTCATTTGTTTATATCCAGATTGTAACATTATTCTTTCTTGCGTTGTTCGTTCTTGCGTTGTTCGTTCTTGCGTTGTTCGTTCTTGCGTTGTTCGTTCTTGCGTGGTTCGTTCTTGCGTTGTTCGTTCTTGCGTTGTTCGTTCTTGCGTTGTTCGTTCTTGTGTTGTTCGTTCTTGCGTTGTTCGTTCTTGCGTTGTTCGTTCTTGCGTTGTTCGTTCTTGCGTTGTTCGTTCTTGCGTTGTTCTTTCTCACTCCGAATGATACATTGAGCATAAATTAAAATAGAAACTCAATGGAATTCAATTAAAAAATATTAAATTTTGTTAAATTATTCAAATGAGTAAAAAGAAATCTGTTGAATTTGATTATTATTTAAAAATACTAAATTAATAAAAATAATCTGTTAAATTAAATTTACAAATTTATTCAAGCATAATTAAACATTACTAAATAATCAAAAAAAAATTTAATAAATTAATACTGTAGTATGTGTATCTAGTTAGTTTAAAAAGTTTTCATGCAATTTTATCTTTTCTCTTCTACAGGAAACGCCACCGTCTGTGAATCAGACCCGTAAAGCCAAAGAAGCTAACCCAGATGGAGGCAAAGATGGACTTGCTTACACATGTCTCTTGAAGAACGAACTTTTAGCTGCTGGTATTGAAGATATCAAGGTAAGTTGTTCGGCAAAATGTTGCATATTCCTTCGCAAGTCGTTTACAGGGATGACCTTAGGGTCAGCTAGACCTACATAGGGAAAATAGATGGTTGATTAGTTGCTTGATTATGTGACAAAAAAAAAGATTTTAAGTTCTACCAATATTATGGTGATGGTAGAATGCCATAAAAAACTCCGAAGAGATCCCCTTATCTCTTCAGAATTTTTTAGGTGCATGGATATTGTCCAGCCAGAAGCAACTCCTACGAGGGGCGTTCAATAAGTAATGCCCCTGCCCCATTTCTCATAGCAGTAGATTAATGAAACTTGGCGCAGTTATTAGTCTTTCTCTACATAGGAACCACCCAGAGTTATGCATTTCTCCCATCGTTTGATGAAGCTCTGGACATCCTAGGTTGGTCCTTCAACCACGTTGTAACTTCAGAAATCAAGGCTGCATCATCTGGGAAACACTTTCCTTTCAAAAACAACTTCATGGCTGAGAAGAGATGAAAGTCAGAGGGTACAAGGTCAGGAGAGTAAGGGGGATGGGAGAGGATTTAATAGCCACACACCCGTGCTTCTGATCTGGCGACATGCGAGTTGTGGACCGGAGCATTGTCCTGCAGGAGGAGGATACCTTTGCTGATCTTGCCCCGCCTCTTGATTTTGATAGCTTATCTTAATTTCATCAAAAGTGAAGCGTAATAGGCTCCTGTAATTGTGGTACCCTTTGCCAGGAAATCTGTCATCACTACTCCGTCCTGGTCCCAGAAGACTGTGAGCATGACCTTGCTAGCAGAGGGCTGCACCCTTGCCTTCTTTGAAGGTCGTGAGTCCAAGTGCTTCCACTGCATTGACTGGGCTTTGGTCTCTGGATCATAGTGATGGACCCAAGTTTCATCCTGTGTAATCAGTCTTTTGAAAAACTTTGACTCATCTTCTTGGCACATCTCTAAATTCATCTTCGAGCACTCGACGCGTTCTTGCTTCTGGAAAGGTGTGAGCAACCTGGGAATCCATCTGGCAGACACCTTATGCATATGCAAATGGTCATAGAATGATAGTTTCCACAGACCCTGTAATAATCTGGACCTCTTGGGCTATTTGGCGAATAGTAATGGGTCGATCTTCCAAAATGGCAGCCTCAACTTGACAGACAAATGCCTCATCAATGGCAGAAGAGGGATGACCAGGTCTGGGAGCTGTTTCCACAGACTTCCGGCCATGTTTGAATTCACAATGCCAGCGTTTTACAAGGTCATATGATGGGGCATCATCACCATAAGTTTCTTTCATTTCATCAAAAGTCTCCTTTGGTGTGCGTCCTTTCAAATACAAAAACGGATCACTGCGCGACACTCAACTGGCTCTATTTCACACCTGACTCAGTTCAAACACCTGTAAATCAGAAACCACAATTAGTTCAGAGCTGTTTTTTGCAACATAACCCATACAGATATAAATCATTACACATGCAAAATTTCATCTAGATCAGACAACTGGAAGTGGGTCAGGGGCATTAGTTATTGAACACCTCTCGTAGTTAAGGAAATAGAGATCTAGTAGTTAAGTGAATAAAATATATTTGAAGTTAAAATAATCATTGTCCTTCTTCGTGAATATATCTGCCTTGTGAGAAAAGAACTGGCAGAACATCTTTAGCCCTTGCCCCCCCCCCCCCATGACAAACAATACAACATAGGACTTATTAAGTATATGTAACACAAATGTTTCATCTCTCTAATAAAATTGTAGGACAACATATCGTCTGTATAAGGCAATTCATGTTCAAACGTAACTTTTTAAATTGACCTCTTTTAAAAGTATTTTATAATTTTATACAATAACCAAATGACACTAAGTAATTCAGTAAAATTACAAAAAAAATCGATTTTAAAAAGGAGAGGGGGACAGCATGCAGTAGATGTTTTTAAAATAGTATATTATCTTGTAACATGTCGATTTCATCTTTTTTTTTTGGGGGGGGGTCCCAAAAAAAAAAAAATAAAGCTCAAAAGTATTTATGGGATTTAAATTTCAACATTTCTAAAGACACGTTTTTATTGATTTTATTGTGAAAGCGATTTTTTTTAATGACATATAATCCTTCATAGAATTATCTTTCGAAAAATGTAAATTTTTCGACAAGAAATTAAGATAAAAGGCAGAGGAGTTCAATAAGTGAAACAAAAATGAAAGTAAAGAGTCCCGCATAATGCCAGGTAGATACGGCTAGTTTTGTTTCGTTCACGAATAGATGTTTGTGCTTTCCGATTACACCACCATGTAAAATGCATCTGATTATTGTTTTTTAAAACAATGAAAAGGATGAACATTGCTAAAACGAGTGGCTTTTGCAGTGTGGCTCTATGGTGATGAGGTGGGGTACTTCGTCATGATTGTGGCTGGAAGGGGATAGTACCCCTCACCCCCAAAAAAGTTCTGTCTTTAAGAAACTATTCTGTTCATAAAAATATTGTAAAACCTTTTAGATTGAATATGTAAATAGTCATACACTTTTATAATCTGGATGCATTTTGATACAAAACAAGTAGTTTTAACACTTAAAATAACACGTGTCTATTCAATCTGTGCGGTAACAGATGAAAAAGAAATGCTATTTCAAACAGAAATGTAACAGATTGACTGATTGACGATGAAAATAAAATCACACCTGATGAGTTTGTTGTTATTTTTATATTCCGAAAAGAAGGCCCATTTTAAATTTGGTAATGCCTGCATGAATAGCTTAGCAAATAGTGTAAAAATAATTCCTGATATAACGAATAGATTATAGAAACTTTCTTTTTAAAATGTCTGTTTTTTCCTTTTTTTACAGGACCAGCAACCAGATGACAGAAGGATACTGGTGCCTAAAGAGAGCCGAAATCTCTTTAAGGTGACACCACTTTTGCTATTAGCCAAAACATATTCTAGCTAATGTTTTCAACTTGCATGCTTTATTATATCGAAATATCAAACATTTATGCATAGCCTTATAATACTCGCATGATCTCACTTGAAAATGAATACTGTCACAAGATGAGCTTTATTTTTTCAAATGTTGTCAAAAGCTAGCATTCATCTTTTACGATATTATCCATTTTCAAGTAAATTGGCCTTTTCGCTAAGAAGAAAGTGTAGTATATGTTCCGATGGATACTACACCTCATAGACCGGTACCGTCTTGGCCTTCGGGTCTTGATTCCGCCGGTTTGTCCTGTGCTGTTCTAGGAGGTCCACCTTCCCAGTCTTTGCCTCCCCTCTTTGGGGTGGAGTAAGTTTATCGCTTACTACCGGGGAATGCCGACGGGACTGCCCAGGCATTTTTTGTAGGTCAGAGTGGTCAGGTTCTCGGGCGCTGGCTTTTCAAATCCCACTTTCCCGGCCTTGTGTCACATCTTACCGCTGTGGGAGGAAGATAAATATTATATATAAAAGAGAAATAGAGAAAAAGAGAAAGAAATGAGGGGAGGGGGGGGGGAAACGAATGATTATTATCAAGAAAGAAATATATATATTTACTTGAAAATAGAAGATGTCATAAAGAATGACTGGTAGCTTTTGGCAACTTTAAAAAAAAACTTGTGATATCATTTATTTTCAATTAAATATTTCTTTTTTTTTTTAAATTGTTAAAAGCTATTATTCATCTTTTATGGTGTCATCCATTTTCAAGTAAATATTTTCTTGTAAAAACATGATTATCAACCAATGTTAAAGTTAACAAATTATATATTTATAATGTATATAACACATACTGACCCAACAGGTCACGAGTGGTCTAGTCTATATTAATAAAATTGTGTGACCACTTCTCGTGTGTCTTTATATATTGGTGTGTGTGTGCGTATTTCATGCCTCTACGTGACTGACCCATTATTTTGCATTTACTATCAATCGATTAGTCGTTGAAATCAAAAATGTAATAGAATAAATCCTATTAAAAAAAATAATTTAATAACAAAATTAAATCCACTACAATGCATTTCCATTTCTTCATCAACAAATCAGCCATTTTAATCTTTTGTTAATAGTTGACAAAAAAGAATGAATCATTTAGTGATCCTTGGAAATTTGAAATGAATTTGGAAGCATTTAAACTGTCGAATAGAAAGTCATTTCTTGCTTGAAAATTCTTAGCAAATCTTTGTGTATTATAAGATTGCAAGTTTTGGAAGCTATTTACATCCAATAATTTTATAAATAGAGATTAAAACAATACCTCAACAAACTTATAACAATTTGGTTCAATTATTAATTTAATGACTAAACGATACTGTAATAACTAAATTTAACATTCAAAAGCCTATTTTAAAAAAATAATTTAGTAAAAAAAAATACCCAGCATAATTTAAAACAAAAATGAATATAAAAAGTCTCTCGGGCAATGTCAGCTAATACAGTTAGTTCTTTATAACACAAAACGGAAAATTTTGTTTCAATGCTACACTAATTTTTTTCAATTAATCAAGCTCTCATGATCTAAAATTTTATTTATTTATTCTGCCTCTTTGGGAGGGTGTAGACATCTCTTGTTATAATTTAATAAAGTTTTATGTTGATTTTTAAAAAAAATCACAATATCTAATATGAATTTTTAATATTACATCAGATAGAGCCCATTATTTGTACAATTATTTGTGAGTTCATCCAGTTTATTTTAAAATTATTTACGTGATTGCCAAAAATATATTACTTTATTATGCTTTGTCTGTTATGCTTTGTTGAGCATCTCCCTTTCTTAACTATCTTCTCAACACTTAAAAAAATAAAAACCTGAAAAAAACAGCTTGCACAGAAGATTTATACTATTATTACTGTGAAATATTTTAATAGTTCTTCAAGATGTCTCTAAATTCCTTTTTTTACCATTATTTCTGAATTCATCGAATTCCATCTTAAAATGTGCCAATCTGATCTCACAACTTGTTCCAAAAACATATTACACTATTAGACAAAAAATTCAATTGGTTAATAGATCTAGATTTTGAAGTCTGTCTTCAAAATAACTTTAAAAAAATCTATGATGACAGCTAAAATATCCTTAGAATATTTGCATCTCATGCTTTTTGACTTGATTTCTAACTCGGCTCTTTTCTTTCCTTTTTTTTTTAGTATTATGTTCCTAGGCGAAGTCCTGATGCTGCTGATTCATCTCCATATTCTTTATCTCCTGTTGGTAGTAAAAGCCAGAAATTGCTGCGCTCCCCCCGTAAGGTAGGTTTAATCAAGTCTTTGTATCTATCACAAATCAAAATCTTTCTTCCAATGATTACCCTGTTTCAACTTCACTATACATTAAAATGTATTTGCATGAATAATAGTACAATATAACTGTAGTAAAATTTTTGTTTTTTAATTTATTAAAACGGCAACCAAATTACACTTTTATGTCGATCTTCTTGACACTCTTTGCAATAGTTGGAACTATTTTTCTTCTCGATCCGCAGTGATGTCTTGGATGCAATACAGTAGAGTTCATCTTCAGCGTGGAGTTTGCCTTGATGTTTTTAGAAGTAGAGATGGTTTTTGCCTTAATAAGATGATTATCTGTCTGGTTTTGTGATCCCAAAGAAATCACTTACCAATCGCAACTGGAGGTTGTAAACCTTTGCGTTAGAAGATTGAGGTGATGGACTGCTGACATGGATTTTGCCAGCATAGTGGCTATTGTTTATCAGATTCAATGTTGTCAGAATTGTTTGTGAACAAACACATTCAAATTTATTTATAGAGAAAGTAAAAAAAGATTAATTGAAAAAGTACTTTTAAACCAACACATCAGTAAGGATAAATCTAAAATTTAGTTATTCTTATTCACTATCTTTGAATATTGGAAATATTGTAGATTCGTTTGTTTTAGGTGAGTAAAAAATTAAGGAAATTGGAAAAAGCTTTCATCGTCATCATCATCATCATCATCATCATCATCATCATCATCATCGTCATCATCATCATACTGGTTTCTGTTTTATTCATAATTCATTAGATTTATTAAATAATTAAAAAAAGAAAGAAAACTTCCTACAGAATTTTGTGATGTTAATTCAATTTAAAAAAAAAGAAGTTAAAAATATCAAGTAAAAAAAAATGTAGTTAATAAAAATAATTGTTTTTAATGTTTTAACAAAAATTTTCTTTTTCTTTTTTTTTTTTTTAAGGCAATGAGGAAAATTTCCAAAATTCCATTCAAAGTACTCGATGCCCCCGAATTACAAGATGATTTTTACTTAAATTTAGTTGACTGGTCTTCCCAGAATGTCTTAAGTGTTGGATTGGGAACTTGTGTTTATCTTTGGAGTGCTTGTACCAGTCAGGTAAGTTGATTTCCACCTACTTTTTCATCTTCTTTTTACTTCAGCTTTCAGATATATATTTATTTATATATATATATATATATATATATATATATATATATATATATATATATATAGTGTTATAATGAAATAAATTCCAAGAGGAAATCCGGGTATGAGAGACTAATGTAATAAACAGAGCAAGAATAAAATAAAATATAGTAACACGAAATTACATAATCATCGATGCAATAATTTATTTCAACCTTGTGGTATTGTCAAGCATCCAAGTGAGATGATTACATTTTTGAAAATGAGAAAAGAGAAATTCACACACGACGATTCAAGTATAAGTAGAGAGAGAGAGAGAGAGAGAGAGTGACAACATATCTAATACATATTTAGAGAGAGGGGGAAATTTGAAGCATATTTAATCTATAATTTTATGGGGGGGAATTACATGATTTAGGACGGAAGGCAATATAGAGAGGGAAGAAAAAGCCATATATATAGAGAGAAATTGGGAAATTGTAAAGGGGCAGGGAGGGTATTCAATGTCTCTCAAGAAATCAGGTCAGTGTGTCAAGAATCACCAACTCCCAAAACTGTCTCTGCCACTTGGAAATCAACGTCCGCTGTCTGGCGACTAAAGAAATATCTCGGGGTAGGGAGAGACATAAGAAAAGAGAAAGATTTGAAAACAGACAACAGACATCCAAGGTCAGAGACCATGTCACATATATACACATACACCGGCATGTATACACATGCACACACATACATACATACATACATACACATATATATATATATACATACACGCACACACACATATATATATATATGTAATACAGTGATTGCTATTTCTTTATAGAAGAAATCCATCCCTACATGATTGCAATGTCTGGTTGTAGGCATGCAGATAGCTTGGACGCTTTAATTTATTTTTACAAGTCTATTTTCTACTCTTATTTAACACTAGTATAATTGGCTGCTGCCATGAGATCTCATATGGTTCAATAGACCATCCTCGACAGACATGCTCTGCCACAGTAACCACACACATGGTCGGACTGAAATGTGTCTGGAATGTTCAACACGGACTACTTTTGCAAAGTATGTTTGCCTTGCCTCAAATCTCCCGGCGCTGTCATAGAAAACGCTATCGCTAAAATGATCATTTCAAAGTCATTTCTTTTTCACTACTATGTTCATGCTAAGAGTTTTCAGATTCTCTTTGACTCCATCCTGAAAACATCTCTTTGGCTTGTGTTTCAGACATTTATCATGCTGCAGTTCCCCATATAACAATTGTTTAGGCAGCTCGTCATCTATCCTAACTAGGTGACCAGCGCATCTGACTATGTATGATGAGCACTTCTATGCCCAACATACAAGCTGGCTGTAAAACACTGGTGTCATATGTGACTGATTGCCAATTAATGTTTAGAGTCCTCGTAAGGCATGTTTGGTGAAACCTCTTCAGGGCCTTGATGTGTCAGTGGTAGATGGTTCATGTCTCCAAAGAATGCAGGAGAATAGACAAGACATCCGAGTCGTACATACTCAGCTTTGTTTTGATTGTAATGGTTCTACTGTAATTTTTTTTCAAGACGTCCAAAGTAATGCAAGCTCGGGAGAATAGGTCCATAATCGCCTGCATATCTTCCCCAGTATGAGCTACATAGTCAGCATCATCAACGTAGAGAAGCTCCAACAAGAGAGTTTAGGTCTTGAACTTTGTATTAAATCCAGTAAGGTTGACATTAAGTCCTAAAAGGCATAGGAAAGAATCATCGGAAAGTATATAGAAAACAGCGTCGGTGAAAGAATGTTACCCTATTTAACATCATTATTGACACTATTATACTATTATTGACACTATTATACTATTATTGACACTATTATACTATTATTGACACTTATACTATTATTAACACTATTATACTATTATTAACACTATTATACTATTATCGACACTATTATACTATTATCGACACTATTATACTATCATTGACACTATTATACTATTATCAACACTATTATACTATTATCGACACTATTATACTATTATTGACACTATTATACTATTATCGACACTATTATACTATTATTGACACCATATACTATTATTGACACTATATACTATTATCGACACTATTATTGACACTATTATACTATTATTGACACTATTATACTATTATTGACACTATTATACTATTATTGACATTATTATACTATTATTGACACTATTATACTATTATTAACACTATTATACTATTATCGACACTATTATACTATTATTGACACTATTATACTATTATTGACACTATTATACTATTATTGACACTATTATACTATTATCGACACTATTATACTATATCGACACTATTATACTATTATTGACACTATTATACTATTATCGACACTATTATACTATTATTGACACCATATACTATTATCGACACTATTATACTATTATTGACACTATTATACTATTATTGACACTATTATACTATTATTGACATTATTATACTATTATTGACACTATTATACTATTATTGACACTATTATACTATTATCGACACTATTATACTATTATCGACACTATTATACTATTATCGATACTATTATTGACACTATTATACTATTATTGACACTATTATACTATTATCGACACTATTATACTATTATCGACACTATTATACTATTATCGACACTATTATACTATTATCGACACTATTATACTATTATTGACACTATTATCCTATTATCGACACTATTATACTATTATCGACACTATTATACTATTATCGACACCATATACTATTATTGACACCATATACTATTATCGACACTGTTATACTATTATCGATACTATTATTGACACTATTATACTATTATCGACACTATTATACTATTATACACTATTATACTATTATCGACACTATTATACTATTATCGACACTATTATACTATTATTGACACTATTATACTATTATCAACACTATTATACTATTATTGACACTATTATAGACACTATTATACTATTATTAACACCATATACTATTAGGTACACTATTGTACTATTATTGACCCCATATACTATTATCGACACTATTATACTATTATTGACACCATATACTATTATTGACACCATATACTATTATCGACACTATTATTGACACTATTATACTATTATCGACACTATTATACTATTATTGACACTATTATACTATTATCGACACTATTATACTATTATTGACACCATATACTATTATTGACACTATTATACTATTATTGACACTATTATACTATTATTGACACTATTATACTATTATTGACACTATTATACTATATCGACACTATTATACTATTATTGACACTATTATGCTATTATCGACACTATTATACTATTATTGACACCATATACTATTATCGACACTATTATACTATTATCGATACTATTATTGACACTATTATACTATTATTGACATTATTATACTATTATCGACACTATTATACTATTATCGACACTATTATACTATTATCGACACTATTATACTATTATCGACACTATTATACTATTATCGACACTATTATACTATTATTGACACTATTATACTATTATAGACACTAATATACTATTATCGACACTATTATACTATTATTGACACCATATACTATTATCGACACCATATACTATTATCGACACTATTATACTATTATCGATACTATTATTGACACTATTATACTATTATTGACATTATTATACTATTATTGACATTATTATACTATTATTGACATTATTATACTATTATTGACACTATTATACTATTATTGACACTATTATACTATTATTGACACTATTATACTATTATTGACACTATTATTGACACTATTATCGACACTATTATACTATTATCGACACTATTATACTATTATCGACACTATTATACTATTATCGACACTATTATACTATTATCGACACTATTATACTATTATTGACACTATTATACTATTATCGACACTATTATACTATTATTGACACTATTATACTATTATCGACACTATTATACTATTATTAACACCATATACTATTATTGACACTATTGTACTATTATTGACCACATATACTATTATCGACACTATTATACTATTATTGACACCATATACTATTATTGACACCATATACTATTATCGACACTATTATTGACACTATTATACTATTATTGACACTATTATACTATTATTGACACTATTATACTATTATTGACACTATTATACTATTATTGACATTATTATACTATTATTGACACTATTATACTATTATTGACACCATATACTATTATTAACACTATTATACTATTATTAACACTATTATACTATTATTGACACTATTATACTATTATTGACACTATTATACTATTATTAACACTATTATACTATTATCGACACTATTATACTATATCGACACTATTATACTATTATCGACACCATTATACTATTATCGACACCATTATACTATTATTGACACTATTATACTATTATCGGCACTATTATACTATTATTGACACCATATACTATTATTGACACCATATACTATTATCGACACTATTATACTATTATCGATACTATTATTGACACTATTATACTATTATTGACATTATTATACTATTATTGACACTATTATACTATTATTGACACTATTATACTATTATTGACACTATTATACTATTATTGACACGATTATACTATTATCGACACTATTATACTATTATCGACACTATTATACTATTATTGACACTATTATACTATTATTGACACTATTATACTATTATTGACACTATTATACTATTATAGACACTAATATCCTATTATCGACACTATTATACTATTATCGACACTATTATACTATTATTGACACCATATACTATTATTGACACCATATACTATTATCGATACTATTATTGACACTATTATACTATTATTGACACTATTATACTATTATCGACACTATTATACTATTATCGACACTATTATACTATTATCGACACTATTATACTATTATTGACACTATTATACTATTATCGACACTATTATACTATTATTAACACCATATACTATTATTGACACTATTGTACTATTATTGACCCCATATACTATTATCGACACTATTATACTATTATCGACACGATTATTGATAACTATTGGTTTGGAGAGTGCACTGCCAAAGTGGAAACATGCTTTTATGTCCTGGTGAATTTGTCTAAGCATTGTGACAAATCCTTGTGGGCATCCAATTTTACAGAGAATTGTCAATAGTGCCACTCTATAAACACTTTTGAAAGCTTTCTTCAGGTCCATAAAAACCCCGATAGTGCTACCTGTTGTCCGATGCACTTTTCCTGAAGTTGTTCCATTACTGCCTTCTTGATATTCATTTCCTTACTTGTACTACGAATCTCCCAAGCGATGAGGTGGTCCATCATCACATAGTTGATAGCCTTCTGCGGCAAACTGTTGATACCTTCATCAACGATGGGTGGATTGTAGAAGAGATCTGTGAAATGCTCAGTATCCCGTTTAATAATAATCTTCGAGACTTCTGTGGAACCTTTGAACCTGGGTGGTATAGATGAGGATTGAGGCCCGAAAATCTGCCTAATCAAGTGGTACATTGTTTTGACATCGTTTGTAATACAAGCCTTCTGCGTTCTCTCAGAAAAATCCAGCCACCACTGGTTCTTCATTTTACATATACTAGCATTCCCAGTTGATTTTTTAAATTATTTTAGATTATTGTTACTTAAGCACAATAGTTATAAAGAGCTCAGTAATTGGAGTTAAAAACTGTTTGAAATATACAAATATCGCTAGTGGTTCAAAAGTTATGAGAATTTAAAGCTCTGAAATTCGGGGTTCAAAATTTACATTTTTATATGCAAAAAAAATACTTGAAATCCGGACTAATTCACAAGAAGAAATTTTTCTAGTTTTGGAGTAATTTTGATAAAACTTGGCATTCTTATGTAAACTTGTATGTTGTTTCTGCACTCAAATTGTATGTAACCCATTATTTAGAGAATATGATAACGCTGATATCTGTACCAGATATCAGCGTTTTTTGTTTTTTTAAGAAATCGAATGATAGTCAAACATGTGACAAAGTATATATATATATATATATATACATATATATATATATATATATATATATATATACTACTAAAACCTGTGGACATGCTTGTTGTATGTTTGTTTGTCTTCGTGCGCAATGGATGACATTGCTAATTATCTACCTCCCACAAAGTAAAATGTGACACAAGGTCGGAAAGTGGGATTTGATAAGTCAGCACCCTAGAGGAAGAGCACCTGTGACCGTCAAAAAAATGCCTGGGCATTCCCCAGTAGGGGCGCTTCAGACGATTAGCAATAAACTAACCCCTTCTCAAAGGGTGAGAAGGCAAAGCCTGGGAGGGTGGATCTCCTAGAATTGCACAGAACAAACCCACAGACCGGCGTAAATCAAGCCCCGAGGGGCAAGACGATACCAGTCTATAGGGTGTAGTATCCATCGGAACAGATACTACACTTTCTTTTTAGCCAAAAAGCCAAGACGTCATTAAACGAAGTTGGAAGAAACCAGGCAAATCCTTTATAACATCACAAAGGGATGACATCATCCATTAAAAAAAGTTGAAGATCCTGTATGACGTCATAGATGCTGAGTGATAAAAAGATGATGTCATCCATTAAAACAGAAATAAGCCGTACTTTATAATTACCTGAACAAATCACTCATCTCTCTCTCTTAGCTATCTATGTATTTCTCTCATCCCCCTTACTATAGTCATTCAACCACTCTCTAATATTTCTTAATGTTTCTGATAGCATTTAGAGAAAGGATAACTCTTCTTCAGCATAGTACTCTAATTTACATGCATGTGTCTGTACACACCACAGACAGTCTGAAAAATAAATGTGAGGAAGCACTCAGCAGACTAGTGGTACATTCATCAGACTTTGGTACTTGTTGCTGTATTTTTTCTTTTTCTTCAATCTCCCGCCCTGATGAAACATTCTAATAAAGGTGATATCTAGATGGATATCTAATTAATATTTTGGGTTTTCTTTATTTCATTTTCCATTACGTCGGAACATTTTTCCATTCTTTATCATATATATATATATATATATATATATATATATATATATAAAATATTAATTATTAAAAATAATAATTAGCAATTAGAACGCCAGACAATGCATTTTAGTTTTATTAACTTTTTTTCAATTTAATGAGGACTAAAAGAAAAAAAATGAAAGGTATTTTTATATATCTTTATTTGAAATTCAGTAATTCTGAGGATGAAGTATATCTTCGAAAATTAAATTGAAAAAAAGTTAATAAAACTAAAATGCATTGTCTGGCGTTCTAATTGCTAATTATTATTTTTAATAATTAATATTTCCATATAAACAATGCTTTCTAACCAAGGACAACAACTTATTACAATTTGCACCGCCATGTGCCGTCCCCCCCCCCCCCAAAAAAAAAAGACTCTCATTCGTTCATTAACATCGAACTGATAACACCAAAAAAACAAGATGAGGACTAAAAGAAAAAAAATGAAAGGTATTTTTATATATCTTTATTTGAAATTCAGTAATTCTGAGGATGAAGTATATCTTCGAAAATTAAATTGAAAAAAAGTTAATAAAACTAAAATGCATTGTCTGGCATTCTAATTGCTAATTATTATTTTTAATAATTAATATTTCCATATAAACAATGCTTTCTAACCAAGGACAACAATATATATATATATATATATATATATATATATATATATATATATATATATTTAATTTTTAAATATTTTTAAATGAAACTAAATATAAATAATAATATAAATACATAAAATTATAAATAACCAAATAAGTAGTGTAATGGATTCGTCCGAACGCTATAAAATACAGCAAATTTTTGTAAATAATGAATACATTTTTCTTAGACACAGACGAACAACACAGGTAAGGAGAACATTTTTAATAACAATAGGTTTGCAAAAAATTAATCTGGAACAAAAAACTAGATTTAATATCTGGAACTTTTTGTTCTTGTTTTTTTAAGCGAAGTGGTGTTTTATCAACTCTGCTGGTAAGCCATGAAATAAAATACTGTTTTGTTTTTAAATTTCCGAAACAGTTTTTTTATGGTAAACAACTGATGATCCCTAAAATAATGTTAAGACTAGCGTAAATTCTTAGAAGCAAACTAATGTAGTGACTGTAAAAAGTTAATTGACTTGGGACTAAAAGTGTTGTTTTTTTTGCCATATAGTTTTGATGGTTGAAAAAATTTCACGACTATATATATATATATACAATATTATGCTAAATTTCAGTCTTTATTCATTTTTTTTCCCAAATTCAAAAAAATTTGGGGCACTTGTCGAGCTGTTTTGTGCATACATAAACAACCAGTATATATATATATATATATATATATGTATATATATATATATTACTCTTATTCATCCCAAACAAGGTACAATGTCACTGGGACGTAAGGAGCTACTATTAGGGACCATGTCTACAGGGACACTCTAAGTAGGGAGTTGAGCAGCGAGATGTTTGTTCGCATTACATTAAATTTCTGCATTCAGGGAAGCAGGAAACAGGGAGGGAATTCCAAAGTCTAGCAGTCTGAGGGAAAAAACTATTAGAATAGAAAGCTTTCCGGCATCTAGGGATTTCTACAGTGAAGGGGTTAGATTTTGCTGCTTGTTGGGTGAGTCTGGGGCTATTTATGTTGAGGGAGCACGAGTGCGCCGAGTTCGTCAGAGCACATTCCATTAAAGTACTTGTAAAGCAAGCACGGGGATGCAACATTGTAGTGATGGGACAGGGGTTGGAGCTTGGTTGACAGTACGAAATCTATTAGATTGGAGACTCTTTTTTGAACCCTGTCTAAGAGGGAGAGACTAGTGGTAGATGCAGCAGCCCAAATGTGGCAACAATACTCCATGCATGGGCGGATGGTGGCTTTGTAGAGATATAGAATACTGACAGGTGTGAGAAGTTTTCTAGTGCGGTAGAGGGAGCCCACCTTCTTTGCAGCAGCCTTGGCAATGTCTTCTATCTATTTGTTCCAATTCATGTTACCTGTGAATGTTAGGCCGAGAAGTTTGAATGATGAACTCTCAGGTAGAGTGTTGTTAGCCATGGCAATCGGTGGTTGAGACGGTTTCATGTAGTTGTTGAAGGAAAGAAGCTTTGTCTTAGTAGCATTAAATGCAACCATTCATTTATGTCCGCATTCCACTACAGACTGGATTTCATTTTCTAAGGATTCAATCATTGCCTTGGACATGTGTACATTCGTTTTTCCTGCATGTTTGTTATAGAGCATAGTGTCATCAGCAAATATACCCATCTCGGACACAATTGCATCAACGAGGTCGTTTATGAATATCAGGAATAATAAAGGTCCAATGATTGACCCCTGAGGCACGCCTGCATTAATATTATGTTGTTCGCATGTACAGCAATTGAGGACATCCTTGATTTTTGTCTTGTCTAAGAAGAATCTGATTATATTAAATATTCGTCCAATAATACCGTATGATTTGATGTTCATGAGAAAACCTTCATGCCAGACCTTGTCAAAAGTTTTTGATATATCAAACGCTACCGCCCTGGATTCCTCTGCCTTGTCCAGTGCATGTATATACGTTCAGAGATGATCGTTAGGGTATCTGCAGTAGAACAGGCTTGCCTAAATCCATATTGTCGGTCAAAAAAAAGTTAAGCATTTACGAAGTGGTGGACTAGCGCTTGATTTATTAATGACTCAAAGATTTTAACAAAGAGAGGAAGGAGATTGAGCGAGTCAGTTCTTTCATCAGAATTCTTGCATACTGGTACCACAGAGGCAATTTTCCAGCTATTAGGGAAGCAATATTTGGCAAGACATTGTTTGGAGAGAATAGGGGCTAGCTCTGTGAAGCATTTCTTTATTAGTGTAGCAGGGATAAGATCAGGCCCACACACCTTGGAGTTGTCTAGGTCTTTTATGATATCACGGATGTGAGAAGGGATGATTTTCAGATCATCGAGTGTTGGAGAGAGTGGTTTGAGACACAAATATAAATTTTTATGAAGTATATATATATATATATATATATATATATATGAAGATGTACTTCCTTCCCATCACATACGTAAATGTACTTTTCTCTCCCTTCCGTCACCGGTGTAAAAGACTTGCCAGACGGAACGGAATGATTTCAAGTGTTTAGGGGAAGGGAGAAGGTAAATAGTAAATCAGACTAACCCCACCCCATATTCCACCTCGCAGTCTGAAATGAATTTGAAAAAAAATCCTTCACTCTATGTCCATAATGGGACATTTGCTTTCTTTTTCCTTTCTTCTTTCTATACCAATTGATAAATTATTTTCCTTTTTTTTAAAAACTTTTTCTTATTTTTTTTTGAACTTCACCGATTTAGACGTTATTTTATATGAATATTAGTGCGAACACTGGCACTTTTATTTTATTTCCATCATTTTTGACGGGTGTACATTTGTAATAATAAAATTAATAATAATAATAATAATAATAATATAGGAGTTAAGATACTTATTATTTTTAGTTTTGCAAGAAGAATGTCTGAAAAGATATGACGTCAGAGTTTATGAATAGGTAAATAAGCTAGAGATAAAACTGGCTTTATTTTATTTCTGAAGCAATTAAAAAAAAAAAAACTTTTTGACGGACGAAATGCGTGTCACAAACTTAAGATATACACATTTAAATTTCTTTACGTTTACGCTGCATTAATGTGGAATAATTCATAAATAAAAAGCACAAAGGAGCTTCACATAGAAAAGTTGTTTTGGTATATTTTTATCATCGTATTTTAGCAAAAAATAAAAATGAGTTTTTGTGATGTCAAAGTTTTTTTTTTATGGCTGAACAAATTTCGGTGAAAGTACAGAATAGTTAACAAAGACCCTCCCCTCCCTGCTGATAAACTCACTTGAATGTGTGATAGTAAATATTTTTTTTTCTAAGTACATTTTGGAATAAAAGAAAATATATCTCTTTGAAAAAAGAAGTAGCAACAATTTTATTGAAATAATTTTGTCTGTAAACCATTTTGAATGTATGTTACGAAGTTTGCACATTTAAAATGTTCAAATGGAAGTTGTTTTTTTTTTTAGTTAGCTTAGCTTTTCATAATATCTATATTTCAATATATATAACATTTTTTTTAAAAGCACAGTTGTATAATACGAATAAGTCAACAAAGTCCGTCGGCCTTCACCACCATGTATTTTACTATGTCAAATATTCATTTAAAGATATACTATTTTTACACAAAAACGTTAGATAAAATTCTTTGAAAAAGGTTCAGTTATTTTTAATAATTTAACCATTTCAAAATCTTTTAGCACAGAACTTGTTAATATCTATGCATAGAGTGAGGAGGAAAAAAAAATGTACCGAAAAAATCAACTCTCGACAAAATTGAAAGTTTCACAAACAACCCTGATGTTAAAACATAAAGATTTCACATATTATATATCAAAATAGTTCTGAGACTGTTTTCTATTAATTAGAAGTTGATCTTTTTTTGCTTAACCTATAATTTTTTAAGAACTTGTGTCAAATTTACTTGGTTGTGTTTTCGCTTCAACTGGTCAGAGAAAAAACCTATAACGGCTGATGGACTAGGAATGCCACGTATCTGCGGGTATTCTTCTAGTATATATATACAAGAAAAATGTTTCTAGTATATATATACAAGAAAAATATTTCTAGTATATATATACAAGAAAAATGTTTCTAGTATATATATACAAGAAAAATATTTCTAGTATATATATATACAAGAAAAATATTTCTAGTATATATATATACTAGATACATTTTTCTAGTATATATATACAAGAAAAATGTTTCTAGTATATATATACAAGAAAAATGTTTCTAGTATATATATACAAGAAAAATGTTTCTAGTATATATATACAAGAAAAAAAAAAAAAAAAAAAATATATATATATATATATATATATATACAAGAAAAAATGTGACACATTGGTTCACTTATTGAGCAGCTTTGGTAAGGTTGTTTGAATCAGGATAAAGGCAACTGACCCCCCCCCTCTCTTGAAAGAAAAGGTAATACCTGAGAGGATAGCCTCTTAGGACCAAACTGACCATATCTAATTTAGACAAAAGGGTTGTGCCATTTGCAAACCATTCACTAGAATCAAAATGTGTCAAGGATTCCCCGACTGGTATGAAAGAAAGTCCCCCCCCCCCCCCCTCCTAAAAAAAGCTTTTCATTTATGTGCCTCTTAAAGCAGCAAGATTTGAAACAAGGTCAGTAGTATGTGGGAAAACCCAGCTCCTCCGGGGGGGGGGGGGCATTCTGGATAAATACAAAATTATGCCATGAACTGGTCTGTTGCCTTGTAGGGCTCCTCAACCACCATTAATAAACCAACCTCCTCCACCGCTTCCCAAGAGAAAAGGTAATGCCTGGGAAGATGGCCCATTTAGATCAAATAAAACCATATCTCATTCTGACAAAGAAGATTCCCCGTCCTAGCTGGTATGAAAAAAAAAAAGTGAGTTTGTTAAGTTAAATTTTTAGCACTAGAAAGACAAAAATTCATAATTTCTCTCACTCTCTCTCTCTCTCTCTCTCGGTCTCTCTCTTTTTCGCTCTCTCTCGTTTTCGCTCTTTCTCTCTCTCTTTTTCTTTGAATTCAGAAAAAGCGATTTAAATTTTTTTTTTTAAATACTGATTTCTGCCTATTTTTGTAATTTTATTTCTGTTTCTTTCTCTCACACTAGTTTATCTTTCTTTCTCTCTTCATGCTTTTTTCTCTTTGTCTCGGCTTGATTTGTTTCACTTCACATACTTAAAAATAGTTCACGATGCAGGTGGTGGGCGGTAGAAGACTTTGTTTCATCAAAAAATGATTACTCTCAAACCCACCCCCACCCCCACCCCCAAACACACTTGGAGTCTTTCTCTTGCTAACGCCTATGTTTTTTCTTGTTTATTTCTTCAAAACATTCTTTTCACACAAAAAGCTAATTTTAACGAATTTAAAAGCAAAGTTAAAACATATAAGTCAATACTATCAGCATAAAAAAAGGTATTATGTTTTGGTTAATTGCCCTAAAAAGCTAGAATAGCCATGGGAATTGATGATCATTTTATGTTAAATTTCACACGCAGGATTGAGGAGGATATTAGAGGGTTGAGGGCATGGCACCTAGGTTGGGAAATTAGTGGGGGGTAGTGGCCACTCAGGTTGGGAAATTCTTCTCAATTTCAGCTTTTTTTTGCCATATGCTACTCACATCCCTGCTCTTAGGGTTAAATAGTCATACTACACTTTGCTCGCTATCTTTTTAAATAGAGGGAGGGTAGAATGATGGGGTTTAAATGAAAACAGCCACGGAGAGAAATTGAGTATCTTACCATTAATAAACAGAGAAGAGAGAGTGATAGACAGCATATAAAATAAAAGTGGGGAGAAAAGGGGTCAAACAATATCCAGTGAGAGAGGCTGAAAGTGATAGATACAACAGAAGAGATATGTCACTTGATCAGTTAATTGCAAATTATAGCTAATTCGACTAAATTAATTTGTTTTCAAACATATCCTGAACTTGCAGAATATTTTAGGGTGTAATTTGTGTGATTAAAATATATAGAAAAAAGCTGCGGGGAAAGAAACGTTGATTAATCTTTAGTATAATAATAGATATATATCCCCACTCCTTCATCATACCTTATTTCTTTTATTTTACGTTTTGTGCTATAATTGTGAAATTAACTGGAGAAATAGTTTGAGCAATATTAAAAAACGATTACTGATTGTTTATCTTTTGAAGCTGGATTGATTATAGAATAGAAAACTAACAACTATGCGTTTTGAGAAATGAAATTCGTTTTCACATTCTAGTGTAAGAGCCATTCACTATATTAATAACACTTTCTCAAAGTATTATTTTGTTGTTCGGAAAATAATGACAGGTTAAACAAACGTTTATTCATTGTGCTTATGCAGGATCTGTTTATCAAACTTTTACATCTTACCAATATGTTTCAGATGGTCGGACACTATTTATATACTGACATCAAGTGCCTTAGACATTTTGTTGACACTTTGATGTGAGTTTTGTTCGGCAATTGCTTTCAAACATTCATTATGAAAAGTGTATGGCTCTCGTCTACCTTCTTCACCTTCGATCCCCGCACTATCGCTAAGGAATTTCTGAAACCACCACCGTACTGTCCGATCAGTTGTGAACCTTTCTCTTGATGCTCGCTTGATATGGGCTGTTTGACAAGTTTGACCGTGTTTGAATGCGTGCAAGAAAACTATACACATTTCTTCTGTTAAAGACTTATAATATGCTTAAAAGTTGTATTCTGAAAGAAATAATTGGTGATTCAGTAAAGAGTTTATATCAATTATTAAAGAGTTTGTTTTTTTTATAAAACACTGCAAAAATAGCAACCAAAATCAACGTTTAAAAAATAAGTCGCAAAATTGCCACTATTTTTCAAACAACTTTATATCATTCAGCTTGTATATCTCTCAGATCGATTTTCAAGCAGAAGAAATTTTAAGGAAACTTCCATTTATGGAAACTTCCATTTATGCCTATGCGTATTTTTTGTGGATCTGTACAATTGTGCAAATTTGTACTTTGACCAGTTTTCCAATTTGTCAAGAACATGGGGGGCTGTTACATCTTACTGCAAGGGTCTCGAACAAATCAAAATGTCTGGCTCATTTTTTATCTTAACCATAAAATACAGATAAATAATATTTTATTAATATCAAAATAGATCACATGGACATGTGGCGCAGCAGATAAAAGTGTTAAGTAGTAATCAGATCTAAGAATCAAATAAAAGTTACGTAAGACTTCTACCCGCTCATGACTGTCAGAATGGCAACAGTCTATGTGGATTAAATAAAGGGCTCAATTTGAAAATCCGCATGAATTCCAGAGTTCGGCATAATGATTCTTGTGTTCGACAAGATGTATCTGAAGAAGGTCAGAAGTTACATTGGTGAAACGTGAAAATAACAACCAAGATGAGAATAGTAGTCTGAATAATACCAATAGGATGTGTTTTAGACAAAGACTTAATGAATTTCCCATAGATTTGCTAAATTGTTATTGAATATTCATTAAAAATACTTCTGATTGGTTCAATGTTTCCATAATGATATTTCATCTTGTAGCAATGTTTTAATTTTATGTAAACAAGGGGGAGTTCATGATGGTCAGCCTACTTTCTAGGCATTTGTTCAAGAGTTGAATAATGATATGAAAAGTAAATTCTGCTTTAAATGGCTGGAAGAAAAATAGTAACGGTTTTGCGAAAAATGTCATTTCTCATTCTCATCGCTTCCATCACAATATTAAATTCTCTCATAATTTGTTCTATGACCTTTAAAAAAAATGGAAAAAATGTTGATGTAATTTTCAGATAACTTCCTGATAATTATGAAATTTAATTTATAATATCTTTTCGGTCCACATATAAACTTAATAGGATTATTTTTATAGTTCAAATATAAAAATTAAAAAATCTTTTCCTACTTCTAAGCTGTTCTTAGTGAAACAATTTCCCCGAGGCTGCTTCAAAGTACTTTTAAGGATTTTTTTTTTGTATTATTATAATATAAAGAGCATTAGTTCAAATGAATATTTTGTTGACAAATGACAAAACTATTTCTTCTTTTTTTAAAAGAATCTTTAGGCTGGGAAACTGTGCGAGAGAGAGGAACAGAATAATAGCTAAACAATCAAGTCCATTTTATATTTGTTACTAATTGTATTTACCCAGTGTTGCCCGGGTGGAGGGTTTGCAGAAACACTTCTAAATATAGTCATGTTTACAATTTTTAACATTAAAATTTTTTTTTTTCATTTTCCAGTACTTTATTTTTCATTTCAATAAATATTTGATTAACAGTAAATAAAAAAAAAACATAATAATTCAATGTTTATTTATCTAAGTTACATATATGCGAGAAAGACACAGACGGAGGATCTTGTCTGATAGTTTTATTAATACACAGATAACTAGCAGAAGCTGTAGAAATTCCATGGTGGCTTTCTTCATTGAAATTTATTTTTTTTAAAGGTCGAAATGAAATGTAAGAATTGGGCATGAGTCTCATTCTATAGTAAAATTACAAATAAAATATTGATTTTTATTTTTATTTTGAACAAAATTATTTGTGATCGGATTTTTCAATAAAAAAATATTCCACTTAATAAAAACAAAATTTGTTGAGTTTGTAGAGCTGTGTTCTATTGTTCTTTTTACACATTTTCCTTCTGCAAATAGTGGTTAATTATTCTCTTATTTGTAATTAAATTAACTTTGAAAAAATTAGTTGTTATCTGTTTATTGTTTACATATACAAAGAAAGCTGTATTAATACTACTAACTGCATCGAGTTTAGATGAATTACATCCCTTTGATTTAGTGCATACACATGACAGTGTTAAGGCCATACTAAGGGAGGGACAAGCAGAATAATTCAGTAGATAGTTATTGTTATAAGCTTAATATGAAGACTTGTTCATTTTTGTTTCATACTATTTTGACATTTTATTAGTTTGTCTATAATTAAACTTCTGAATTTGATCGGTCATCGCCAGCCAGTCTCTGGGCAGTGCAGATCACAATGAATGGCCCAGGACTGTTATGTTTGTTGTATTAATAGATTGCTACCGGTTCTGCTCAAGGAAAACTATCTAATTCAGCAGACGACATTTTTTAAACCTTAGTCAGAATAAAAGCGCATTTCTACCTTTTTAGTTGGAAACTGATATTTCAAGGAAATTGTAGATCAGTTGTGCGAGAATAAAAATCCTGAAAATTTCATACTTATACCATAAGACTTCTTTAGATAAGGTTATGTTTCCATGGGAATGTTGCTATAATTATAACCAAATATTACATATTTTGCCAATATTTTTTTTTTGTATTGTTGTTTTAGCATCTATATGCTCGAACACCACACAAAATGCACTTAACAGATTATTTTAATGTTTACATATGGTGTGTGAAAATACATTTTTTAGCATTTTGAGAAAAATCTGTTTTCTTTTCACTTGTCCTATTCTAGTTTACAAAACATTTTTTTTTTCAAATCTGAGAAAAACAGTGCTTATTTGTGGAAAAGATTTTCACCACTGATTTCTACAAATTTAAAAGTGTATTAAGTATTTTATATGTTTCCACATGGGAACGTTATCAGTAAAAGGTTACTGAAATGCATAGATTTGAAGAAATTCATTGTTCAGCGTTTCTTTTCACAACAGACAACACGATTCTGCTTATTGGCTTAGTATTTTAACAACTTTATGACTATAAACTTTTTAAATAAGCCAATAAATCAAATAATTTTTTTAAAAACTTTTTTTTTGCAGAATATGTAAATATGAACACTTGAAATTTACAAATGATGAGAAATCAATTTAGATTTAACATATTTATTCCACTTTTTAGTGAAATTCCGTTTTTTTTTTTAATTAAAAAAAAGCAGAATTCTGCTTAAATCGTTTTTTTTTTAGTTTTTTTTTATATCAATAAGAAAGGGCTGATTTCTGCCTTGGCTTAATTTTCTTTTTCTTTCTTTCTCTCTCTCTCTCTCTCTTACTTTATCTTTCTTTCTCTTTTCCTGTTTTTTTTCTCTCTCTCTTCCTCTTCCCGTCTTGTTTTGTTTTGTCTTGCTTCCCTATCTTCCTGTCTTTAGAAATGTTGATTTTGCCGTACTTCAAACGATTCATGATGACAGGGTAGGGAAGGTAGAAGACTTTTGTTTCATCAAAGAATTACTTCCTGTAATCATTCTATGTTAAATTTTACACACACAGAGGAGGGGTGGTGAAGCACGACCCCCAGGTTGGGAAATTCATCTCGATTTCAGATTTTTTTGCCATTGGCCACTCACATCTGAATTGACTGTTGTTTTTTTTTAATTATTTTTATTTTCTTGCAATTAATTGAAACCTATTTGTTTTTATTTGAATATAAAACTTTTTAAATGAAGACAAAATTTCACTTTATAAGAAAATGTTTTGAAGTAAAACTGTTAAAAAGATTTGATACTTTCTAATCATAAAGGATCAAAATGCTACTTATACAAATAAATAAAGGCAGTGACAATATGCTAGGGAATACAGGCTATATGATATCTGTTTCCTTTGTGAATAAATTCTTCGTTCTGAATAGCAATGTCAATGTCTGTGTGACTTTGCTTTGATGAGCAATGAGACACTCTAAAGTGTGACCCTTTCATGAAACCAAATGCACTTGCAGCCTTGCACAGTGTATCCTTGTGTGCACTGTTAGTCCCTCTCCCCCAGCTTCTCTCCCTTTCTCTGCACAGCTGACAATTATAATTGGCTTTGACACTAATGTTTCTGGCCTTGAGTTACTTTCCATAAACTTCCATTTATTTACTTACACAATTCTTTTTCACTTAAACTTTTTATGGGAAAATTGATGTGCCGTCTCCCGTTAGATGAAATGGACTTTTTATTTTCTTGCTTTTTTCGTGTCTTTTTTGTTTGTTTGTTTATTTAGACGGGTCCACATGCCCTAATATGAGGCTCTGTCGGTCTGTTACGCTTCAGTGTGAAATACCATTTTCACTGCGAAATGAGCAGATTGAAAGAACGCATCTGATTTTGAACTTTTTCTGTGGGATGGGCTGTCACATTTAAATTTGAAATAACATTTTTAGATGCGTCCAGACATCTCTATGAAAAAGTATCACAAACCAGCCTAGTTTAGAGCGCGAAAATGGGTAAATATTGTGAAATTTAATTAATTTTTTTTTTAGGTTATTTTAATAAAATTTGGATGAACCAAAATTTAACTTTTCTCTTTATAAAGTTACATTTCTTTCTCTTGTGTCATTAATAGTTTAAAAAATTTTTTTTTAGTCTATTTCAAGTTAAGTTACTATCTTCGGTGCCAAGTGATTTAATTTTTATGTGAAAAAAATGTTTTTTTAAATTTAGTATGTGCAATGTTGTGTGTCTCTATGCATATAAATGAGTCTCATCTTAAAGAAAAAGGGTCACTCGTCAATTTGGTGGGCTTAATATAGTATAGGGCTTTAAGTTTTCTTTCATGAAATAATCTAAGTTGAAAACTTTTGAGAATGAAATACTAAAGAATTTTTCCCCTATTGTGTGTTTCTGTCTGTTTTTACATGGTCCAGATTTGAGGATTTTTTAAAATTGATTTACTGTTAAAAGAACAATTAAGCTTAATCTCTAATGTGCTATGAATCATATTAAGAAGATTCAGTGTGTTAGCTGTTGTAATGAATCTTATATGAACAAAGTTGTGTTTCTGTGTCTTGCACATTTTTTTCTAGAGGTAATGGGATTTTGCGCAATGTTTCGGCTGGTTTGATCTAACAATTATTGCTTCCATTATGATTAATTTTTATTTACCGCAAGATGGCATTACATTTGTAAGGAGTTTTCATTTGTTCAAAGCCTGCATTTTTAGTTTTACACTGAAAATTGGCTTTTGGACCAATAACACACAATTTTGAACCAATTGCACACAAGACGGCAAATTTTCTAATTTTCACTGAACGGTCATAATTCGGTGGCTAATGGAACTATCAAAATAAATTTAGTATCAGCATTTGTTTTACAAATATCTATGTGACCACATTAAAAGGTTTTAGATCTAATGAAAATAACATTTTGCTTTGGGATAGCTACTATACAGAGTCTCTCTCTGTTGATCTGTCAAGCTTAAGTTTGAAATAACACATCACTCAATAAGTCCCGGGCCTAACTAATAATTAGGCAAAATTCAACTTGTTTATTAACATACTCTCCTTCTAGGGTGATACGGTGATTTCAATGCTTCTCTAACAATTTCATGCCTGTTTTGTAGAACAATTTGTCTTTGGCCTCAAAATATGCCTCAGTTTCCCATATCACTTCTTCATTGGAGTCAAATTACTTTCCCTGGAGCATTCTTTTGAGATCTGCAAACAGCCAGTAGTTGTGGGAGAGTAGATCTGGAGAATAGGGTGGGTGCACAAGCAATTCAAAATGCAATTCATGTAGTTTTATTATCGTTGCAATCCACTTGTGACACGATGCATTATCTTAATGAAAGAGCACTTTTTTATTGCTTCATTTGTGGCCATTTTGGGGCGAATTCTTACTGCCCGTGTGTTTGTGTGTTCCCTATGGAAAGAAAGGTGAGAGAATCTACATATAATCTAAAAGTGTATTCTTATGTAAAATTTACCAGGGAAGACAATAGAAGTGTTCCCAAATCACTGAGTGCACCCCTAAGGAAGTTATGAAGACGTAATCCCCATAAAACTTCAAATATAACCTATTTTTATGAAATTTAAATCATATGTATAAAGTTTTCTGGGGAAGACAATGGAAGTGATTCCAAATCACTACGTTACCCTCTGTGTCAAGTATCTACATGCCCCCTCCCCCCACACCTCTAAGTGATCCATGGGGACAGAACCCCTTTAAAACTTCAAATACGTACATCCAATTTTAACAAAATTTAACCCATATGTATAAGACACGAAATCAGAGTTTTCCAACATTTAATCCTCTTCCAACTATTTGGAGGCGGAATGGGAAGGAGGGCAGGCAGTAAAAATAAAGGAAGTAATATGGTGGTATGAGCTTAGTGAAAAAGAACATAGTAGTGACTCTCATTCAATCCCGAGCAACGTTGGGTTTTCCTGCTAATGATAGAATATATTCACTATTGATGGTTCTTCCTTTCTCAAGGTAATCGATGAACAAAATATCTTGTGCATCATAAAATATGGAGGTCAAAACCTTACCTGCTGATGTTTGTATCTTTAGGTCGCTTTGGACATCTTTCACATGCTGCTGTTCACTCAGCTGACTGTTGATTGGACTCCGGAGTGAAGTGGTGGATCCATGTTTTTGTTTTTGATCATCCACTTTGAGCAAACACGGCATCCACTTTGAACACAACTTTCTCATTGACAAAGTTTGTGGATTTAAAAAAAGAAGTCCCAGTTTCAACTAATAAAAAAGCTTTTAGGCAAAATTCAACTTTATTCATCAACATTCTTCTTTTAGGGTGATACACTGATTCAAACGCTTCTCTAACAATTCGATACTTTTTTTGTAGAACGATTTATCTTTGGTTTCAGAATACGTCCAAGTTTCCGATATTAATTCTTTATTGAAGCCAAATCTCTTTCCCTGGAGTATTCTTTTGAGGTCTGCAAACAGTGGGCCAGTTTTGGAGAAAAGGGTGTTTGCAGAAGCAATTCAAAGTGCAAGTCATGTAGTTTTGCCATTGTTGACATGGTGCATTGTCTTGGTGAAAGATCACTTTTTTCTTCTTCGTTTGTGGCTGTATTTTTGGTACTTTCTTCCATCAAATGCACCAATAATGCTTATAATATTCACTATTGATGGTTCTTTCTTTCTCAAGGTAATTGATGAACAAAATATCTTGCACATCTCAAATATGGAGGTCAAAACCTTGCCTGCTGATATTTGTATCTTTGGTCACTTTGGACAGATTTCACCTGCGGATGTCCACTCAGCTGAGTTCTGATTTGACTCTGGGGGATCCATGTTTTATCCATTGTCACATATTGATGCAAAAACTTCTTTTTGTTGCATTAAAACAGTTACCAAAAAACACTCTTAATCATTGATGCGTTGTTTTTGTTCGGCTGTGAGTAAACACGGCACCCACTTTCAACACAGCTTTCCCATTGACAAATGTTCATGCTAAATAGTGAATACACTTTTGCCTTCTGATATGTTCAACTCTGCTATCACACGCAACTTCAATTTACGATTGGCAAAATTAGTTTGCGGATGGTTTTCAGTTCAACTGCTGAATTTGGGTGACCTGAGCATTCAGCATCATTTGTGTCTGTACAATCATGTTTAAAGTCACCATACTACGTCTTAACGATAGTTGTCGATGGAGTAGAGTTCAAAAAACACTTATCAAGCCATTGCTTTGCTTCAACAGTATTTTTCCCATCAAAAAGCAATGCTTTATCAACACAGAATTCAGATTTTTCGATGGTTTTGAAAATTTGCAACAGTAACTTCACTTAAATTATTGTAATTTGTAAACTAATAATCCAATTGGGCTCAAATTTTGGCACATGCCATTTGAAGGTTAGTACTTTATAAAACTCATATAGTTTTTTTATTAGTAGAGTCGTCTTTATGTCAGGCCCATGACTTATTGAGTTACGTGTTTGCATTTTTAGATGTGTCCGGACGTCTCTCATAGCAATTTCATTGATGCTTCGATTGAATGTTGCATCTTAAGACTTGATCTGTTCTTGTTTTTGCTTTATCACAAAACATGGACATTGGAATATTAAAAATCGAAGGCATATAAAGAAGAGTGACTAAACTAATAAAAGAAATAAAAGATCTAAATTCTAAAAATAGATTAGCAATAGCATCCGTAAGTTTATATACTTTACTTGGGTTTTACATCAGCATATTAGATCATATTCGGTTTAACGTCCATTTAACATGTTGGCATGCATTGAACAGCTTTTAGAAATTGACTTCAAAACAAACCTATTCCTCTTTTTCTCAAGTCCATTCTTATCACTTTCCCTAATGTTTTCCTTGGCCTACCTCTGTGAACTAAACCTGTCACCTCAACTGTTCTACATCTATTAACCCAAGAACTCTCATCCATTCTTTTAACGTGCCCATATCATCAAAGTCTCCTGTTCTGCACACATCTCCCTATATTGTCCAGATTTAGTCTGCCTCTGAGGTCATCAGATCTAAGCCTGTCTTTAACACTCACATTATACATCCATTGTATCATTCTCATATCATTTCTCTCCATGTAACACATGTCCTGAACCCTCACTGGCCAGGTTTCACTTCCATACATAAAATCTGGCAAGTGAGGGTTGAGGACTTGCGTTGCATGGAGAGAAATTACCTTTAAAATAATTAATGGGATTTCTCAATATGAAACAACAGTTTTTTTAAATAGCTCTCCTTGTACTGAAGATTTGTTGGCAAAAAAGATTTTATTTTTGTTTTTATGCCTGTTTAATATTCAACAAAAGTTTTTGGTTCGAACACCAGGGAAGAGTGTCACTTCTATCTTTTAACATCTAATAGAATGAGATTTAAAAATGTTTACTAATGGGTGAAACTCGAGTTTAAGGGTTAAAGAGATTGTCAGTCAGACAATGACCGTCTCCACGAGAGAGAGAACCGGAAACAATGGATATGATGGGCAGAAGATTACTTAAGAAGAATTGATTATCAAAGTCTTTCAGACGCACATTACGCATCCATAGTATCATTCTCATATCATTTCTCTCCATGCAACACATGTCCTCAACCCTAACTGGCCAGGTTTCACTTCCACACATTATCACACTGATAGACTCTTCCTGTGGTCGACTGTGGTAACGCTCTGCTGGTTAGTAATGGCAGAAGTTCCCTAAACTTACACTATCTACTTCTAACTCTTGCAATCACACAAGCACTAATATATAAAGGCAACAACTGAGTACTGTAGAGTGATTGGACGTGAAATTCAAATTTACTAGGAATGGTACCCTACTTTTGCAACTAGTACTGTCTAAGATGATTTTTGTAAAAGCAAAAAAAAGTGACTTGAATTCAAAAGACTGATGAATGAGAAGTGTAAATGGGAGCAACATGCTTATCATGCTCTCATCAACCGACAGAGATTGATGCGTGTTTTTATTACGGCAGCAAAAAACGTTTTGCTGACAGCTCATATTTATGAGAATGGATAGGGCGGCCAGTCTGTAAATGAGCTGATTAAGTACAAGCAATTAAAAGCCTCAAAAACCCTTCTTACATTAAGTGTATCGCAGCAAATGGCACAAAACCATTCTTTCAGTAATGGATATATGTTTGCTTAACTAAGCCGACAGATTGATATAATAAAAGCCTGTGTAGGTAGGCGAGAGTGCGCAAGACAATCGCTTACTCAGATTTACTTTAATGGAACAAGTTGAGACAAATAAGAACAAAGATGTTTTTATGATAAAACATCAAGTTTTTTAAGTAAAAAGATAACAAAAAAACTTTCAAAATAATTTGGATAATAATTTGTTTCTTTGTTTTCTTTTCGAGTTTGTTTATTTTACTTTCAGGGCACACTTGGTGAAATAGAAAAAGTAAGTTAAAGGATAGCTGGAGTCTTCTTTAAATAAGGAGAAAAGATGTAGAAATTTTTAAACTGATGAAAAAAAAAATGTAAAGTAACAGACAAAAAAAAACCTCATTGAGTTTCACAAAAAAATAAGGTTTTTTTAAAAATCATGAGAAATATGGTAGAAAAAGGTTACGTGACAAAAAAATTCAAAGAGATATAAAGCATTAAAAAGAAATAAAGAGAAAAACATGATGCCATTTAATTTGATGCTAGGAAGCGAATCAAGTTTTACTCAAAAATGATTTCCTTTCAAATAAGGAAAATAAAATTAAAAAAATTGAAAGCAATTAAAAAAAATAAATAAATAAAATAAAAAAAATTCTGTTACCATTATTTATAAAAATAAATTCAGTTTCTTTTAAAATGCTCCAGATTAGTGCTATTTTTAACTTAACAGGGATGTGAGTTTTTTTTTTTTTTTTTTTTTTTTTTTTCATTTTTGGAAAAAAAAGCTGAAACTGAGATGAATTTCCCCTGTAGTGTGTGATGAGGAGAGGTCAGCACAAAAACCAACATTTTCCTAAACAGCTCCAATCAGTTTCAACTAAGAAAGTCAAAATTAAAAGAAAGACACCGTGCCAGCAGGTAAAACGGACGTTAAAATGGAATATGATGGTGATGATGACACATCACTATTAAATGATAATAAAAATCACTTAGCTTTAACACTTTTCACCGATCATCAGAATTATGTACTTGGTATCAAACAAGATGATTAAACTGAAAGACACTTATTCACATTTGTACGTGTTATCGCCTTCCACATCCATTTAATAAAATGATGTAGTCTGATCACGAAAGATGAAATGCACTGCAAAACAGTAATTGCAAATTAATTTGTGTTGCTAAAGTAAACAATTAAGATTTTTTACCCATTTTAAAATGAATTGCTCCAAAATCGAATTTTGTCGTCCCATCGACCTAACCAGTTTTAAAAACGTACACAATGCATTCTTTTTTTAATTTTAATGTAATTTTAACACACATCTAATTTTTTTGATTTAAACTTGTAACAAGTTTAAATCAGAAAGTGACATTCCTTTTTAGTTATTTAAATAATATTTAGCTGACAATTGATTTCATGGTAAGAAAAAAAGAGAATATTGTTCTAAAAACGATTTCAATTGTTACAGCTTTCAATAAATAAATACATAAAACAGACACATATGCATTTATTTATTTAAAAATATTTAGCTGACAATTATTTTATGGAAGAGGAAAGAAATATTTTTTTCTTAATATTATTAAACATTAGATACATTCATTATTTCAAACGAAATATCATTAACACTAAATTATACAGATATGTTAAAGTAACTCATTTCCACAGGGTTCTGCTAATGTACACACTCATATATATATATATATTTTTATGTGGATACATGAAATATATATATATATATTATGTGGATACATGAAATATATATATATATATATATATTTTTATGTGGATACATGATATATATATATATATATATATATTTTTATGTGGATACATGATATATATATATATATATATATATATTTTATGTGGATACATGAAATATATATATATATATTTTATGTGGATACATGAAATATATATATATATATTTTATGTGGATACATGAAATATATATATATATATTTTATGTGGATACATGAAATATATATATATATATATTTTTATGTGGATACATGAAATATATATATGTATATTTTTATGTGGATACATGAAATATATATATATATATATATATATTTTTATGTGGATACATGAAATATATATATATATATATTTTTATGTGGATATAAGTCATGACTAAGAACTGTGTGTATGCGATTCCATGTAAGTGTGGAAAAGTATACAAAGGTTATACATGTATTCCACCAAAGGTAAGACTCGAAGAACACCGGAAAGCCGTAATACGTGGATAAATCGAAAAGTCGGGTATGGCTGACCACATATGGAAAGAACAGGGAAATCATCTACCCTTATGGGATGAAGTAACAATTATAGATAGAGAAGAACGGTGGAGAGTAAGACGACTCAAAGAATCAGCACATATGTTGGGTGACAATGACTTACTAAGCAGACCTAGTATAGAATTCGATACAATATGGGAACCTATAATTATAAATAATAGATAAGTAGTGATCTATAGTGATAAGTAGTTAGATCAAAAACAAGAACAGGTTTAAGGCTCCCAAAATTCATACTAGAATTGTCCGCAAGGACCCGTGGCGCAGTGGATATAGTACTAAGTATAATTCAGTTCTAAGTGACAGTCATCTGAAGGTTGAAGGTTCAATCTTCAGTGTGGACGATATGAAGAATTGCGAATTACTTAAGACTTCTTCTCAGTCATGGCAGATGGAACGAGAGCATACTGGATAAAATAAAGGGTTCCGTTCGAAATTCTGTCCTGAGTTCGACAAAGTACATCTGAAGAAGGTCGGAGGTTACATCAGCCGAAACGTTGTGATAAAAACACCCAAGATGAGAACAGTAGTCCAAGTATACCAAATTCTATGATATATATATATATATATATATATATTTATTAATATATGTATTACAGAAGATCAGAACAACATCGGTTTGAAATCCTAATAAAGACCTCTTTACCGGACTCTCTTTAGAAAATGCCGGCTTGCGCATTATGTGATCCTCTGATGATATTTCGATTCTCTGTTTAATTTGAATTTTCATCATTTTTACCAATTCAGTATTTCTACCTGCAAATTCTGCCAATATTTTAGTGATCGGCTAGCAAAAACAGTTTTTTTCCTTGATCTGTGAAATTTATGTCACTCTGATCACTTCTACTCCACCACCGGCCTCGGAGATTGAAAAATTAAAAAAAAAATTTAATTAAGATTAAAAATTTTTAAAAACCTACTGCCGAACAATGTAAAATTTGGAAAAAACAGAATTGTGAATTTATATGTGTCAATAGCCAACGATACATCATGGGAAAAAGACTTTGGTGATAAGTAAACAAAACTCAGTCGAGCTTAATTTCTGGTTTAAAAATATGGTGATAACGGGTTAATTCATCACCTCCCCAAAAGATTTAATTGGGTTTCGAATTAAAGAATAAAAATATTAATTTTATTAAGAGTATTAGAAAATATAATAATAAAAAAAAATAATGTAATTAAGAATATTTTAATAAAAAATGATAAAAAGTAATTAAATATTTAAGACTAAAATTTAAACATAAGACTAAAAATAGTTACAATAATTATAAATATAATGAATAATATAACAAAGGTAGATAACTCGGTAATGATTTTTAACTGTTACAATAAAAGCTTTCATTTGACTTATGACTTTGTTTGCCTGTTAAATCCTATAAAACTACCAAGAGAAATTTCCCGATATTATTTTTATTAATACTAAACGGATGACTTCCTATCGATTCATTGTTCATCAATATCTACCAAATGATTAAACTAAACCTCTTAACGCTTGATTGAACATTTTGCACCTCTGAAATTGTATTTGAACAAAAGTATTTAAAAAATAGCTTAACTTTTTCTCGACTGAAAATATAATTTTAATCAGTTTAAAGGAAGAAATTTAAATTTAAAAGATTTTTTGGTTTTTGCAGCAGTGTGAGACCTAGTGCCATCCTTCAGCATAGTAATGCTAGACTACACACTGTACAAAAAATAGGCCTGGGAAACGATGTATTGCCCACCATATTCTCTGGACTTCGCATCAACACTCTTTAGAAAGTTTCAAAATCATTTGAGTGAATAAAAACTTACTTTCAAAAACAAGTCGAAAAAGGAGCTAGTTTCCTTTTTCAGTTAAAACCATAAAAGGGATTTGATCAAAGCTACAATAGGAGAATGGAAAAAAAGCTCACGAAAAAGCCGAAAGGAAGAAGTAGTGTTATCCAGACTTCGCATAGGTCACACAAGGATTACACATTCCTACTTACTTGAAGACAAAGAGCATGCCAGACTACCTACACCATCAAGCATATTCTTATTGAATGCATTGATCTGGCCCCTAAAAGAGAAACTTTCTACAGAGCAGGTACAATGAAGGAACTGTTTAAGAAAAATAAAGTAGAGACAATACTGAACTTCTTAAAAGCTGTTGATCTATATAAAAAGATATAATTACCTAGAGACATATAAATCCAGCTTGATTTGGCATTAAATGAACTGAGAAAGGATGATATGCCGTTAGAAAAGGAAAAACGTTTAATGAATGTTTTCGAAACACTATTTTTTTTTTTTTTTTTTTTTTTTGTCTAAAGAATTTTGTTTACTTTGCAAAGTATTTTAAAAAAAATACTACTTGATTCGGCATTACATAACCTGGAAAAGGTTGATATGCCGTAAAACAAAACAAACAAACAAACAAAACAAAACAAACTGAATGTTGCAACAAAAAACTTCTTGGCAAATGGAATCTTTACTACATTAACGATTAAAACAATCTGATATTATGCGTTTACAAAAAAAAAATGTTTTTTGTATTGTTTTATTGAATTTGACAAAACAACAGTAATTGCGTTACAGCTTGATACATCTTTAGCTGTCATTAATTTATTCATACTGTGATTCATCTTCCCATGTATAAGAGTCCTCAGGTCAGACAAACATGTTTAATTTCACGATTGCAAGTCTTTTGTTTTGCTTTTTTTTTAGGTTCAGTGAGTTGATCTGAAATGAGCAACTGTTTTCTAAAATTAATATTCAACAGTTTGAATTAAATTTACTTAGAAATTGAAGCATAAAAATAAATGCTGTAATATCAGATATTAGCTTCATCTACCTGGTGTTGCCCGGGAGTCTTTTTACTTTATTTTTTGTTTTGTTCATTGACTCCTGCCACTTTAAAAAAAAAAATTTTATTCTCTTAATTTTTTGTAGGAAAATATTTGCACATTTAGAAAGGTAATTCAGCAAAGGAATATGTGATTAAAAAAAAAATGGTTTTGCAATAAAAGGGCTTACAAAATTTTGAAATTTAAATCACCTAAATACGTTTAGTTTTTATTTAACACTTAAATTTATAAATATTACGCTAACGTACGTGTACCCAATTTCAAACAGTATAAAATTTTTAATAATTCAAATATTTCAAAATTAACATACAATCCAGACATTATATTAAATAGTAATTTTCAGAGTAGTAAGGATATAATGTCTGTATTGTATGTTAATTTTGAAATATTTGAATTATTAAAAATTTTGTACCGTCCGAAATTGGATACATGCATCCGAAATTGGTTACAGATACGTTAAGAGTTTTTAAATCAACTTTTTTGAAAATTAGATTTAAAAACTTAAATTTATTCATTATATTTTTCTCTTTATTTAACTATTTTAAATTATTAATTGGTTTTCATTATTTAAATTGTACAAATGAATTTTATTCGTATTTACACAATTTAATCTGATGAGATAATTTTCATGTGTTGGATATATAAATGTTTCCTTTTTCTTTTCAGGTTACACGTCTCTGTGATTTAGCAAATGATGGAGATTCAGTTACATCTGTATCTTGGGCAGAAAGAGTAAGTTATCATTTTCAAATTCTATATATTAAAACATATCTTTTATTTGATCTAAGATAAATCTGGTGTTGTTTTTAGAAAGTATCTAGTCAGATGCAACATATGAACAGCTTGCATTCTTTAAATGGTTATAATTTCAATTTGGCGGATGACACAGACCCCTTCCCTCCATTCATCACCTGTAACATTTTTATTCTTTAATTTTTTCTTTTAGAATTCTGTGGAATACTATCAATTAAGCACAGAATTTTGTAATCATATAAAATTTTATTGTTTGGAAACCTTACCTGTTAATATTTAAAGGAGTCGAACCCATTTGGCATGTTAATTTAACATAAATAAGGCCGCTTTTGGCTATTTTCATTGTGTTGTTTGTATATGGAAAGAGTAAAGTCATTGAATAACATTGTGAAAAGGCAAAGATTAAAACTGACCCCCTTCTCCCTCCATTTGCAGACTACACTATGGAAATAAAAAATACTTTTGAATTATCATTAAACACAAGTGAACCTGTAGCAGTTTGCTAACAGCCGGCGCACAGCCGCCATACTGTTTAAATATCAATAACTTCTAAGCTGCCCGCTGATTGGTTCAAGCAATCTACTTCCTCTTTGGCTTGACCAATCAGTGGCCTTCACTTAGGCGAATCTCGGTGGGCTAGCATAACTATATAAACACTTGAGCGCAATGCGCCGTTCTCTTTTTCTTCTTAAGCGCGAGACACCTAACAATTTCTCTCGGCATGTAGATGACTACTACACCCGGTTGGGCTACAAAACCCGGGTTCACTTCGACCATGAAGAAAACAACTTTAATCTATGATTAAAATTTTTTTTAAATGGTTGACATGTTTACTATTGTGCCACTATTATTTCAAAATAATTTTGCAGCTTTTAACTGTTGACTAGAAAGTCATTTGTGACTTGAAATAAAAGTTTAAAGATAAAAGTAAAATATTATGGTTCTTTAAATCAAAAGAGAACAATAATTTTCTCATAGGGTAAAACATGATGTGGGAAATTAAACACATTTTGTTTGATTATTTTTGTTTTGTTTCTATATTGGCCGTTTGACATGACAGCGATTATCATATCGAAGAACTCATGTCAAAAGAAAACAAAATAGTTTTTTTTACTGAGATGCACTTGAAGAATGAATTAAATGAGTCAAATGATTATTTGCTTTGATAATCAATCAGAAATTTGTATTAATAAGATTGGTTTATTCATTTACTTTATTTTGTTTCATCTTTTTTTTTGTTTTTATTTAGCAAATTATTATTATTTTAAATAGGATTTTGAAAGTTAAATTTAATTATTACCGTATTGTTTGACCATTAAATCATTAATTGAACAAAATTGTTATAAAACTATAACTTTGTTAATGTAATGTTAATTTAATCTCAATTTATAAAATTGTTGGATGCAAATATCTTCCAAAATTTTC
>OY744522.1:25108619-25208619 GCA_963556195.1 Sepiola atlantica
GAGGATGGCCATACCAGGAAATAAATGCATAGGATATAAGAGCATTTTACAAATATCTTGATGGTAAGCCAAAACAGTTGTATGCTGAAAAGAAAAAGTTTTTTTGTGAAAGATGGGAATCTGCCCTATTAATTAAAACTATTTTATAACATAGCTCTAGCCTCATACTATTGAGCTATTACAATTGCTTTATGTGATAAAATTTATATTTAAATATAAAAAACTTTAAATAGGAATATATATATATATATATATATATATATATATATATATATATATATGCCATCCACGTAGCAGTTGATATTTTAAAAGATTACTTTTCTAATTTTATTTCCAGGGCCATCTTGTTGCTGTGGGAACTCATAAAGGTTATGTGCAAATTTGGGATGTCACAGCCAATAAGAAAATTAACACCCTGGAAGGACACACAGCAAGAGTTGGTAAGATGAAATAAGCTTTTAAAAAATCTTTTTTAGCACTGACATGATTAGTTCATGTAATTCGTTGATTACTTCTACCAAGGAAAAGGTGTTATCTTACATATCGTTTATCTGGTTTCATAATCTAAATAAATAAATTGCGATATATGTACTTGTGCATTTGTGCACTCATAACTTTCTCAGTTTAGCAGATGCAGAGTTGATACACCTCGATTACAGATGCATAATGTGATGCAGGTGGGCATGTCGACAGTGATGACCAGGGTGCAGTCCGAAAAGAGCATGGAGTGTACTCTGCCTAGTCTTATTTAAGTCGCTAGGAATTCAACCTTCATACACCAATAGTAACATTAGAAATAAACAAAATAATGAGGCAACATAATATCAGTATTTCAAAAGTTATGGGTAGACAACAAAGAAAATATTTTAGAAGTCTTAATTTTGCATTTGTATATGACTGATGATATCTGAAATATATTTATTTAGATAAATCATAAAACAATAAAATGACCAGATTTCTGGCAAATATTTCTTTAGGTATCGATAGAAAATGTTTTGCCTTATGCATCAAATCAGTTTTAATTTTCAGTTCTTACTAGCAACCTCAGTCTTGAATAAACATAAAATGAAGTTAGGGATATTATTCCCTTGTAGTTTTATTACTCGTACACCACCTACCGAAAAAAAAAAGCTAATTATAAATAAAGGAGTTTTCAGTGAATTTCAGCTATTTGTTTCTTTCCTGAAGTTTTATGGGAGTGATTGAGATGCAACAATTGATCGATGAAAGAAAAAGGTTTGAACTGCAGATGATGTTTTAATTTTCAATCATTCTACATATATTAACAGCTAATGTAGGTTTTATAATTTGATTTTTGATTATATAACTATCTTTCCAACCTTGGAAGTCTGTATTGGTTTCTTGCTTTTATCATTAATCACGTTTGTTTTGTTTTTTATAAATAAGAAAATTCTATTTGATAATAAAACCGTTGCTTGCTTTCGAAGTATTCTAAGCTAAATTCAATTTGCAGGTTGTAGAAAAACACTCGTTGTCAACATGTTTATTTAAATTCATTATAGAATTATTTTACCTTAATAAATCCTATTCTTTTTATTATTAGTGACTAACTTGTTTTTTTTGTGAAATAAATTTTACAATCAGTTTAAAGCAGGAATTCCCAAAATTGGAAACATCCAGAGGGACAGTATGAAACAAAAAGGGGATGAAGTTATAATTTTTAATTTATTGCAAAATCTGTATAAAAAAATGTAAATAACTTATACTTAAAGGAACCTTGATGTTTTTCAAAGAATAGGATTTTAAACAAAGTTCCTATTTGAAAGACTTATACTTTATTGTCCAAAATCAGATGCTTGTTGTGTGTATCCTCTTTCTTTGACCCAGGCAGGAGGCATCACATGCCAACTAGATCTGCAAGTACAAGTACCCAGGGTTTGCAAGTTATCTTCAGTCTTTTAATGTACATGGACCACCCATAATAACACCCATTGGCATCTATAGTATTACTAAAACCAATAAGCTTTTCTTTTATGTGTGTGTGAGGGGCGAGGGGCTGGCATGAGTTCATAGGGTGGCAGATAGAAAAAGTTTGTCAGTATGTCTGTCATTTTTCTACTAGTCTTCATTTTAAAATTTGAACGTTTTTGTTAGATATTAAAACTTAGTTGTTGTAATGTCTAGAAAGAAAAGAAACAAATGAAAATGTTAGTATTCTCGATGGGGTTCCATCATTTACTTGGTTCAACCACAGGGAAACATCTTTGCAAATCTTCAACACTACTAAATCTACCATACTTCAAATATCTGCTTTATTCCGATGCTGGTAAAGTCTGCAGACATCCAATTTATCAAGAGGACATAACTCTGCTGGAAAGTGTACTAATTGGCAGATATGTTGAGCTGTTCATTATTATTTGTTTTCTCTTTTCAGGGGCCTTAGCTTGGAATGCAGATATCTTGTCTTCAGGAAGTCGAGATCGACTCATTCTTCAGCGCGACATAAGAACTCCTTCACTAGCTCCAGAAAGAAAATTAACGGGGCACAGGCAAGAAGTAAGTTGATTTTTCTTTTTCTTCTTTTTTTCTAGCTGTTGATTAATTTCATTAATCGTATGTATTAAGTGAGATTTTCTCCTATTTGCTTGACTGGTAAAGCTCCATAAACAAAAGCTTTGTATGCGCTTTAGTCCGATTATTAGTACATACCCCCCCCCCCCTAGGATTTTGTTTTGTTTGAATTGTTTTTTAATATTTTATCTGCTTAGTAATTCAGTGCAACAGTAGGACTGATTACCTCCCCCCCCCCCCCCTCCAGTAATAAGTCCTCATCCTTCAACCCATAACACCATGAAGGAAATTTGGTAGAAATCTAATTTGGGTCACTTTTTCGTATTACACTGTCCGTTCACTTCATTTTAATCAGCAATTATGCGGTTAATAGAAAAGACTTTCCAAAGTGAAATTTTGAAGTTACAAATAATATACAAGCATCCACAATATTCTTTCCCATGATCGTCTTAGAATATGCATAACAAAATGTCTCCTACAATTCTTTGTTTTAAATTCATACTTAATAACATTGCATACTATTTTTCACTTTCAATTGTTACACATGACTGTTTGGCTTTTTGGTCTACTTACTGAGAAAAAAAGGAAGAATGCATATTCATTATAGTAGCAATTACTCGTTTTGAACGTGAGTGTTCCTCTCGGGATGGTTTGAGCAAGCAAATACTAGTTCTTACTATAGAAAAATAATTGTTGTGCGAGAAAGTAAATAAGTTACCGTAAAAATATATGTTGATTCCAGAATGATCGTTTTTAGTTAAAAAAAAATAATATGAAGGTTTCAGTGTTAATTTTTGTTTATACATTTACGTTCTATTTATTTTTCATTTTTAATTTAAATTTAAGTTATATTTTAATTATTATTCAAGTCTGTAACCGGTTTTTGCACAAAATATTTGCTTACTCTTTTAATGAAACTAAAATGATACCTATAGAAATTACTTTATTTACAAATACTTTTATTCCTATAAATAGTACCTTCCTTCCAACGTTTGTGTATAAACACTATTATTTACAACCCCCTCTGAAAATAAAAAATTCTTGCCTCAATGTAAGTGCAAGGATGAGTACAAAAATATCTGTTCAGTCCTGTCAGTACTCCCTCACGAATGAGGCTCAGTCAACAGGCAATAAATGCATCCCCTTTTCAAAAGGAGGAGGTAATGCGTTAGCCGATTGCCTCCCCCTTTTCAAAAGGAGGAGGTAATGCGTTAGCCGATTGCCTCCCCCTTTTCAAAAGGAGGAGGTAATGCGTTAGCCGATTGCCTCCCCCTTTTCAAAAGGAGGAGGTAATGCGTTAGACGATTGCCTCCCCCTTTTCAAAAGGAGGAGGTAATGCGTTAGACGATTGCCTCCCCCTTTTCAAAAGGAGGAGGTAATGCGTTAGATGATTGCCTCCTGAGACCAAACAGATACTACTCTTTAATCCTAGTCGAAATGCCAGATAAAAATGTAATCCCTTGTGCGTTTTACTCCATTTTGTTTGTAATGTCTTTTCTCCTTTTTTTTTTTTTTTTTTCAGGTGTGTGGTTTGAAATGGTCTCCTGACCATCAGCACCTGGCCTCGGGTGGCAATGATAACAAATTATTTGTGTGGAACATGACAAGTGTCAGTCCTGTCCAGACATACACAGAGCACCTGGCAGCAGTGAAAGCTATTGCCTGGTCTCCCCACCAACACGGCCTGCTTGCCAGCGGGGGTGGCACGGCCGACCGCTGCATGAGGTTCTGGAACACCCTCACCGGACAGCCTCTGCAGTGTGTGGACACTGGATCACAAGTCTGCAATCTCGCTTGGTCAAAACACTCTAATGAGCTGGTATGTTGATTATTGATACGCTCGGGACTTTTTTGTTTTTCACATCTTTCTTAGATTCATTTTAATTTGAGCATTTGTAGTTTAGTGTGTGTTATTAGCATAATGGATACCATTTACGCTTATGGAATCGGCTCAGCTGAGTTCAAATCCTACCGAGTCTGTTGTGGTTATTATTCACTGATACACTTGGCAAAGTATGAGCCTACAATTTTTCTTCAGCTATGGAGAAAATAGCAACTTATGTTCAATTGATTGTATGGAATGAATTATTTAATATCGTTATTGTGTTTTGGCATTAAATAACCTAAAAAGGGTTGATATGCCATAAAACAGACAGTACAAACCTATTAAACAAATTTCTATTCTCATGTCCACCTAATTCCTCTTTTTGGAAATGACAAAGGCAACTCAACAGTTGAAGCAACATTTAAATTTGCCTTCAATAAATGCAACATTCCATATAAAAAGCTGAAAATTACAATTAATATGTTCTTCTATAATAAGTGGTAACAGAAGTGGAGTAACAACATGCATAATAAACTCTTTTTCAATAAAACCCAATATGGAAGAATGGAAATGAGGCTTTAGAAAGTCAGGAAAGGAACAAGTTATGATATCCCATCTACATATCGAACACACAAGACTAACACATTTCTTTTTACTTAAATCAAAAAAGCAGTTAGAATGCATAGCATGTGAAACATTTTGTAAATGTTATACACGCTAATAAAATGGAAAGTAATTTTGCTTTTATCAGATAATGCTTTTACAGCACAAATAATGTGAGAGAAATATATGAAAATGCCTGTGTGGATGACATTTTGTCTTTGCAGGCAGAAATAAAATTGTACAAAACAATGTACCAATAAATTTGAACTTTACTGCATAAATCTCTCTCGAACCCAACACAGTGTAATTAGTAACAGACAACTGCAGAGACCTTATTGTTGAGATCAATGAAAATCCATAAAAAAAGAAAAGAAAACAATAAATTTTATCATCTCACATGATTTACTTCTTGACATAAAATACTCCCCCGACTGGTTGACATGCCATTAAAACCAATCAATCAATCTTTCTTTTTTTCTTTCTTTCCTTTTCTCTTTCTTTTTTTCTTCTTTTTCTTTCTTTTCTCTTTCTTTTTTTTCTTTCTTTTCTCTTTCTTTTTTCTTTCTTTTCTCTTTCTTTTTTTCTTTCTTTTCTTCTTTCTTTTGTCTTTCTTTTTTCTTTACTTTTCTCTTTTTTCTTTTTCTTTTTCTTTCCTTTTTTTTTTTCTTTTTTCTTTTTTTCTTTTTTCCTTTTTTCCTTTTTTCTTTTCTTTCTCCTTTTCTTTTTTTCCTTTTTTTCTTTTTCTGTTTTCTTTTCTTTTCTGTTTTTCTCCCCTCTTTACAGTTTTTTTTACTTTTACACTTCTGTGCACAATTGTCTTTGTCTCATAAAATAAATTTTACGATAATTTTTTAGTTCTTTGCTTAAAGGTGTTTTAAGAATGTCTTGTTTTGTTTTTAGGTCAGTACCCATGGTTACTCACAGAATCAGATCCTGGTTTGGAAGTATCCTGGTCTTGTACAGATTGCAAAACTCACTGGACATTCCTACAGAGTTCTTTACTTGGTAAGTTTGTTGCTTACTGATTTAGAGATTGCCAATTAGAAAAAAAAAAAATCAGTTATTGGTGGCGATGTAAAAAAAAAATGTTCTTGCATATCTACAGGAGTGTTTTAGATGGTAGGAGGTAAGGCGAATAATGTAAATAAAGAGTGAATCTAGAGAGGAATGGGATGATGTAAATAATTAAAATAGAGAGAATCTGTTATGACATCACAATTTATTCTGACTTTGTGAAATCTTTTTTTTTGTAATCTTTGTAAAAACATGATGTCAAAGTTAATAAATTATATATTTAATCTTATATTCAACAAATACTAACCCAACGAGTCATGGATGGTCTAGTTGTTCAATGTAATTGTTTTTTTAACTCTCAAAATACAAAAAAGTTTGAAAATTTCTTCTGCCAGAGAATAGTTATGTTTTATTAAATACTAGCATGGCTACCTGCCATTGCTATCATATAAACACTTAGGTCAGTAACGAATATAACATTATCTAATTTCTAACATTGTCCCGTGTACCCTGACGCATACTAATAATTTCCCTATCTCCAGAGGACAATTCTGTCTTAAACAAAAAGTATATTACTTAAATAATTAAGTAAATTTCTAATCTTCGATGATTGACTTGCGGTCAATACAAATTTATTCCCTCCCTATTCTATTTCCTCTTTCTCTGCAATTTGTTAATTTTGATTGAAATGTTGTGTGTGTGTGTGTGTGTTTGTGAGAGAGAGAGAGAGAGAGAGAGCGAGAACACTTTTAAAATGTTTTACTTTCCTTTTCTCCAAGTTAAATACTTTATTTTTACAGTCATTTGTTAAAATTGACTTTTGTTCATTCCAAACCAAACATTTAAATTTGAATTATTTTGTGATGCTAGAATTGGATTTAAACCTACTGTCTATTTTTAAAATTTATTTTTTAAACTTTTATTCCCCCAAACAAGGCATATTGCCACTAATGAGCAAAGGGCTACTGTGATAGGGGTCATATTTATAGGAGGGTGCAACCTGTGGGGAGTTTAGCCGCAAGATGTTTCACATTGCATTTCAATTTCTGTATATTGGTACGATTGAAGAACACTTAAAAGGACGGGAATGTTATTTCACTATATTTTCTCTCTTGCTTTCTCGTAGGCAATGTCTCCGGATGGTGAAGCTATAGTTACAGGAGCAGGAGATGAAACACTCAGATTTTGGAATGTTTTTAGTAAAACAAGATCAACAAAAGTAAGTATTCTTTGTTCGATTTAATCTTTTTGTCTCTTCGCTATTGTCGTGCTTCATCGTTACGAGGTGAGAAGCAGGATTGATTTCAACAGATCCAGTTTGAAAACGGCAATTCATCATCATCACTTACCACATAACATCTGAATCACACCTTGACATTTCGTGGGTCAGGCTTATTATTGCATATATTCTTCCATTTATTTATTTATGATGACTCTTTGGATATGTCTTATTTATTTATGATGCCTCTTTGGACATGTCTTATTTATTTATGATGCCTCTTTTTGTATGTCTAATTTATTTATGATACCTCTTTGGGCATGTCTTATTTATGATGCCTCTTTTTGGTCATGTCTAATTTATGAAGTCTCTTTTTAGACATGTCTGATTTATGAAGTCTCTTTTTAGACATGTCTGATTTATGATGCCTCTTTTGGACATGTCTGATTTATGATGCCTCTTTAGACATGTCTGGTTTATGATGCCTCTTTTTGGTCATGTCTGATTTATGATGCCTCTTTAGACATGTCTGGTTTATGAAGTCTCTTTTTAGACATGTCTGATTTATGAAGTCTCTTTTTAGACATGTCTGATTTGATGCCTCTTTAGACATGTCTGATTTATGATGCCTCTTTTTGGTCATGTCTAATTTATGAAGTCTCTTTTTAGACATGTCTGATTTATGAAGTTTCTTTTTAGACATGTCTGATTTATGATGCCTCTTTTTAGACATGTCTGATTTATGATGCCTCTTTTTAGACATGTCTGATTTATGATGCCTCTTTAGACATGTCTGATTTATGATGCCTCTTTTTAGACATGTCTGATTTATGATGCCTCTTTTTAGACATGTCTGATTTATGATGCCTCTTTTTAGACATGTCTGATTTATGATGCCTCTTTTTAGACATGTCTGATTTATGATGCCTCTACTAGAAAATCTATGCATTTTCTACACTTATATTTTATTCCCTTGTTTGTGTTTAAAATGTATAAATCTGCCCCTCCCCAAATAATTTTTTTTTATTGGTTGTTTTTTTTTTTAAAGATATTTCTGAGATAAGTAAATTGTTATTTACATGTTTAAAACTGTTATCATCATCTTGGTTGTTACCAACGTTTTGGCCATTATACTCTGCGGACTTTTCAGCTGCCTTTTATCGTAGCTTGTAATCTTCTTTTACTTGCTGATGGATGTGGTTTTGTTGAATGCTCCTCAGTGTCTGTCCGTAGGTTTTTCATGCACGCCTAACATATTGCGTGACTTACCTTTGTATTTCATCAAATACTGTGTAGCATCCCGTCATCAAAGGCAATGTTTTTTTTTCTTCTCATCAGCCACTTATTTTTGATTTTAAAATAATTCTGATCAATAAAAAAAAAAAACAGAATTTTTTCCTAAATTTAAAATTTTGTCTGTAAAAAAAAAAATCATGAAATGACTGTTTTATTTAAATGTTTCTTTTTCTTTGTGTTTCAGGAATCTAAATCAGTCCTGAATCTCTTCACGCGCATCAGATGATGACAGCACTTTGTGCTGCCTTGCCCCCCCCCTCTTCCCCCACATCAACGGCAGCAAGGCTCCTTCTGTCCTCTTCTGCTTAACTCTTTCAAGGAATGGCAGTTACAGCGACAGCAGCAGCGGCGGTACGGCAAAGGCCATCTTTTTAAATACAACTTCATCTCAATCTCTGCCATCTTTTCCATGTTTATTTACAAACTTACAATGCCAAGTTTGAAACTTGAAACCTGAAACCTCTTCATTGTCATTTCTTTTCCTCCTCCTCCTCCTCCTCCTCCTCCTCCTCCTCCTCTTTCTCTCTTTTCTTATTTCAGCAAGCTGTTAAAGGTGGAACAAGAAAAGAAATGGTTCGGTATAGTTAATTGAGAAGTGCCATTAACGCTAAACTTTCTGACCAGCTCTCTCCTTTTCTCTTTCTCTCTCTTTCCCTGTCTCTTTCTCTACTCTCCTTTTCCCTTTCTCTCTCTCTCTCTCTCCTATTCTCTTTCTCTCTCCTATTCTCTTTCTCTCTCCTTTTCTCTTTCTCTCTCCTTTTCTCTTTCTCTCTCTCTCTCTCTCTCCCTTTCACTCTCTCTCTCTCTTTTTTTTCATTTTCTTTCTCTCCTCTGCAGAACTCTTGTCACTATCAAAACCATTTAGAAAAAAAATGATGGCAATAACATCTTTTCTTCTTCAGTATGAAAAAAAAAATATTTGGCAAATATTTTTTTTAAAAATAATGATCCATGTAAAGGTGCCCGTGAACAAGAAAATGCTGTTTCCGTTCTGTTAGACGAGAAAGGGGAGGGCATGTCTAATGGATACTATCGCAGACTATGGTAACAGCTATGCTGAGTTCAAATCCCATCGGAACTATTGACATCATTTACGCACCAATACAGTTGGGCAAAATGTATGAATCCCCCCCCCCCCTCTAAAAAGAAAGGGTTGATATGTCGTAAAACAGACGATTTGAATATTTTGTCTTCCTATCATTAAACAAAATGTCAATGCTTTGGTCTTATATTCTAGCACACACACGCACGCATATGCGCACTCTTTGAACAGAGTTCTTTTCTGTTCCACATTGTGACCAACGTTCCCTCAATTGTCAACTGTGTGACATCATAGTTGGTAAGAAGAATGGATGTGTGAATAAGCCTTGAAGCTTTTTTAAGTAACAATAATTGGAAGATTTTGTTTGCAGTTTTTGTTTCCAGCGAAGATTTGTTAGATAAAATTTTTATTTATTTATAAAAAGAAAGATAAATTTTGTAAAGTCGACTTTTTGTTGCACATTATTTACATGTTTCAAGTTTTTGTTTATGTTCACAATGCAGTTTGAAATTTCCAGAAGGAATGGTCGTTTGCCTCTAAAGAGACATAATGGTCAAAACCTTGGCAATATACAACAATATTATTATTATAACTGCTTTACTTGTCAGAGTATTGAGCACTATTTGATTTAGTGTATGCTATTTAAAAAATCTACCCCAAGCCACCACATTTGATACTTTCTTTCATTTGACTCGAATGACTTCCTTCATCAGACGTAATCTGAAAACATTCGTATCGGGAAATCTGTAAGATTAACTTGTTAGCCAGAAAATAGTTCTGAACTAATCATTTGGATCAACGATTTTGTTTGAGATTCCTTAAAAAGACACCATTTCCTTTTGGACCAGCAAGCATGCAAATCAAAAATCAAAAATAGAAAATTTGATATATATATATATATATATATATGATTATTTTTATTTACACAGACATGTACAAAATCTGCGACACTGGCATATTGATGTTATCGATCAATATTTTTAAAATATGATCTAAGGTTAAGATCGGATTCTAACTCTGCCTGATGAGATCTCAATTTATAATAGCTGTTGATCGATAACATCGACATGCCAGTGTCGCAGATTTTGTACATGTCTGTGTAAATAAAAATAATCATATAAAAGCTCTATTTGATATTAAGCACTTTTTATAAACCCCGGTTGAAATCCTTTGGATTACTACCCTGTGGATGTTTTACCTGGATTATTATTATTATTATTATTATATATATATATATATATATATATAAAATTAAAGTCAAAAGTCTAGACTTGAGTAGAGTATAAATGGACAATAGAAAAACAGTTTCAAATGTTAGGAAAGCTGGAATAAAATTATGACATTAAATGCTCAAATACTGCAGATATTAAAATTAGCACAATGATTGAACCTTCAGATCAAGCAGGGCAATTGTAGAGTCAGTTGAGACAAATAAATTTATAACATTATTTATTTCAGTTCCAAGTTCAACAATGATTAGGCGTGTACGATCGTTTCTAAGACGATTAGGAATTTTTTTATTTTCTTATTTTTAATTTTTTAATTCCAATGTCTCTTCTTTAGCACCTTTTACAAAATATCACAAATAGAAGTCAAGCAAAAAACATCAACATTTTTATCTTATTTAAAAGAAATATATCAGTATATATAATGTGTGTCTGAAAAGTAACGGGACTTGTGCCATAAACAAATTATTTAAATTTCTAACAAGAAATGAAGTGGTTTTCCTCTTAATTCCCTCTAGGTCTGATACTCCGCATTCTTCCTCTGACACTCTTCTATGCACTGCTAGATGGATTCTTTGAGGAGGTATGTGGATAGACGACAAAAGACATTTTAAAATGGTTTATTTACTACCTTACAATCTGACTTCAGTTTGTTAGAATTTTGAAAAGAATGATCAATGGATCAAATGGACACAAAATGTCTCTTCTTTAATAAACTATGCTTGAATGAATAAATGCTGCCAAACTATATAATATATACATGTATACGCCATGGAAGATTAAAACTAAGATATATATATATACTAATAAATTTATGTGTGGAATCCTTATTCCAATTTTGATTAAAATACATTACGTGATTTTGATTCTAGAAAGATGTAGGGCTTAAACTTAAAAGGGTTTTCCGAAAAAAAATTGAAATTCAGGGAATTTTGTTTAAATAATGTCCAATAACTGTAGATCGAATTTCATGCAAATCTGAAATATTTTAATTTTCAAATAAGAGGTTGTGTCCATATTAAAATATGCCAAAGAAACGGAAAATTTGGAAATATTAATTGATTAAAATTTCATCAAAATCAGATGTATCTGAATTTTCAAGATCTACTTTTTGCTCTCTTTGCATAAAACTAAACTTAACTAAATATAGCCCACATTACCTGCTATTATTCTGAACAGCTGTGTTCCAAAATCCATAATGAGTAGTTTTAGAGTTTGCTTCACATAAGCATATATATATATATGGGAAATGAAAAAGGTAAAAACCAAGAAATATTTTTTATATATTCATCAACGTTTCGTCTTTATTGTAAGACTTCCTCAGGATGATAATTTTAAGAAAAATGTCATGCAAGTACATCGAAATATTGGGTTGAGGAGAAAAAGTAGTAGACGTGGCTACTAAGAGTGCTGGACCAAGGTCCGGGCTGAGAGAAGTCAGTCAGTGGAAGAGAGTGAAAATGTATTTGCATGACATTTTTCTTAAAATTATCATCCTGAGGAAGTCTTACAATAAAGACGAAACGTTGATGAATATATAAAAAATATCTCTTGGTTTTTCTTTTTTCATTTCCCATTACGTCGGATTACTCTCATCCTTCCTTTCTCATATGTATGTATATATATATATATATATGTACCAAACTTTATATAAACATGCACACCATGCCCAGACACACACAGTTTTAGCCTCCTGTTGGAGATTTTGGCCTTTTATCGATATAGGTATTGGTCAAGTGTCAGAATTTTCAATGTACCAAGAGGCACTAATCTGTCTTAATCCCCATCCCCTAATCCAGTAAAATCTACAAATTCCATTCCCCATTTGATATTGATGATGATGATGATGACAGTGCTTCTAGTCTGTTTGTTTTTTAATTTATTTTTTCCTACTGATGTATTTGGCCAAGGGCTAACAGTCTATCCCCCTTCCCCACCCAATTATTTTACGTGTTTTTCTTTGTTTTTTGAAAGAGTTCGGCCGCCTCATGCTGTGATAGATCTTATTTAAAAAAAAAATGCTCCCCGTGAAAACTGATTGTTTATCATTTCTAACCCGTAAAAAGAAAATCAGCTACGCAAATTTACTAACCATTACTTCTTCTTTTTAAATTTTTTTTTTTTTAAATGTTACCAGAGGAAACTTCTTCTTTCACCTTCGTTTCTTTTTTGCTTTCTCTTTCATTCTCTCTCTCTTTCTTACTCTCTGCCACTCACTCTCTCTTTTTCTTACTCTATCTCTCTCTCATTGTGTTTTTCGTTTTTTTTTTCTCTGAACCCCTCTCACTTCTGTGTTTTCTGTTTGTGGCCATTAGCCTCACACAAAACTTGAACCCTTTCTCAAATTTTCATGGGTGGTGAGTGATTGGCCTAATGTATATGCCACAAACTATGGAATCAGCTATGCCGAGTTCAAATCCTTGTCACATCCATTGTGGTCGTTTACGCACTAATACTATTGGGAAATTTATGCCCCCCCCCCTTCCCCCAACTATGGGTCAAATAGTGACTTGTGTTCAACTAATCATTTATTATTAATCAGTGATAATAGATATTGTGCTTAAGCATTGAACCACCCACAAGTGGTTGATATGCTGTAAACCGGACAACACCAGCCCAATGGAATGTTCCACTTGCACTCAATATTTAAAAAGTTGCAAAATATCAGTGCTGACCAGAAGAAGAAAAAAGGAAAAAGATTATGTTATAGTCTATTTTTATTTTATTTATTTTTCAATTTTTTACCATCTCTCCTGGGTATGCTCCTAATTGCTCCCCACTTTCAATTCCCCTCAAAATGAAATGACACTCATTTTATTGTTTTGTGTATGAATTGGTTTCCTGTTTTAGGAAGTAGCCAATATTGTATGTTGAGAAACAAGTTGTCAGAACTGTTTGAACTTTTTTGAATTGAATATTTTTTGTCACAATCTGTTTTTTTTTCTTTTCTGTCAAATATTCACTTTGTTTTCTTTCCTTGTGTGTTACGAAAAGAGGAGGCAAAGACAGAGGCCATGGGCTGAAACATCAGCTATTGGGGATCATTATTTATTTATTTACTTTGCAGACACGTTGAATATAAAAACAAACTATCAAAAAAGAAATGCTACGGTTGAACTCTGACATGTCAAATGAGAACATTCAGTTTAGAGACATAGGCAACAGCACATGGTGAACCTTGCATTCTTCAGACCATAAATGGATTTTATCATACAAGAAAGCTGTTGACTCTGTCTCCTTACTTAAATCTACATAAGCTCTATCACTGCTATTGAGCACTCTCCTACAGATATATCAACTAATTAACGATAATGTTACAACTATATATATAAACGTTTGATTAAACAAAATAGATAACTTTGCCCATTCATCTTTTTTCTAAATGTTTCATTTTTTCTGATGCGTTTCTTAACAATCATGGTTGAAATTATTAAAAAAAAATCAAGAAAATTGTTTACACGCCTCGTACTTTTGATTCTGTTGCAAATCAGCATCATCATCATCATCATGAAGATAAAAATGTCAAAAACAGGTAATTTCATAAACGTTCCAATCAGCAAACAGTTTAGCCGTTACAGATTTTATTGCAATGAGAAAAAAAAAGAAATATGAAACGACCATTTGGTGCAACATGTCTATTTTATTTCATCAAACTCTTTTTGAATGAGAGGAAACTAAATAAATATTTGCATGATAAATATATAAAATCAATAAATTGACATATCAAAGTTACGTCATACTGTGATTCAGTTTCAAAACAAAGAAAAACAAATGCATGTTTCTAGGAGAATCAAAAACAGACTTGAACAAATTTGGGAAGTTAACAAGAATTTTCCGTCATCAAGAGACTTGTTGTCAAATGAAAACCATACACCATTAAAGTGGAACTTGATGCAAAAAGTCTTCAAATGTCCATGATTAAACACCAAAAAACAATGGTGAAATGGAATTTGGTTTCCATAAGAATCGATCTGAACTATATAAAATAATTTTTTTATTTTTTTTATCACATATATACATTCACACACACAGGTTGGACAGAATAATTGGAACATTTCTTAAATTTCAAAAAAGTGATTCAACTCGGCTGTTACTTTGGTGGCAGTAGTTCGATGATTTCTTCCCACAAAATATTTTAATCATCTTTAGTCTGTTAGTAAGTTTAGAAGTCGAGACAGAATTACTCCAGTCTCTGGAGGTTTTTCTCTGTTTCTTGCATCCTGTTTTGCTCTTTGAAGCTCCTGCCAAACAAACTCAAATAATTTGCCTTTTTTCAAACTCGGTTATGTCGTGCATTTTACCCCAAGTTTATCAAAATCCGAATCGAGTTTACAAATATAAAATCAAGTTGATTAAAAAAAAAAAAAAAATCAATCTACAATGGATATCAACTCCTGTAATGAAATTTCAATCAATATTCTTGATATAATGTCATTGAAATATTACAGGAAAATTGAACGGTTCCAATTATTTTGTCCAACCCTGTATATAGATTGGGTTAGATTTTTTTTTTATCTCATAGTGTAAACTCTATTCTTCATAAGATATTATTATAGGCACTGAAGAGTTTGCCAACATTTTGCAATATCGTAGTGAATGTCTAATATATATTTGATTTGATAGAATATCCAGCAGTTAGTTTATAAGTATTATTAAAAGAAACCATATTAACATTTTAAAATGCCTTTATTTTGACTTGTATGATCAATGCTTTGGTCAGTGAGACTCTTCTTGGGCTATCGTAGATTGAATGTATCAGCCAAAGAAATTGTGAAAAATATTTTTTTAAAAGAATTAATTAAAAAAATAAACAAAAAAAAAAAAGTTTTCAGTTTTACACTACAGGAGAGGTTTAAAAATAATAATTCTTTGTATGTCTATGATTGTTTAAAAGAAATTGGTCCTAAAATGGAAATACTAGATTTTTGCATTTATTTAAAAAAAATTATTTCAAAAATATTTTCACTTATTCCATAAATTGACTCACACCATTGAGAATACTGTACCCTGAGGAAGATCTCATTGAGTTAAACGCTGGTAACATAAGCCAAGAGACATTTTAATATTTTCTTTTTCTTTTAAATAGCATATATATATATATATATATATATATATATATGACTCATAGTTATACAAATTTACTTATATTATTGTCCATACTCTGTTGAATAGACACTTAAAAATGAATTTATACTCACACATTGTTAATATTTGATAAATATATATATATATATATATATATATATATAGGATTATATATATCCATTCTGAAAGTGCTCGATAGTAAGTTGGTTGTTAGTAGAGCTTGTATATGTATGTGGTTTGTTTGGCTTACATCGACAAGTCGAGGTTTCGGTCTGTATACCCTCCTCAGAACTACTATTCTTTTCTATTCGATTGAATAGAATAGCACCTCTGGGTAGATACAGACCAACACTTTAACTTTTTTGATCTAAGCTGAACAAACCACATACATATATATACTTTTTGTTGCCTTGATGAATATACAAAAAAAAGTTTAAAAATTAAACTTCTGTTGACCAAATTTACAAAGAGTTCTTAACAAAAAGCAATTCTTATCGACCATTCTCATGTCTGCTGTTTCCCCATATACAGAATCTCCCCTCTCCCACAAACAAGAAAGGCTGACTCTCTCTTCTTTCCTCTATTCATCCTTTCTCCATTTATTTAATGTGCTTCACGCGACATCATTTCTTTGCTTTTTTTGTTGTTGCGTGTTGCTGTGAAATTGGGTCGATGATGCCGCTGTTTCATGGATTGACACTTGTAAATGCCTGACTAATATTTATTATTGAATTTCTATACTTTCTTCTCCATTTTCTCTTCTAAAGCTTGCTTTCTTTGGCCAACATCTTTCTTTTTCTTCTTCTAATTATACAAGACTGCCATCGTGTATATTTTAAACGTCTTCTCGGAGGTGTGTCATTGGCCTAATGCGATCAATAGAATCAATTGTGCTCAGTTCCAATCCCATCGGATTTGTTGTGGTCATTTATTCACTGATACTTTTTGGGAAAGTTATGAATCCTCAATTTCAAATTATCTATGGATAAAAATAGCAACTTGTGTTCAGTTGATCGTATGCAATGAATTGTTTACACTAGACATTGACTTTTCATAATAATTAACCCCCAAAGGTGTTGATTTGCCATAAAATATATAAACAAAACACTCCCTTCTCTCCCTCTACCATCTCCCCCTCCCCCCTCTCTCTCTTTCTATTATTTCTCCCTCTCTGTTATCTCCCGCTCTATCTCTGCTTGGCACTTTGATTCTTTCCATTGCTCTGATGATTGATCCCTTTTGTATGTTTCTTAGCATCATTCTTTTTGTTTTTACGCAAAATATTATCGACTAGCAAATTTTATCTGTATAATATATATATATATATATATATATATATATCATATTGCTATAAAAAAACAAAATTTTGTAGATTTTACAAAAAAAATTTTTTCCCCTTAAATTGAAAAAAAAAAAAAAAAACTGGATGGATTTTTCAAACAAAAAGAAAACTGGATGGATTTTTCAAACAAAAAAAACACAAATTCAGTTTAACAGCCGTTTCTCCAAAATATATTTATTTAATAAAATGAAACCTGATGATGGATATCATTCATTATGTAAAATAAAAAGTAAATGAAATGAAATGTCTTCAAAGCACGAGATGAAGGTGAAGAAAGGGCAAGTAAATTGGATGATTTTTGACTAATTGCGAAAATTAATTGAACATTTAGGAGGAATGAGAAAAAATCTTTTTCTACCTCCCCTTCCCCGCTCTTCTTTTCAACATTCTACCCGTCTGTGATTGATCTAATCGATAATGAAATTAGCTTTGTTGAGTATCAAATCTGATCAGACCTGTTGTCGTGCTCACATTGATGCCAGTAGATGTTCAAGTAAGTCTATGCGGTCCATTGCCTGCAATAAGGATTTTGTTTTGATATTTTTTCATTAAACAGACACCAACATTTTACATTGATTTAAAAAAAAAAAAAGTAAACGTTTGCTGTAATCTTCCAGTGTTTGATTTGTGGACAGTCTGGATGCACGTCCTGCCCACTGTTATGATTTCATGGGGTGAAAGAAAAAAACCCAAACATTTTGCAATTGGTGAACAACAAAGTAGCATTTATGTACAGTATTTATTCGCGTGATCAATTCGAACATTTCCCTCCAGTTTATTTTTTTTTAATTTTTTTATTTTCTTTTATTTTTAATTTTACAAATTTAAAGAAAAGACACACACACACATACTTAGACACACACATTGAATTTATGTTACCCCCCCCCCCCCCTTACCACACCCCTCCTCTTTCTCTCTTTCTTTGGATCCTTGCAGAAGGTGTTGGCTGGTTAAATCATTTCTCATTTCCTATGCAGTCCTAAATAAGTGTGAGGTCGGGGGGGGGGGGGGGTAGTAGACATGAGATTTGGTCTAAAAAAAAAACCTTCCGTCTCAAACTCTTTTTTCTGTCTGTCTGTCTCTCTCTCTCTTTCTTTCCTTCTCCATATTTTTGTGTCTAACCCGTTTTCTTGGTTGCATCTTCCATCAAGCAGTTCCGACACTTGTAACTAATATTCATCATCTGTATTGGCGGCGTGTATAATTAAAATTAAGAATCTATATATTGTTTTTCGTCTTTCTTTTTTATTTATGTTTTTAAAAAATTATTTTGATATTCTTGTGTGAGCAGAAGGATGCATACTCTGGTTTCCTGCGCATCCTAGAAAACTTAGGAAAAGGAATGTTTTTTCCAAAGTATCCTCGAAAACATATCTGATGTCTTGGAAATCTTAAATTATCTGATCCCTCCTGTTTAACAAGATTATTTTAAACATAAAACCTTTATTTATTTATATATATATATATATATATATATATATATATGAGAACGGAAGAATGAGAGTAATCCGACGTAATGGGAAATGAAAAAGGAAAAACCAAGAGATATTTTTTTTATATATTCATCAACGTTTCGTTTTTATTATAAGACTTCTTCAGGATGATAATTTTAAGAAAAATGTCATGTACATCTTAAAATTATCATCCTGAAGAAGTCTTACAATAAAGATGAAACGTTGATGAATATATAAAAAAAATATCTCTTGCTTTTTCATTCTCCATATATATATATATATATATATATATATATATAAATAAATAAACATGTTTAAATGAGCTGCATAAAAAGAAGAAAAAAAAAGCTAACAGTGTTTGTTTAGTTTTTTTTTTTTATGAATCTAAAAGTGTTTAGCAAAAAGAGAAGTCCGGTCAACTTTATTGTATAGTTAAATGAGAATGTAGCCATCATCTGTAATGAACCCAATATAAGTCATCAATAATCCTACATCATAAAAAAGTAAGAATAACAGATTAAATTTGTTGATATTAAACTTAATGGTAAATTATGAAAACTATGGACAAGTGCTGTCCTGCAATTTTTAGAAAATTTCCTGGAAACTGATTTTCATTTGAAACTATCGTAATCTGTAAAATGCTGATTTGTCCCCAGGTATTTTAAACAACATGACAAAAGGCTGAACTTATTTATTCAATTTCTATTTTATTTACTTGGATTATTTGAATTACTATCTCATATTGGTTGTGATATTCACATTTCGGCCGATGTAACCTCTGACCTTCTTCAGTTGCTTTATTTTCAAACTTGGGAACCTTCTCTGCAAACCTGGGAAGGTGTATGGAATTTCTTTTAACTTGTTATCTGTGGAAGCTTCTGGGAGGAAATAAATGTTTGAATTTGGTTGGCACTTTTCTGCTTGTCAAGTTGTTTCTTGAGAATAAGATCTTCTTTTCACAGACTTTCATCCAAGTGTTACATACCCGAGTCGGTGCACGGTAAAGGTTGTTGAAAACAGATGCACCTGGCGATTGTCAGTTGATAAGATAATTGCCGGATGACCAAAAAGTTATTTGAAAATAAAACAAAAAACTCACAACCAGACAAACACCTGCACAGAAGAAAACAATATGATCGATTGTCAAAAGATAAGTTTCTTCTGACCGAATAAAAAGGGCACCTGCAAGAATCACTTAAACAGTGATGTCAGAAGAAAACAGATGTCGGAAAGGTTAAAGATCATATTGCCAGGTGCGGTTGTGTCATGCCAGGAAAGATAGACAGATTTGTTGAATTGTCAAATGAGTGCAAGCTGTCACCGGGTGCAAAATCGGAGGTCGTCGAGGTGGCCACAAAATTGTTATATAATTCAAACCGAAAATCGAAAGAAGTTAGTTGACGATCGAACCTCGGAGAGAAGCAACCGTCTGATTCCATGTTCACAAGCCTCTCCGACCACCACCCTCATCGTCACTACCCTTATCGTTACGGACAAATAAATATATATTTTCCCAAGATACTGTGTTGTCATTTTTATTAAGCCTGCACAATACAACATCTTCAATCTGGTGCTAAAGCGACTAGTTACGTCATCGACGTAATTTTAAAGAACCTGGGTACACAAACAGAAACAGGAGAAAAAAAAAAAAAAAAGCGACAACATAGAACTTTTACAAAAAAAATAAAATAAATAAATAACTGAACATACGCGGACAATTCGACAAAAACAGAAAGGAAGACGGAAAAAAGGGAAAAGCGAGAAAGAAAAGGACGAACACACGGACACACAGATCTCAACACAGCGAGCAGTGATACCCGATCGCAGCAGAACGCAGGTAGGTGACGTTCAAACCATGTTTGTTTCTGCACATAGATAGGTATACTGATAATCATTATTATATAAAAAAAAAAAATCGTCTGCTAAAACTTTAAATGTTTAATTGTATTGGTTCGGTTCTGTCCCGATTTTGAGAGTTTCTTTATTGCCCGTCTGTAAACGTATTTAAAATACTTTGAATAATTATAATGGAACAACCAACTTTTGCTAATTTCGTTCAGAGTCTGACTTTAGAAATAAGAAACGTGGCTTCTTCGGTTACGAACACGCTAAGAGGCGAATCCTTCTTAAAAAATGTACAACCGCTGGTGCATAGAGAAGATGGTGGGTACAAGGTTTGGGTAGAAGAGATGCAGCGGTACTTTAAAATTGTACACGTTGGAGATGAAGACAAGTGTCAAGCAGCTCTTCTTACAACAAGGGGTTCAGTCGGCCAGTTGAGAATAATACTCAAGATGAGAACAGTAGTCTGAATAATTCAAATTATACAAATTATCAATCCTCATCTAAAAAATTCAGAAACAGGATAAAGTATATTTGCAAAGAAACTAAATTAAATTACATTTTATTCTTCTTAATAACATGGACCAACGCTAAGTAAGTGGAAATGGCTATTCAGAATGAAATATTGATATTGTAGGACATAAGCTATCACTACCTAACTTTTGGAATCTGACTGACTTAATTTTATATATTAGAAGAGAGAGATATCACCATTCTTACAACAATCTGAAAAGGTAGGAGGATCCTTCCTACCAAATCTCACATTGCTAGGTCTAATAGATTAAAAGTAGTTATCGAATTCTCAGACACATATATCTCATATTAGTATACATTTCTCAATAACGTAAGGCCAACATGGGACAAATTAAAAAGATCGTTGGATGAATATTATGAGGTTGTTGCCAACCCCAATGCATGTATGGTTGAATTAGCTAATGTCAAGCAGAGTAGAACGGAGGGAATTCAGGACTATATGCAGAGGGTGGTGCGTCTGGCGGAGGGTGCATACATGGGAATTGACGGTGGGAATCAAGTAGTTGCAAAGCAAGTGCTGGGATTTTTCATAGAAGGCCTTAGAGATCGCGATATTAAGATGGCGGTGATGAAGGACGAACCACAAACTTTGGAGACGGCTTATCAAAAAGCCTTATCCGAGTTAAAGTGGAAAATCCGGCGATAAAAAAAGCTAGGAATATGAAGACGAACCCATGGAGGTTTGTCACTCTAGAAGGCGGGTTCCTATTGAGGCGTTGAGTTCGGCTAAATCCAAAAAAAGACATGGTTAAGTATAATGAAAAGAACGAAAGGAGAAGTACTAATGGGTCGAGATACAAAACTCGTGAGAGAGGAAGAAGCGAGCATGTAGTTAGGTGTTGGAATTGTGGTGAAGGCGGCCATATAATGAGATATTGTGGGCGACGTATTCAGGGAAACGGCGACGCTCCGTTCGTACGACGCCCGACGCCCGACGAACGGAACAAGACGGTACCGACACATGTAGTTGGTAATATGGGCGCGTCAAATTCCGTTTCTGTGAGGATAGAAGGTAGAACATATAGGGCTCTAGTGGATACAGGAACGGAGGTATCAGTTGTAAGTAGAAGAATTTACGAATCATTTCGACAGCGACCTGAACTACAAAAACAAGATGTCAATTTAAGGACTGCTAATGGGTCACCATTGATTGTGGAGGGTCTCTCTAGATTGCAGGTTCGAATAGGAAATCAGTCCACCCCTCATGACTTCTTCGTGGTAAAAAATCTTAACAGAAGTTTAATACTCGGTCGTGATTGGCTCATGCAAAACGGGGTGAGACTGTATTTTGATTTAGAAGCTTTAAGAATCCGTAATGAGTAGGTGGCCTTAGAATAAGATGTTCACATTTCTTCGATTGTCAGATTGGCACAGCAAATAACATTGAAACCCCAACACATGCATACTTGCATGGCCTGTACTATCGGTGGACGGGGTGGAAAAGAATATGAGATAGAGCAACTGAGCAGTGAATACGTTAGCAATCTGAGTGGTATATTAGTGGCTAATGCTGTGGTGAAAATTGACAGGTCTCGAAAATTCCCGTTGCTCATTATGAATAACACTAACCAAACGGTCACCTTGAAACAAGGGTGGCCGGTAGCTAAATTTAGTAAGGCTGCTGGCATTACCGAAATTACTATGCCCGACAAGCAAAAGAACCAGATCTCTGATGAAAACTTGCAAGAAAGTAACGTGCCAGACGAGTTCAAGTTAGAGAGTGATAGTTTGCTGAGAAGGAATAGAGATTTGTTCGTTAGTGAAGATAAAAACTTAGGTAGAACCGATACAGTAGAAATGTGTATTGATACGGGAACCCATGAACCCATAAGAAGATGCCCGTATCGAACACCGCTGAAGCAAAGAAAATTGGTGTATTCAGCGGTTGAGAAAATGATGCAGGCAGGTGTAATCGAGAGGTCCAAAAGCCCGTGGAGTTTCCCGGTAGTTTTAGTAGAAAAGAAAGATGTTAGCAAAAGATTCTGTGTTGACTTTAGGACATTGAATAAAGTTACAAAAAAATACGCCCGAGCGTTACCAGTCATTGATGATATACTGGCTTCGCTCGGGTCAGCAAAATATTTCTTTAATTGGATTTGAAGTCTGGATATTGGCAGGTAAGACTTCACAAAGACGATAAGGAGAAAAGTGCATTTACCTGCCACCTAGGTTTGTTTCACTTTAATGTGATGCCGTTTGGACTCGCAAACGCTCCCAGTGTTTTCCAGGAATTGATGTCAATTGTCTTACAAGGCCAAGAAGATTTTGCTCTGGCATATTTGGACGACATTTTGATATTTTCAAATACAATGGAAGATATGTTGGCACACAGATAATGCCTTAAGTAGTTTACGGAAACATAATCTCAGGTTGAAACCATCTAAGTGCGAGTTTTTTAAAAAACAAGTTCAGTACCTTGGCTTCAAAGTTAGTGAGAAGGGTATACAGCCAGATTTTGACAAAGTCGAAATCATTAAATCGATTTCGACTCCAACCACTGTGAGGCAGGTGAGAGCTTTCATCGGAATGACGTCATATTACCGTCGATTTATTAGAAAGTTTTCTGATATTGCCGAGCCATTGATTAATCTAACAAGGAAGTACGCGCGTTTTCGATGGGACAACGCATGTCAGGCGGCCTTTGATAGCTTGAAAACGAAGCTTGCAGAGATGTTAATACTGGCTTATCCCGATCCAAATAAGGACTATAGATTATATACTGACGCCTCTGATCATTCGATTGGAGCATGTCTGTCACAAATGGTTTATGATCCGAGTGAGGGCAAAGAGGTAGAAAAACCAATTTATTTTTTATCTCATAAGTTAAGTGACACCCAGACAAGGTGGTCAACTATAAAGAAGGAAGCATATGCGATACACTATGCTCTTCATAAGTTAAACCACTACTTATATAGTGCAACATTCACCATTTATACAGATCATAGACCCCTGGAACATTTGCTTAACTCACCCATACAAAACAAGAAAATACAGACATGGGCTTTGAGTATGGCTGGTTACAACTGTAGCATACAATACCTTAGTGGTAAAGATAATGTTTGTGCTGATCTTTTGTCATGCTCTGTGGATGCAGGTCAGGACAATGATGACCCTCTGGTAGATATAGATGATAGGAATTACGTGATTAGTGCAATAAATTCGAATCTTTTCGAGCCGAAGGAGTTTGCATCATACAAAGATGCTGAGAATTCATCGATAACGTACGACTGACCCACGCTACCAGGAATAGACGTAATTAGAGAACAGGAATATAACAAGGAAATTTTAGACCTAAAGATTAGAATAAAAAATGGTAGGGCGTCCAAAACAGAACAAAAGAAGTATATAATAATGGACGAAATAGTCTATTATTTGTCCCAACCCGACGACGAACCTCAGGTCAGGCTGTATGTACCTTCGCACCTTAGAAAAAGTGTGCTTGTGCAATACTATGATGATAATGGTCACATGGGCGTGGAGAAGACATTTCACGCAATTAAACAAAAATATTTCTGGTCTTGTTTACTTAAGGAGATAAATGAGTGTGTCAGTAAATGTATTCCGTGCCAAACTAGGAATTTGAGGAAACAGCAGCCCCATATGCAGGAGTGTGATTTTCCTCCCTTCCCCTTTGCTAAACTTGCTTTAGATATCTCTGGGCCCTACCCAAAGACTCACTCGGGTAATCAATACATAGTTACATTCATAGATATGTATAGTGGTTGGCCGGAGGCTTTTACTGTCCCTAACAAGAAGGCAGAAACAGTCATGCATCTGTTAATCGATGAGATTTTCCCCAGATTCGGGACACCTCTTCAGCTTTTGACTGATAACGGGCCAGAGAATATTAACAAAATCATGAAAAAGGCATTAGAGGACCTAAATGTACATCATGTGACCACATCATTTTATCATCCTCAGAGTAATGGGAAGGTTGAGAGGTTTCATAGGACGATGTACGATGTTCTAGCAAAAAAGGTTGGTAACAATGAACAGTCGTGGGACGTTTATATCAATCAAATGTTGGCGGCTGTCAGATTCCATGTGAGTGAAACCACACATTTTTCACCGTATAACCTGCTCTATAACAGGGACGTCACCCTGCCACTGGATAATATATTGAAACCTCGCCGCGTATACTATGGTGATGAACATCACGAAATTGCCCTGCAAGAGATGCATCGCACCTTCACTTTAGTTAGGAATAATATTAGGAAAGCGAGGAAAAGGATGATGGACGAGTCCCTTAGTAAAACAAAGGATGTAGAGTTTGAGATTGGTGATTTAGTGTTACACCGGCCGTTCTTACACAGGAGAAACTACACCGGTTGTCACTATAAATAGTGCGAGTCACCAGAGACACCGAAGACAAAGCAGTCTTGTAACTGTCTAGCCAAGAGCTAGTCAGTTTCTTACTTTGTTAATACACTTGTTAAACCAACCCTCGACTTGACTTCCTTTATTTATTATTTACTGTGGAACAACTTCACAACATTTAGTGTACTACAAAAATCACCAAAAGAGGGGGAAGTTGGACATGCGCTGGCGCCCCTATTATGTGGTGGTCGAAAATACTGGCCCTGTCTCTTACAGAATTAGAGACCAGTTGACGGGCTCTGTCACGAAGACACATGCCGAGCATCTACGGGCAGCGTCTATTGAGGAATGGGAAATTCCCACGATAGAGAGGCCATTACGGAAAATCGCATTGGCTGCCCCGGTGGAATCCAGCGATTCGGATAGCGATTCGGTGGCAGATCCTGCCGACTTCCCTATGCAAAAGTGCATGAACGGGAGAACTCAGACGACGAGTCTAACATCGCATTGATGTAACGCCGTATCATGACACGTCGTAGAAAGGCACTTTAAAGCGTTACATACATAGATGCGGATAGTTGTGTGGAGGGCACAGTGGGTAGATCATCCACTAGTAAGAATGACTCCTCAGAGAAGTCATCACCTCAAACTACAGAGATAATGGAGGTACCAACCGGATCATTTGGTAGGAAATCAAACGATGATGCCCGGATAGTCCAAACGCCCAGTGAGACGGAGGAAATTAGTGCGCCTTCAGGTCCTATGGATGAAACTGTTGCTGAAACAGCTGTAACAGATGCTAGCGCCGATGCTCGAAAAGTAAAGAAGGAGCAATTGAAAAGTCTTGTGGACCTGCTAGCGGATATGCTGTAAGATAAAGTAAACACCTATGGTTTTGTTTTCTTTCTCTTGTGGTCAGACTGTGAACGACATGTGTTGCATATAATAGCAACTTCCTATAATCAAACATAGTATGTTTGAAATTAAGAGTTAAAATTACTTAAGAATTAGACTCGAGTAGAAACACACATGGTGTATTTGAATGTAATTTACCCGATATCAGTTTTAAAAAATTGAGGCGTGGTTACCGCCAATTGATCGGATGGTCATGCATCGGGATGTCTACCTGTACCTTGAGAAGAACGAACTTTCTGAACTGGAAACCAAAATTACTTTTAATTTACCCTCTCTACTGTTGTCTTCCCTCTTGGACGTGAGGAGGAAATGAAAAGACTGAAAGAACTGTTGCCTATTTTATTTTAATTTAATTTAATTTAATTTTTTTTGTTTGTTTGTTTTAATCAAATTCACTCATAGGACATGCAATTGTGAAAATTATTTTGTTTATTGTTGTTGTTTGTTGTTAGTTATCATTGTACATCATGCGGTGATGACGATGTGTCGATGAGTGGTAGGGAGAGGGATGCAGTTCAAAATGTTCACAGGTGAACATTTTGAAAAATAGGATAGTGAGGAATGTTACATATCCGAGTCGGTGCATGGTAAAGGTTGTTGAAAACAGATGCACCTGGCGATTGTCAGTTGATCAGATAATTGCCGGATGACCAAAAAGTTATTTGAAAATAAAACAAAAAACTCACAACCAGGCAAACACTTGCACAGAAGAAAACAATATGATCGATTGTCAAAAGATAAGTTTCTTCCGACCGAATAAAAGGATGCAACTGCAAGAATCACTTAAACAGTGATGTCAGAAGAAAACAGAGATGTCGGAAAGGTTAAAAGATCATATTGCCAGGTGTGGTTGTGTCATGCCAGGAAAGATAGACAGATTTGTTGAATTGTCAAATGAGTGCATGCTGTCACCGGGTGCAACCTCGGAGGTCGTCGAGGTGGCCACAAAATTGTTATATAATTCAAACCGAAAATCGAAAGAAGTTAGTTGACGATCGAACCTCGGAGAGAAGCAACCGTCTGATTCCATGTGCACAAGCCTCTCCGACCACCACCCTCATCGTCACCACCCTCATCGTTATGGACAAATAAATATACATATTATATTTTCCCAAGATACTGTGTTGTCATTTTTATTAAGCCCGCACAATACAACACAAGGGGAAGCGTCAACATATATAATTGACATTGAACAGAAGATAACAAAAATAGTTACAATGTTTGTCAAAGTTTTAGAGAGAAAATGTTGGGTAAATGTGACTTTTGAAAAAAATGAAACTATTTAAGTTGCAAATTATTTCAAATCAATTTGATTTCTAACTCATTATTGGTTATATATTATTTTCACAATCTCTGTTTCATTTAAAAAATAGTGCATTATTTTAAACATGCTGAATTTTTCCAAAGGACCATGCTTCCTCCATGCTATACAACAGATAAACATTGCATACTATAACTTAATCATATTTTTTTTCATTTCACACGTCTTTCCCACATCTGATGTGGGGCTTGCAAGTTAGCCATTGCGACACAAAGTGACTTTCCCCATGAAATTCTATCATTTTTATTGGTTTTGATGCGCCATTGATTGAGTTCATCTTTGACTGAGTCATTCCAAGTCTTTCTCGGACAGCTTTTCTCTGATTAACCCTCATTTGAGATGTGTGTACATCTGTTTATCCAACCTAAGTAAGTCAATTTTTTTAACCCAAATTATTCCGCTTTAAAAACTGTTTCAAAATACCAACCAGGGAATCATGTAAATATTATTTAAATATTGTAAGCGAATTTAAAAAAAAAAGAAGTTTTAACTACGTTCATTTCATAAATGAGTTACTTAAAAAAAAAATTGATTTAAAATAATTCCAAACAGAAATAATTTAATTTTCTTGAAAATACTTTATGACATCAAGACATTTAATGAGCATGGAATTTAGATAATTTATCTAAAAAGAATCAGATTCATGCTTGTCAGTTCTCGTTTTAGATTTTCAAGTGACATTCTACAGAAGAGTGTCATCAAAATCTGACATAAAATCATTGAAAAAAAAGTTAGTTCATTTCTTTTTCTCACATTGAACATATTTCATTATCATATTGAGTATTTGCATTTGGTTGGCAACTTTAGCTGGTAAAATGTCTTCCTGAGAAAATCACATCATCAGAGTTGGGTGGGTGGGGTATAATCAAAACCTAATTCACATGGAATCATTGAATAATGCTTTGATGATTATTTTAAATTGTCTGTTAAAATTCATCTAAGAAAAAATAATCCTTAGAAATATAATTCGTCAATTTTTTGCGATTCCTTTTTTCAGATTGTATAAAAAGAAACTTCTTGAATCTTCTGTAGGACTGAACTTAAATAATCGGAACTCATAGCTTTTGATAATGCCGAATAATTAGGCCAAGAATTCTGAAACAATGATATGACCAAACAAATAGTAAAGAATGATGAGGACCGAAATAAACACAAAATATAAATGAGAAGAAAACTTATAATCACGATTTACAAGCAAATGGAAATATTTAATGAAAGGTCTAATCGATCCATTTATAGGGAATTCTGCTACTTAAAAAGATTAATTCCCTGAACAGAACAGGTTTGCACCACTTTTATGTCCCCTTACGAAGATTAAAATCAGCATATATGTGCTACTAAACTTTACATTTAGAATCCATATTCTAATTTTTATCAAAATCCATTACATGATTTTGATTTTAGAAAAATGTCTAAAAGTTTGGGCTTAAGCGTAAGGTTTCTTAGAAAGAAATTAAAATTCAGGAAATCTTGCTTAATTGGTGTCTAATAACTAGATTAAATTTAATGCAAATCAGAAATATTTGAATTTTCAAATAGGAGGGTGTGACAATATTATGCCCCCCCCCCGGTCTCCAACAACGCCTTAAAATACTCAAAAAGACACTGAAATTTTGGAAATATTTCCACTTCGACTAGTGATAATAGCTTGCTAATAAACGTAAACGTTTCTCAATTTTCTGAAAATTGTTTTAAAGAAAATCTGGCATTTAATGAGAACAGCGTTGGCAAAAGTTAGACTTAATGCAGAAGTTAGTATTCGAAAAAAAAAAGAAGTTTTTTATTGAAATCATTCAATTTTAACTGACTGAAGGTAATTGTTTTTCAATGAAACGAGCCAAACTTTGACCTTTGTTGGTATAAATAAGGAATACATATACAAAGTGATGATCAATTCAGAGTTTACTTAACAAATAATTGTAAAAACTCAATTATATTTACTGAACAACTTCATTAAAGGGTAGTATCTGTTCTGATGGATACTACACCCTATAGACTGGTATCGTCTTGTCCCTCGGGGCTTGATTCTGCCAGTCTGTGGGTTTGTCCTGTGCAGTTCTAGGAGGTCCACCCTCCCAGGCTTTGCCTCCCCTTTTTCGGGTGGAGTAAGTTTATCGCTTACTGCCTGAGGTGCCCCTACCAGGGAATGCCGACAGGGGCTACCCAGGGATTTTTTGTGGGCCAGACTACTCACCATCTTGGGCGCTGGCTTTTCAAATCCCACTTTCCCGACCTTGTGTCACATCGTATCACTGTGGGAGGAAGATAAATAGCTTCATTATTTACATACAAAACCACCATGAAATTTTATTACATCTAAAAGTCTTGTAATCATAAAATCAGTGAATTTCTTAATAGTGGCGTGTGTGACTATCTTTGCTACAGTATTGATGGCTTTCCATAAGGTTGTTTACCATGAAAATTTACGTTCATCAGCATAAGTGTATTGTTTGATGATAGCCTCAAAATTTTCAATCAGAGTAAGACGGCAGCCAGATTATCAACTTTTCACCTTGGATGCTGAAACTGGCTAAGAATGATTGGGTAGCACGAGCAGAATAAGAGGGTCATTGCGATGCATAAAAACAAAGTCTCGTAGTACCGAAAAAGGTATGCCATCTAACAAAAACACCAGAGATTCTGTCCGGAAATTACAATATGTCGCAGATGTCACTTTTACTTTTAGAACGAACAAGTCCATTTCCGATGATGCTTTCCATAGCATGACTTCACCACCCTGTTGGTGATGCTCATCTCCGAAGTACACTAAACTGTTTCCCCAGCTATCAAGTCCATCAACCTTTGCCCGGGTTTCATCACTGAAAAGAATTAGATTCATGTCCATCCTCAAATATTTTCTTGCCCATTAAACTTTTGTGGCTTCGCTTAAAAAGAAGGCATTTTCAGTAGAAATTTCATGGAAGCAATGGTCACAAGAATGACACTCTTCCTTGATTTTGGTTGTTCAGGACGACCAACTCCAGTGAAAATGGACTTGTTTGATTCTCCATATCTTCTACGCAGCTGATGACCAATATTCCTCAAATGACAGTTGAAAATCTCAGCATCTGATTGTTTCTTCCTTTGTTCTAGGTCTTTCTCAAATCTTTTGACAACCTATTTTGGGGCAGCAAGAGATGTACCGTTAGCTGATTTTTAGATAACTGGCTTTTCAACGCTCCATTTTTGTTGCATATATCAAAAGCTATTATCGCTGATCATCCTGAAAAACAATAAAAAAGCGTTAATGACAGCGAACAACGATGCACAGAACCCTTATGCCTAGCAACTATTTCCAAATTCGTAATGTTTAGTTAAGTAGTTTTGGAGTTTACCTCACATAAACACATAACTAATGTGTATATATATATATATATATATGATGTCTCTAGGTATTTAAATAATTAATATTTATTTATAAAAATATTATTGTTTATCAGCCCCTTCCCCACAAAGGCTGGGCACTTTCGAGTAGCTTTAATAACAAGCAGTACAAATAGCTATATGCGAGATCCGAACACCGTTTCGTAAGATCACTCTAGCTGCCTGGTAAATAGCAGCCGATTTTCGCTATTTACAGTTAAAGTTACTCTATATTTACTAACTAATTGACGAAGGGCGTTTGGATAAGATCCCTGACTACGAATCAGTGGCGATTTGTGTTCGGGGTTCGCGCCTACCGACCGTCGGGAATTGGTTCCTAGACTGAAGATTGCGTTAGCATGAAACATCGATGTCTCTAGGTATTTAAATAATTAATATTTATTTATAAAAATGTTATTGTTTATATATATATATATAAAAATTAAAATCAAGATATAATGTTACTAAACCTTATATCCAAAAACCTTATTCTAATTTTGATCAAAATCCATTACATAATAATGATTCTAGAAAATGTCTAAAATTTAAGGTTTAAGTTTGACGGGTCTTAAGAAATTAAAATTCAGGGAATTTTGCTTAATTAGTGTCTAATAAGTATAGATGAAATTCAATGTAAATCTGATATATGCATTTTCAAATGGAAGGTTGTGCCAATATTACGTTAAATTATTGCCTCTTTAAAATACTCCAAAGAAACTGAAATTTGGGGAATATTTATTAATTGATGTCTAATATTTATTGTTAACATTTCACAAAATCAAAGGTATATCTCCCCCCCCCCCTTTTGATAAAAATAAATTAAACTCAACATAGCCCACATTTAGATCCCTTCCGCCTCGCAAATGTGTTCCAAAATTCATTATGATTGGTTAATTAGTTTAGGAGTGAATCTTGTACTTACAAATGTATAAACATGCTTAACTTGATAAAGACATATAATGTGTATTAATAAAGGGCATATGTCTCGCTAGAATGGCACAACACATATATTTAGGCAAATGAGTCCTCCATATGATGATTCTGCTTGATATGACAGTAACGCTGCGAATAAAAATCTGCTAAGTCAAAGGGAAGCTATTCATCTAAACTCGACACAGTAGTAGTATTAATACGGCTGTATTTGTATATGTAAACAAAAAGCAGATGACAACACAGTAGTAGTATTAATACAGCTGTATTTGTATATGTAAACAAAAAGCAGATGACAACACAGTAGTAGTATTAATACAGCTGTATTTGTATATGTAAACAAAAAGCAGATGACAACACAGTAGTAGTATTAATACAGCTGTATTTGTATATGTAAACAAAAAGCAGATGACAACACAGTAGTAGTATTAATACAGCTGTATTTGTATATGTAAACAAAAAGCAGATGACAACACAGTAGTAGTATTAATACAGCTGTATTTGTATATGTAAACAAAAAGCAGATGACAACACAGTAGTAGTATTAATACAGCTGTATTTGTATATGTAAACAAAAAGCAGATGACAACACAGTAGTAGTATTAATACAGCTGTATTTGTATATGTAAACAAAAAGCAGATGACAACACAGTAGTAGTATTAATACAGCTGTATTTGTATATGTAAACAAGAAGCAGATGACAACTGATTTGTTCCTGGTTAATTTCATTACAAAAGCTTTAAGAAATTAATTAACCACAATTTGGAGCAGAAAAATGTGTAAAACGAACAATAGAAAACACCTCTACAAATTGAACAAAGTTTATTTTTATTAAGTGGAATATTTCTTATCGACAAATCCGGTTACAAATCAGTTTTCTTGTAATTCATATTTTACTTGTACTTTTATTTCAAAGTATTTCGAACCTTCAAATTTTTTAAATTTATTCCAATGAAGAAACCGTGGAATTTCCATGGTGTGCCGCTAGTTTATCTTCATTCATCATTTTTGTGACAAGGTTTTTCTGAAAATATTAGATCTATAAACTTTATATGCACAAAGACCTTTGCAAATGAAAAGACAGGTAATAATTTATATTTCAATAAATAATTAGTAAATAAATCACAAAGAATTTATGCTGAATTAGCGCATTACTAGGGAGATAAGAATGATTTATGTTCTCTACTAAACTTTCTAGTATTAGATTTAGTATTATTTTAATATACACGGACAACACCGGGTAGCCCTGATAGACAAAAATATATTGGATACAACAGAAATTAAATAAGTTTGATTTGCCACAGAAATGTGAAATAAAAACTTGATAACATTAATGAACACAAACTACGGACAATAATTAGGAATTCACGAAAGGATATCTACAAGGATTCGTTATAGCCGCAAGAAATCATTAAAGAAGTTAACAGCCATTACAATAGAAATATTTAATAGCAGCCAAAAAATGTATCCCAAGATCTGTGTAATAATATGCTAAGGAATTTCATATTCGTACGTACGTTATCATCTGTCATACAACTTAAAAAACGAATGAGATCGTGTTGTTGATGATTAATCTGATGTCGCTAAGGTAAAAAATTCTGACTTTAACCATTTTTAAATGAATTGTTCCCAAATCAAATTATGTCGTCCCGTCAACTAAAACTACAATTTTAAATAAATACCTTTCAAAACGTGGCATTATTTTTATTGATTTCAAGAATATTTAGCTGACAATTATTTTTCAGGGTAAGAAGACAGAGAATATTTCTTCTTCTAAAAAAATTGCTACAATTTTAAATGAATAAATAAATAAAGAAGAGACCTATTCGTTTTATTTATTTAAAGAATATTTAACTGACAATGACAATTATTTTTACGGAAGAAGACAGACTCATTTCTTTTCGTAAAAGTATTGATCCTGACAGACATCTATTATTTCAAAAGGAATATTATTAACAGTAAATTATATAAATTGATGTAGAAAGCACGGTGGAATTTCCGTGGAATTCCACTGAAAACCTGCAGTAGGCTGCATATTTTAGTGATGCATGCGAATGCAGACGGTGCATATAGATGTTCGGCCAGAGGAAAAAGGAGGGGGGGGGGCAGACGAATTTGAGAATATCTCTGATTTTGTATTTTGGGCCACACACAATCTTATTTCTCTTTGGAATAGAATAAGTGCCTCATAAAACAAGGAATCATGCTGAGACCAAAAAGTAATGTTTATGATAAGCCCCCCTTCAGTAGACGGTCTGGCAGTTATCTCTAGTAGGTATCTTCAGGAGTCAGCCTTTGGGTGGTCGAATGATGACCAGTGAGAAAAACTCGAATTCAAGACTTCCGGTCTGGAGGAAAGGATTCCAGGAGATGGGGAGGGGGGAGGGGAGACCTGCCCATCTGAGCATGGCAGGCAGTTTCGTTTTTCAGAGGGCTGGTGAGCTGTTGGAGCTAGGTGCATTTCCTAGCAAGATGGGCCTATTGGGGCTATTAGCTAAAGGATTGTGCTGGTTGGACTTATCTTATTTTGGTCGGGCAACAGTTTCATTCTGCAAGTCTGCTGTTAAGCCTGGGAACACGAGTTCGATTTATAACCTCAAACACATAAACGTGTTACTTGTTTATAAACTGGACTCGTGGCCTTACTTGGGATGAGAATCCTTTGTTGCAGCACTGACTGATTCGGACGACAAGTTTGGACCGGCACAATGAGTGAGGGCAATTGCGGCCAGTGCAGTGAACACATACATAAATGTTCGCACCATTAGTGACAATATAATCAGAAAGAGGGGAAGCTGACATGTATACGGTACACACAAAATACGAAAGGAATCTTCTGCTCCTTTTCTCACAATGGTGAGGTTGAAATTATCAGTCGACCTTCCACACATGAATTTCTTGAAAGTAGATTGTGCATTGCGGAAAACAGGACCCACATTTTCAATCACATAAGTGATGACTGTTTAGGGGCAGAAAACTACATGTTATGAACACAAATAAAAAAGATTATTAGAAGACATAATGACAATAAAAAGAAAAACAAACAAACCCGACGCCCAACTTCCCCCAAAACAATCAAATCGCATCCTCCCTTGAGGTTCTCGTTCACAAATACCCGCGGCTTAGAACTAACCTCGATGATGTAGAATTCTTCCTCCTTCTAAACTCCGCAGATACCCTAGCACTAAGCTAAACTAATCTGCACCCCTTAATCTTCTCTAATCATTTTGGCATGCCAGGATACCTCCTATTCTGCTGTAAAGACTCTAACAAGTATATGCATGGGCTCAGAGTCTATATCCGTATCACCCTCGCCTTGACTAAAGAACATAGTCTATAATCAGACGATCAGGCATACATGTGCTTTAGATTAACCCTACAACACGACGTTAGTTATCTATATTTCTTCGACTATTCTCCTCTGACCTAGGACTACCCTACTCTAATGTGTCTCTGATAGTTTAAATGCAGCACTTTCCCTAGATCCGAGTGAGAAAATACATGTACTTGGGGATATTAAAGTCCACCACAGAGATTGGGTTTGTTTCTCAAGCTACACAGATGCATCTGGTAACAGCATGTACAGTTTCTCTATGGCACATTCCTTTTCACAAACCGTCACTTTCCCATCCACCCCTCCCAGAATGCAAACCGCACTTCTTGACCTATTGTTAACAACACTGCCTAAGGCTTGTGTGACAAATGCCCATAGCTCACTCACGAATGCTGATCACCTTCTGATGATAGTTGATATCACCCTAAACCTGCAACCTCAAACTGAAGCGCTATTACTTACAATGACGAGATATTACCAACAGACTGATTAGAAATCCCCCAGAGATACACCATGGAGTAAAACCTTTTCTCTCCCTACTGAACAGTGCGCAAATGAGGTAACAGAATGGATTAAAGTAGGCATAGAAGCAGCTGTCCCCATACAGAAATTCCATCATAACCCCTACTCTCCCCAATGGCTCACTTTAACCTGTGCAGCTATTATTGCGCATAGGCAACAAGTATTCTGCCGATTCAACCGCCATAAGTCAGCTACAAATAGACAAAAATTTATAGCATCAAGCAATCATTGTAAGTGTTAAATAGCCGCAGCTAGATCTATGTATACCGAGATGTTTAGAAAACGCATTGAGTCGCAAAAATGAAGAACTCACGATTTCCGGAAAATCTATAATAGTGTGATGAACAATGAGCAATGAACAATTCCCCCACTATCCAACCACCATGATGTTGTTTGCATAAGCCTGAACTTCTTACCCAGCGGTATACCTTAAACTCCACTTTGGACTACACAAACCGCCATTTCCCAAATTTCCAACACCACACTTGATGATTTGATCATCGTCCCTTCCTATTTCTTGGATATCATAAAAAAACTTGACACCTCCAAAGCATGTGAACCTGATCGTATCCATGCTATAGTAATAAAGAAATGCTCTGCTGAGCTGACTCCAGTCCCTTCCAAACTGTACAATAAATTCCTTGCTGAATCTTGCTTTCCTGATAGCTGAGAAATTGTCTCTGTGGTACCAGTTTTCAAACACTCTGGTGAAAGAAAGGACCTGCAAAATTATCAACCTATAAGTCTCCTGCTCTTCACTAAAATTTTTGAATCATTAATAAATCTAGTGATAGTGTGCCACTTCGTAAACACTACACTTCTTTCTGACCAACAGTATAGATTTAGGCAATCCCGTTCTACTGCAAAAATCCTAACGATCATCTCTGAATGCATATACTATGCACTGGATACGGCAGGTTAAGCTAGGGTGGTAGCACTTGATATATCCAAAGCTGTTGACAAGGACTTTTCTCAAGAACATGAATTTGTACATTATTACTGGACGAGTATTTAATAGAATCAGATCCTTCTTAGTTAAAAGAAAGATCCATTGATGCGTGTGCACCTCAGGTGTTGATCTTTGAACATTTACTATTTCTGGTTTGCATATATGACATCCTTGATTTAATCGCGCCCAAGATTCGTATATTTGCTAATAATACCATGCTCTATTCTTGACCTGAGGGCAAATCAAATGCACACATATCCAAGACAATGGCTGAATATTTAGAAAATGACATCCAATATGCAGTGGAATGGGTCACTAAATAGATGGTTACATTTAATCTGACCAAGATAAAGCTCCTTTCCTTTAACTATTATAAAAAACCTTACCAACACTCGATTGTCATAGCTGATAGCACCCTTCCCGAGTGTCCATCATTCCAATATTGAAATAAATACATTGAAGATACTGCCGAGTCTGCTGAAAAGAAGGTAGACTCCCTCTACCGGACTAGAAAACTTCTTAGACCTGCCATAATCCTATATCTCTACAAGGTCATCATCCGCCGATGCATGGAGTATTGTTGCCACATCTGGGCAAGTGCACAAACCGCTACTTTCTATCTATTGGACGAAAAAAAGAGTCTCTAACCTAATAGGTCTTGTACTGTCTACCAAGTTCCAGCTCCTGTCCTATCGCGACAATGTTGCATCCCTGTGCTTGTTTTACAAGTATTTTAACATGATGTGCTATGACGAACTCGCTGCATTTGTGCCCCTCAACGTAAATACCCCGTCGAACTTGACAAACAGCAAAATTGCCACCTCTTCACTGTAGAGGTCCCTAGATGCCGGAAAGCTTTCTACTCTAATAGATTCTTTCTTCGAACCACTTGCCTTTGGAATTCTCTCCCTGCTCCCTGTTTCCCTGACTGTATCAACATGCAGAAATTTAGATGCAATGTGAACAAGCATCTCACTGCCCAACTCCCTTCTTAGGATGCTCCCATAAATCTTGTTTCTAATTCACAGTATCCCTTACATTTCAGTGGCAGTGCTCCATGTTTGGGGTACATTGAAGTAAAAAAAAAACAAAAAAACAAAAAAACAATTTTCTCCACAAACAATAACTAAAATACAGACTCAATACGGTTCAATATTTCCTTATTTCTTTCCCTTGTAAGGAGAATCTGCTTTGTATGAAATTCGTATTTCTCGTTTACACTGTGAATTTCTTCTTCAATGAACTCCTTATCTTTTCCAAAGGTCATTTTGCACGATGGAATTACATTTATTCGAGCCAATATGAGCAGCGGTCTTACCTCAGCTCTCACCTGTAATACTCACGGAGTCAAAGCCAAAATGGCGATTTTTGATTTTTGGCGCCCAAAATATAAGTTGCGCAAAAATAATTTCCTGTAACATTAGGCTACCACGTGGAAATAATTTTTTTTCACCACACCCAATATGACGAGTAAATGACTTTGCAGCTCATTTTAGCCTTTCCTTTTCGTCATGTAAACTTTTTTCATGCATCGATTATCGGAAATATTTTATGAAAATTTAGGCATATTTTTTCAATTTAAAACATTCTTGTCTTCGCTATTAATTTTCATAATGTGTTTTTATGATGTTTTAGAGATTTTTTTTGATGGAAATTTTTTTTTGTGGTAATGATTTTCATGATTAATTCTTTCCTTACGCCCCACTTATCGTGAACCTTACTGGGAACCTTTTTTCAGAATGGCGATTTCCCAAACCCTTCCTTTCACTTCTGCGTTAACTACAAACTCTTCTTATGCAGCAGAACACTATTAAGCAACTTATCAGAGGTGGAGATTATAAATTCACATGCAACAGTGCATATTCACACATGCACTTTTCTTACACGCAACAATAACCTTCGTCAAATGGTTTTGGACCAGCCATCAGTGGATCTTTTTAATCTGTCAGCTCCAGAATTTGCTACTTGCATACAGGCACGTAGCCAGACTTCTAACTTAGGGGGGGGGGGGGAAGGCATTTTTAGGAGGGGCAAAACTAATATTGATATTCTAATATGAGTGACGTTTTGGTTCAGTGTGTGTGTGTGTGTACTGATATATAAATATAAATAAGTAGTAAAAAAAAGTCAATTTCTTTTATATAATCTAAATATATTGTTGTGTATTTCGGTAGGTACACGTAAATAACAACATAAGCATAGTAAAGCACATAAAGCATAGTAAACACAATGATAATAACATAAAGTTCGTAAAATAAGGTAGCTACTTGCTAGCTCTACAGAATTCTATTATAATCTCCTATTTTTACAGTTATTGAAATGCGCAAGGATACGCTCTCCGTCAATGTTTCTCAGCAAATCTTTTTCAAAGGATATGAGGCAGAGTGAGGTCAGTCTCTCTGTTGACATCAAAGATCGCATTCTTGTTTTGATGCGCTTCACTGAAGAGAATAGTCTTGGCCCCTTAATCCGGCCCTGCTGTAAAATATATTACACAAAAGTAAATACTGGTTCATAATGAAGAAGTATAGTTGACTACGAAATATAAGAGTATTTATATTTACTAGCGGGACCCTGTGGAAATTCCACAGTGTTTTCTACATCAATCTGTATAATTTACTGTTAATAATATTATCCGGTGGCTAGAAATATGCACATATTTTACTCACAAAAATTTTGCGTGACGGAATGGAAGTATATATATTTATTTATATTACTCGGTTGCCGGGGCAAAAGCTGTCTCTTCACTAAATCTTCTTAAATAGGAGTGTCAGATCGTGACACACAAAATAAATAACACACACTCTATCGTATTAATATATAAATAATAATAATAATAATAATAATAATAATAATAATAATAATAATAATAATAATAAGAAGAAGAAGAAGAAGAAGAAGAAGAAGTAGAAGAAATTTTAAATATTTAAAAATAAAATAAATAAATAAATAAATAAATAAATACATACCGTAAGCCTGAAACCGGCCCATTTGGTAAGCGTTTCCGCTAATGAAACGGGACACCAGAGTTCTATCCTCGGTTGAGTCATAGCAAAGACTAAAACAAACATTGCTAAAACTCTCAGTATTATAAGGTCAGGATCAAGGACAATGAAGCAGTCCTGGCGAAAGAGTGGCGCCCTCCCCTACATCTCGGGTTAGCCGCTAATGTAAAGAGATCCTCTACTGTAATCGGACAATTTAGCCTTTTATAAAGTCTGAAATTAGCGACCACCTCACCTAAAATAAGCGAACGCCATTTTTGTTTGACGAATTTGACAATATAACTAAATAAATATTTGAAATAAAAAAAATTAATTTATCAGATGTTAACTATACAATATCATTGCCCTTGTCTTATTTTTACGTATCTATTTGGTACTTTGTTACATTGGGACCCGGGCTAACTTTGACCCTGACCCTAACTTTAACCCTAACCCCCAATGACCCTGAACTTTATAGGTAACCCTACCCCCCTCCCTGACCCTAACCCTAACGACGGGGTCAAAGTTAGCGCGGGTCCCAATCTAACAAAGCACCATCTATTTGTTAGTAAGTTACGTTTGTTTTATTATGAGCACCCCTCGGATAAGAGTGAAATATTTTTAAAAAATTAATAATTTGCATTCAAATAACGCGTGTACGATGGACACTCTACTAAAAAGGGTTGATATACCGTAAAAACTGGCAGGCTTCCGAAATAAAACGAAATTATGCTTGTTACTATTTTTTTCGATTAGATTTTCTTTTTTATTTTGCTTTGAATCACGACTTTCCTCACTTTCGTTTTTGTTAAATTTTTTTTTACTTTTTGCGATTTATTTATTTGTTTTTATTGCGTTTTCACTTTTCAATTACGTTTATTCTCTCTCTCTCTCTCTCTTCTCCCTCTATCTCTCTCTTACGAACACAAACTTTCTCTTTCTTTCGTACGCGCTCTCTGTGTTTCACTGAGAAAAAAAGAAAGAATTCCACAGTGTTTTCTACATCAATCTGTATAATTTACTGTTAATAATATTATCCGGTGGCTAGAAATATGCACATATCTTACTCACCAAAATTTTGCGTGACGGGATGGAAGTATATATATTTATTATATTACTCGGTTGTCGGGGTAAAAGCTGTCTCTTCAGCAATCACTATCGGTCGCGACTCCCCTCCCCCGTTGTCAGGGGCAAAAGTAAATACTAAATCTTATTAAATGGGAGTGTCAGATCGTGACACAAAATAAGAAACTTAACTTCTCAGATGTTAACTATACAATATCATTGTCATTGTCTTATTTTTTACGTCTCTATTTGGTAGTTTGTTACATTGGGACCTGGGCTAACTTTGGCCCTGACCCTAACTTTAACCCTAACCCCCAATGACCCTGAACTTTATAGCTAACCCTAACCCCTCACTGACCCTAAACCTAATGACGGGGTCAAAGTTAGCGCGGGTCCTAATGTAACAAAGCACCTTCTATTTGTTAGTAATTTTACTTTTTGCGATTTATTTATTTGTTTTTATTGCGTTTTCACTCTTTCTCTATTCCCCCCCTCCCTCTCTTACGAACACACACTCTCTCTTTCTTTCGACCACGCTCTCGGTGTTTCACTGAGAAAAAAAAAACAACAAAAAAAAACATTGCTTATTGTCCGTTCAAAACATTTAAAAAATAAATACTGATCCCTTACCATCCAAAAATAATAAATAAATGTTTTAACACTTTAAGAAGTGGTGCAAATAAAAAATAAATACTTAGTTCAAACTATCATTGAAAAAAAAACATTGCTTAACGTCCGTTAAAAAAAAAAAAAAAAAATAAAATAATAGACATGCCCTAAAAACGCCAAAATAAAAAACAAAAAATAGTTTTAAGCAACACAAAAAAGTACTTTTTGACCAGGTGATTAAAAAAAATGTATTATTTCTTCCCCATCCCCTCGAAATGTAGAAAAAAAATCGTAGCGGTTGGTTGGGATCGAACTATAGACCAGTCGGGCCAAAGACAAAATTACTACGTCGCTTACCGTTGCGCTAAAGGGAAATAATTAAAATATGATGCAAAAATTAGACTAATTAAATGTTGTTAATAATCTAGGTGCGGTACGCATGCGCAGAGCGTTTGCCGGAAGCGTGACACACGTACGTACACCTTAGCGTATTAATATATAGATAATATTTTTTGGATCACAAATTTCAGGAGGCGCAAATGTAATTGCAGGGGGGGGCTTGCCCCCCCCCCCCCTGGCACCCCCCTGGCACCCCCCTGTCACCCCCTGGCTATGTGGGGGCTTGCAAATAACAGTACAGTCCCTTCCCTACCGCGGATGAACAGATATTCTGCACGACTACTTTGAAGTCACCTCGCTCCCGCGTTCCCTAAGCTCATCGTAAAATATGTCTATTCTTCCTTGCAAAAACTGACTCACATCGGATTTTCACACACAATGAAACTTATTTCAGTTAAAATCTTCTGTCTGGATATGAGATGTGTATTCACTGCCTGGACCCTTTCATTTTTATCTTTCCAATGCACAGACACATACGAGCCCTGCTCGGAACCTTTAATACTGCTGACGATTTTACCACATCCACATGGACCCTGGCCAGTGAAGCCCACTCAAACATTTTCCACATTTCAATAAAAGAAAATTTTTTGTCTTTTGAACAAAGACTAATCATTTCAGTCCGAAATGAACAAATATTTAACCTCTTTTTCCACTTTGCATGTCATTTGAATTTATTCTCATCTGCTGCTACAACCAATAAAGAATCTCTTGTTTGTATCGGCTAAACGCCTCAGCAGCCGGTAATGTAGCAGTTACATGACGAAATATCTATTTTCTCTTATATGTAAATGCAATCTCTTATGTAATAATAAGTTGTGATTTGGTTGGCGAAAAACAGACACATCCAAACTTGCACATTTATACACAGGCGAGTAATGCATCACTAACATGTGCACTATTAACCTGTTGATTTCGGACCAAAGCTGGATGTGCATCTAATACAACAGTTCGAGTCGAGACTTCAACATATACAAATGTGGCATGGTGATTAGAGGCTGGAATAAACTCAAGACCAACTGGAATTATATTACATTTCTACTATGATGCCTGCCGACCTAGCAACTCAACTTGTTTACATTTATGTATTCTTGTTTCAGTTAAATAAAAGACATATTTATATATCATTGTAAAGAAGACGTTGGTGTTTTACTTCGAACTCTGGTGACCCTTTTCTTATTCAATTCAGATAAATACAGACACGGCTGAGACTATAGAATGGTTATTCTCTGTCTCAACACTCTAATCTCAAACAACACCTCGACTACACAGACATCGATTTCAGAACCGCACAACGAGAGTACGATTACAGCCTGTGAAGTGAACGTATACAGACCCACAGTCACACGAACATGCAAAAAATTAAATGTAATGTGAACAAATATTTTGCTGCACAACTCTCCATTTGGGAAGCATTCTATAAAAATGTCTTGTTTGGGTGTGTATAAAAGTTTAAAAAGTTTGGGTGTGTATAAAAGTAAAAAAAGTTTGGGTGTGTATAAAAGTAAAAAAAGTTTGGGCGTGTATAAAAGTAAAAAAGTTTGGGCGTGTATAAAAGTAAAAAAAGTTTGGGTGTGTATAAAAGTAAGAAAGTTTGGGTGTGTATAAAAGTTAAAAAAGTTTGGGTGTGTATAAAAGTAAAATAAGTTTGGGTGTGTATAAAAGTAAAAAAAGTTTGGGCGTGTATAAAAGTAAAAAAAGTTTAGGTGTGTATAAAAGTAAAAAAGTTTGGGTGTGTATAGAAATAAAAAAGTTTGGGTGTGTATAAAAGTTAAAAAAGTTTGGGTGTGTATAAAAGTAAAAAAGTTTGGGTGTGTATAAAAGTAAAAAAGTTTGGGCGTGTATAAAAGTTAAAAAAGTTTGGGTGTGTATAAAAGTTAAAAAGTTTGGGCGTGTATAAAAGTTAAAAAAGTTTGGGTGTGTATAAAAGTAAAAAAGTTAGGGTGTGTATAAAAGTTAAAAAAGTTTGGGTGTGTATAAAAGTTAAAAAAAGCTCCATGTCTGCATCTATGATGCTCATATAATTTGAGTCAGAGACGAACAGCGATTTTCACACGGATACGCTCGCCATCTAGAAGGGTACTGGTATTTTAGGAGGCAATAGTTCCATATTTTTAATTAAATAATTTTAATTTTTCCACGGAGTCGAAACAATACAACTTGTAATTGTATTTATCTTCGTTGTTGAACGTCTCAAAAAGAGAAATATGCTAATGCAATTTCTTTACTTCTTATGAATATTGCAAGAATTATATTTATCTAAGTTGTTGAACGCCTCAGAAAGAGAAATATTCTAATGCAATTTCTTTACTTCTAAAGAATACTGCAAGAAATGTTAGCGACATTATCTTCAAACTGCCGGTTGGAAATCTGTTGGAAGTTTTAAAAAGAGAAATAGTGAATCGGACTTTGACCTCAGGACAAAACAAAACAGAAAAAAATGCCAAACTATTAAGGGAAGAAAAACTCGGGTAACGTAAGCTCTTTTCTAAGAAAGCTAAAACAATTAACTGGAATTTAGGATGACGATGCTAGAATTCGTCACATCATTTTTGTTCGGTTACCTGTAATTTGCCGCTTTTGTGGGATTCAGAAAGATGTTTGTATGATGGGGGTTTACCGATTTTGTAGAGGTTATGTTGGAATAAATAATGGCCACAAATTCCTAATAAAAATGTTTGTAAGGTGTTTAGTTGGGGTTAGTTGTCTCTATGAAATAATTTACGCGTGTGCAAGAAAAGGGAAACTGGCAGTGTGTATACATGCATTTATATGCGCATGTGTGGAATTACAGGTAGGTTGAGAGAGGATAACCAGTTTGTGTGCATGATGTGTAAAACAATGGAGATGGATGAGAATTCAGATGTGGAGAAAGCTATTGAGTTTATCGAGTAGTTTTGTTTCCTTGGTGATACCATCGAAGCAAAGGGTGGAACAGGCGCTAGTGTGATTGCAAGGATTTGATGGAGTAAGTTCAGCGAACTTCTGCCATTACTAACCAACAGAGTGTTACCACTGTCGACCAAGGAAAGAGTCGATCAAGCATGTGCACAGAGCGTGAAGATGCACTTAAGTGAAACCTGGTTAGTGAAACTTGAGGACATGCGTTGCATGAGGAAAAATGATACAAGAATGAGAGATGGATGTGTAATGTGAGTGTTAAAGACAAGCTTAGATCTGATGACCTCGGAGGAAGATTAATTCTGGACAGTATAGGGAAATGTGTACAGAGCAGGAGGCGTCGATGGTATGGCAATGTTGAAATACTGGATGATAGTTGTTGGGTTAAGAGAGTAGAACAGTTGGTGTAGCAGGTTCAGTTCACAGGTGAAAGTCAAGGAAACATGGGAAGAAGTGATAAGAATGCACGAGAGAAAGAGGGATAAATAAATACCTGACCAGAGATAGGTCAGTTTAGAAGTCAATTTCTAAAAGCCGTTCAACACATGGCAGCATGTAAAACGGACGTCAAACCGAGCATTATTATGATGATGATGATGATGATGATGATGACTATGGGATGGTTGTCGATAGAAATATTCAGGCCAATGAAAGAGTAAAGAAAAAGGATGTTGTTTTCAGACGAAAAAAGAGATTACATAGGCAGAAGAAAAGTAAGGAATCGCAATAGATCTTCTAAGACACAACGTCTCTACCTCGAAGACTGGTTAGGATTAAGTTTGCTTTATATATGCCCAGATAGGCAACAAGACGCCACTCAAGATTATTAAATTCACGTGAGGAAACTATTGCTTAAAAAGAAGGACTCTTATTGGTTGCAAATTACATAAAAATACATTCTAATCCTGTCGGCTTCTGGGAGCTGGTTAGTAAACCGTCTTTGCACAGAACTGATCACAATATAGAGGTATGGAAAACTGCTAACTTTCCATACAGTCAAAATAATTACACCCTCGTGCTGTTGCATTACCCGTTCTTTCGGGGTACCCAGTAAGATCCAACAAGAATGACAAAGAACAGAACGTATATGAAAAGACTTTGGTTTTCTTTATTTGCCATTACCGGATGGTTTACGCCGGCTACGCACACATATTAAACAATCTTTTGACATATTTTTGTCCCATGAAAGTCTTTTTCTTGCTGAGGTCACAGACTTGGTTTCCGCTAGAAACTCATTCGTATATACATCCGATTGGAAAGCAATTTGCTCTATCCGAGCGTGAACTGAAGCAATTGTTCTACAAGCATTTTTGTGAAGTACAAGTCAGGGGATTCCTTCATAGTATAAACTTGCCTATCAGCCGAATTTTTAGTCAGCAGACACAAAAGTCTAACAGCAAGACGGGCTTGGGTACCATAGCCAATAAAGCTTCATCGGTGCCATAAATATCGGTAAACTCGCATTCTTCCGGTACATCGATACTCCGATCACCAAACGCTCCAGCTTTTCGCGTTTCTGAAACCGCCGCCTTTTAAGTTTCGCTTGCACTGCGGAACCTTCTCCTTTTTAACAGTTATCAAGTTGCTTTCTTTCTTTCTCGACGTCCCACCCACAATGGACTCGTCCACGATTCATTTTTGCCACTCTTCATTACTTTATAGTTGCACTGTTAATAGTGATAATATTAATGGTATTAATAACCACATACATAAGGTAGCGTAATTATAATTGTAATAATAATAGTAGAACAATTTAATGTAATAATCATACCGACAATAAAAAAATTGGTTTTACTATCACTACTCTCTCTTATCGACTCATCATGCATCTTTTAAACTATAGCTCAATTTACTAGCATTTACAAAAACATAACTGTCAATCAGAGGGGGTCTGATTGACAACAAATTTTAATTAATAATGCAAAAATACATTCTGAAACAAATTTGCTACTCGTCATTATCTTGGCCTTTTGGCTAAGATCCAAGTGTAGTATCTGTTCCGACGGATACTGCACCCCATAGACCGGTATTGTCTGAGCCTTCGGGGCTTGATTTACGCCGGTCTATGGGTCTGTCCTGTGCAGTTCTAGGAGGTCCACCCTCCCAGGCTTCGCCTCCCCTCTTTGGGGAGGAGTAAGTTTATTACTTACTGCCTGAGGCGCCCCTACCGGGGAATGCCGACGGGGCTGCCCAGGCAATTTTTAAACCCCACTTTCCCGACCCGACCTTGGGTCACATCTTACTTGTGGGAGTAAGATAAAAACTGGCCTTGTGCCTAACTCCTGGAGAGGAGTAAATCAATACTCGTCATTATCTTATAGTGCTGCATTGTAACACAACCAGATAGTATTGGGTTACTTTGAGTAACATGGCTACATCTATTAATGAACTGAATAACTATGCAGTAAACTGGCACAATACCGGAAGTATGTTCACAGCATGAACCCGGATATTTTTCAGTGAATCAAACACAGCATTGTAACACGCTTGTAACACAGCATTGTAACACGCTTGAAGTAGCCAAAGCTTTGTTTTTTTTAATGAGAAACACTACAGTTTTTGTATTCTAAAATTAAATAATTCTTTGCAAAATTAAAAACATTTAAAAAATACGATTGCTGTTTTATTTTAAAAAAAGTTACTGAGATAAATAAATAAAATGTAAACATTTCAACTTTTAATTTATCGACTCGAAAACGAAAGAAGCCGAATCGTCATTTTTACAAAATGTAAACAAATGTAAACAAAAGAAAAACATCTTAAATTATAAAATAAACAATTTTGAAGAAATAAAATAACACAAATGCAGTTTCAATAATAAAAAAAAACATAGATATAGTAGATTATTTTCGAACCATTATTGGGATATTGGACGATCGCTGGATGGTAAATATTTAGATTATCGTGTAGGTTATGTTTGAACGATAAACTACAAATATTAAAGTGCAAAAAATACTTAATGATAGAAGTGAGTGAGCCACAAACTGTAGACACAGAATGAAGTTTATATTAAGAAAACTTATAAATAATAATAAAATAACTAACGTACTTAAATAAAATAAAAAGTAGAGAAAACTCTAGAAGCGTCTACAATACTAAAAGTTTAAATTTGAAATCTCTTACATTATTGTGTAAAATAAATGAAAATAGTTAACAATAGAAAAATATGACGGACAAATCACGTGGTTTTCCTGGGCCATGGTAATATCACATTTTGTTTGTTTGGTCCATTTAAAATAGAGAAGTGCAAAACAAATGGACTAAAATTCATTGGTTGAAGTAAATAAATACACAGTGAGAAGGGTAATTACACTAATGACTCTAATTGGTTGGAATGCAGTATGCAGTGCTTAACTATAAAACAACCCTAAAATGTAAATTCATGTAATTAGCCTGAGAATGAATGAAACAGAAACGGGAATGAACCATATATATATATATATATATATATATATATATATATATATATATATATATGAAGAGACAAAATGGTGCCACACTGCAAAATGAATAATGAATTGTATGGGGAACACCTTATATAAAATGAAATAGAAAAGAAAAACAAAATAATTTTATATAAAAAACAACAAAAAACTAACATCGTTATGTATGATGTCGGAATTCACGAATAAAAAATTCACGAATAAAAACTAAAGTTCACACATTTGCATTAAAAAAAAAACAGCTTAAAGTTCCCAAGGCGTCTTTCGTCCGACTTTCGTCAGGGTAATCGTCGGTAGAGTAATTAAAATACACGAAAAACCATAAATTGGTGTAGAATCAAGTTGCAGGCAGGTGGCTCCAGGTGATATACATGCGAAATTATATATATAAATAAAAAACGCAAGTAAAGAATATTTTTTAATCAACCTGCGGATGACCACGAATCGCCAAATATCTGTAGGAATGCTTTAATTGTCTTTGTCTACAGAGAGTAGGACGTCGTGAATTTATGATGATGACTTCCAATATGTCCAGATGGAAGCGGTGTCGTGCTCTGTGCACAATGGTAAATGTATCATCCGAATAAAGATCACAACAGCTTCTTTTGTCCAAAAGGTGGTCGCCTATGGCAGACTCCTGAGCTTGTGAACGCCCGGCTAACGGGACGGGTTCATGTCGGCGAATGCATCCGGGCACATGTTGAGCCACCCTCACCGCCCAAACGAGAGTGACACTTGACTTCACATTTCCGAAACAGATGACAACAGAAGCTGAAGAGAGCCGGATGGCGAAGTCCTTCCGTGTTTGAAACCGACGGTACGAATGTTGTACTAATTTTTCTGTACCAACCCACGATAAACAAAATCGCATTTACGACCGGCATTAATGCCCTTTCCGTATTTAACAATTAACACTTAAGGAAAAAAAATCTATACATATGTAAATCAATAAAACATAAATTAATTAAAGAATGAAGAAGGAAAAAAAAGCTATAAAAATGGAAGCGGAAAAAGACCCATATTAGCTAAAATCAACCTCCTGAAGATGGACGAGACGTCCGAAAGCGCTCGAGATTTGACCCAAACCATAACGATGGTTGCTATACTGCACCAGCTACTACCACACGATCGTAAAATCGCACGAAGAGTCGAACGACTAACTAAGAAAATCTCAAAAAAGCAGAACTCCGTGGATTTTAATGAAGCCTGTCTTAATAACAATTTGCTGCCAAACTATATATATATATATATATATATATATATATATATATATATATATATATATATATATATATATATATATGTGATTTTATGAAGGCTTACCAAAGCATTCCTTTCAGGACACCAATGATCACCATTAAAGATATTTTTTCTTACAAATACTATTTATTCAAATTAAATGTTTTTTCCTACACGTGTTTCACTACCAAGCAGTTACTTGCTTGGCAGATCATCAGGGAAATTAAATGTCTGGAATACTGGTTTCAACTGCCGACAATACACAATGTGGCGTTGCAATAGTTGAGGTCACTTAAGAAGAGAAGAGGAAAAAAATAAAAAAAAAATAAATAAAAGTCAAAATTAAAAAGCAAGGAAGAACAACGATAAAAAAAAGAAAGTCCTAGAAAAGTCTTAGAAAAGTAGCTCGTGCATTATTTCTTCCACCAAGCCGACAAGCAAATAATCGGTCCCAAATACATTCAATAAAACCAAAAAAACCGGAACAATGTGCGATAATACACTTTCACGTCGGCCGGCACAATGATGAATAAATCCCCGCCCCACAAAAAAACAAAAGAACTAAATCATTCTAGATACCGCTCACAAGTTACCATTCCAATCCAACTCGTCGTGTGTTTGTTTCGAAGGGTAAGAAATCAGCCATTGAAATAAGGCTCTTTGAACTCGGACGAACATTTGTGTTGACTTTTCTTTGTGAGAAGTTGGATTTAGAATTCCCATACTATCATTGGATTGGAATGGTAACTTGTGAGCGGTATCTTGAATGATTTAGTTCTTTTGTTTTTTTGTGGGGGGGGGGGCGGATTTATTCATCATTGTGCCGGCCGACGTGAAAGTGTATTATCGCACATTGTTCCGGTTTTTTGGTTTTATTAAATGTATTTGGGACCGATTATTTGCTTGTTGGCTTGGTGGAAGAAATAATGCACGAGCTACTTTTCTAAGACTTTTCTAGGACTTTCTTTTTTTATCGTTGTTCTTCTTTGCTTTTTAATTTTGACTTTTATTTTTATTTTTTATTTTTTATTTTTATTATTTTTTTATCTCTTCTCTTCTTAAGTGACCTCAACTATTGCAACGCCACATTGTGTATTGTCGGCAGTTGAAACCAGTATTCCAGACATTTAATTTCCCTGATGATCTGCCAAGCAAGTAACTGCTTGGTAGTGAAACACGTGCAGGAAAAAACATTTAATTTAAATAAATAGTATTTGTAAGAAAAAATATCTTGAATGGTGATCATTGGTGTCCTGAAAGGAATGCTTTGGTAAGCCTTCATAAAATCACATATAAATGCTCTGTACTCTGTAATCGAGTATCATCGAGCTTGTTTCTATTGGAACAACCCCGGTCTTCACTGAATGATCTATTTTATAAGTGAAAAATCTAAATCTCTCTCTCTCTCTCTCTCTCTCTCTCTCTCTCTCTATATATATATATATATATATATATATATATATATATATAAACAAGTTAAACATGATAATAAAGATTGTAAAAATACAATATCTATTAAGTCATAAGTTGCTCAAAACAAGGTGTTTCAAGAAAAACAAATTTATTTTTCCTTCCTTAAGCCATGCCTTTTCAAAGAATGATGTCATGAGTTGCACCTTGTTTTGAGCAACTGATGATGAAATAGATATTGTATTTTTACACTCTTTATTCTCATCTTTTACTTGTTTATATCATGGCTCTATCTCGTATATCGAGCATCAATCCTATCATGATAGATTCTACTTTAAAGTTATACATTATATCTTTAATTTCTTCTTTATATATATATATATATATATATATATATATATATATATATATATATATATATATATATAGTCATCTACAGACAGCTGTTTTGTAGTATTTGTTCTGTTATCATGAGCCCATCTTATCAGGTACTACCTTCTCCTTTTTTTTTGGGGGGGGGGGTAGTGTAGTATCTTTTCTCTTGTTTCTTCTCTTTTTATGGAGAAGATCATCCCAGGTTTTACTTCCTCTATTTTGGATGTGGTATTGTGGTATATGTTCTGTTGTAATGATACCATCCTATCAAGCATTACCTCCTCCTTTGAGAGTCAGTGCACATATAGTTCGTTCATCATGACATCATCCCAGCCTAGCAAAAATATGTGACCGGAGGGAGCATATATTTGCTAGTATATATATATATATATATATATATATATATATATATATATATATATATATATATATATATAAAGTGGTGTACTAAAAGCGAACTTTTAGGAAAGGTAAAACCTATTGTGAAAAGTATATAGCTCAATATCCAGGATAGAGCAGGTAGATATGAAGAAGAATGGAAAGGAATTAGAGAAGCAAAAGCCAAATCAAAATTCAGTTCAATTGCTCAGAGCAAGGTATATTCCGCAAAAAGGCAATTTATTCAAGTTAAATTTTCCTTAAGCCAGGCTTTTCAAAGATCAAAATCTTATCATCAGAGGAAGTCGCTGGGATAGATAAGTTGGCAAAGGCCAAGATTTAAAATTTGAAAAAGTAAAATAAAAGTTGCAGGGAAAGAAACACAGGGCAAAACTCTGCCCGAATGCAAGCAAATGTCCGATTGCTAAAAAGTCCGGTGTCGAATTGAATTGAAATTTGATTTGGCTTTTGCTTCTCTAATTCCTTTCCATTCTTCTTCATATATATACTCAGTATAGCTAGTGATATTAACTAATGATTTATTAAAAAAAATATATTGCATATAAAAAGCTCCCGAAACATCAAATGAAGTAATAAATAATAGATAATTTAAAACAAGAAAAATTGACATTCACGAGTGCATTTATTAAAATGGGCGACTTCTTTACGAAGAAACCGAAATGCATTCTGGTAGATTTTATTTCTTCATTAAAGTACTTAATGTATAAGTCACGTAAGAGTTTAAAAAAAAGAAATATAACTTTCACGGAGTAATTTATTAAAACGGCTGACTTAAAAGCGACATGAATTCTGGTGGATTTAATTTCTTAAATAAATTATTTCTGACAATAGGATCTTTAAAAGGTTCTGTTTATATCAATTAACAATATATTTAAATGCTCTTTTCTACTCGAAAGCCTAAATAAAAGTAATTCCGCCCTGATGAACTTGAACCAGCAACTTTCCAATTATTGCGCTAGGAACGCGGAAGAGATCCTCTAACTTAGTCGTTTGGTGCTGATTGATGACTGCTGGCTGTTGTTGCATTTTGTTTGTGTGCGTGTGTTCGTTTGATGATGACAACTTTGCAAAACACGCACACACACACACGCACACACACACACACATATATATATATATATGGGAAAATGAAAAAGGAAAACCAAAAAATGGATGTTTTTTATGTGTACATCAACGTTTCGTCCTTATTTATAAGACCTCATCAGGATGATGATATAGAGAAAAAATGTCATGCAAGTACAGATACATGTAGGGTAGACATATTGGGAGGAAAAATAAAATGAAATAATGGCCACTACTGGGTGGACGTCCGTACTTGTTGGAGAATAAAAATGAATGTTGAAGAAAATGAGTGGGGAAAAAATGGAGGGATGGGGTGAGCAAGGACTACTGTGGCTGGTGGTAAGAGAAAGAGGTGGGGGATGAGCAGGGGTAAAGTGGATGGCAGAGAGGGAGTGGAGGAAGAGGGGGGAGGGAGGTGTTTGACCAGATGGCTGCAGTCAAGATTGAAGGGGAAAAGTAAGTTGGAATGTTTGTGTATGGGGGGGTGTATGCAGGGAAAGGAGGATGGGTAGAGAGGGAGGGGGGGCTGTGATTTTGGTGGATGGGCGAAAGTTATGGTCTTAGAGAGCGTTTTGAGAAAATGAGCGAATTTAAGAAGGGGTATGGGAGAAAATAGTTGAGAGGGGGAGAGGGAGGATTTGTTGTGATAGGGTGTGAAATATTTGAAATATTTGGAAAATGATAGCAATGAGTGAGGGATTGGAGGGGTGGAGGAGGGCGGTGATTGAAAGGGTGGGTATGGAATATTTGAAATATTTGGAACATGAGAAAGTTTATTTGGACTGCAGTGTTAAAAATGTGACGGAAAAACGGAAAAGTAAAGAGAAAGTGAAGATTCAAGGAGAAAAAGGAAGGGTGTGAGTAAATGGAAGAGTGTCATAAAGGTTAGAGATGAAAATAAAAATTATCTATGATCAGGCAAGAGTCTTTGTTCTGTGAGGATGATCTTGCTTATTAAGGGTGATAGGTTAAAGAAACCATTTCGTTGCTTGATGGTGGTGGAGGAGGTGATGAGGGCAGTTTCCAATAATCTTCGCCGAGATTTGTTGTGGATGTATTTAGTGATTTTGGCTTGTTCAAATTTGAACGCATGACCATGTTCTAGTGCATGGGAGAAAAGTGCACTAAGAGGGTTGTTGTTTTTTTATGTCCCTTTTGTGTTCATTTAATCGTTTCTTTAATTCACGTTGTGTTTCTCCCACGTAAAATTGATGGCAATCATTGCAAGGGACAGTATATAAGCCGGCATGGGATGTGGGTGTTTTTTGGAAATGTTTGGATGTGTTTAAAGTTTGTTTTATGGATTGAGATGTGGTTTGTACTGTTGGAATGCCTAGTTTGTTAAGCGTATTGCATATGGATGTGTTATTGGAATGCGTGGGTAGGAGAAGGGGTCTGTCTAACACCTCTCTCATAGACAAAAAAACTTCTCCTCAGAGGACCATTACCGAAATGACATTACTGCAGGTTATAAAAATTAAACTTTGAAAAAATATATTAAAAATTATATAAAAAAATATATATAAAAATACATAAAGGTATATAAAACATCAAATATATCGGCCCAAAACATATATTTTAGTAAAACTATACAGTTCATCCAAGTCAACAAGTCTAAAATAGCTCCAGGCAAGACATTGAATTGTAATAAAATTTGATCCGCACCTTATTTTATTCTTTCACTTCATATATATATATATATATATATATATATATATATATATATATATATATAGAGAGAGAGAGAGAGAGAGAGAGAGAGAGAGAGAGAAGAGAAAGAGAGAAGAAAGAGAGAGGGATAGAGAGATAGAGATATAGAGAGAAACGTCGAAAATATATACATATATTTGTTTTTTCTTTTTTCATTTTCCATTACGTTGGAATATTATTTCCATTTTCGTCATATATATATATTATATATATATATATATATATATATATATATATATATATATATATATATATATATATATATATATATAAGATGAAAATGGAAATAATATTCTAACGTAATGAAAAATGACAAAAGGAAAACCAAAAATATTATGTATTTTACAACATTGTGTCTTTATTTCAAGACTTCCTCAGGATGATTGATTTGAAGAAATAACATTTGTACTTGTGTGTTATTATTATTATATATATATATATATATATATATATATATATATATATATATATATATAGAGAGAGAGAGAGAGAGAGAGAGAGTGATAGAGCGACGAAACCGGGTAACTGAGAACGCGTAATTATCGAACTCTGTCTTTCCGTCTCTCTTACTCTATATCAATATTTCTTGTTTTCCTTCTCTCTCTCTCTCGGTTTTTCCTTTTAGCAAATAAACAACAACAACAACAACAACAACAACAACAATAATAATAATAATAATAATAATAATAATAATAATAATAATAATAATAATAATAATCATAATAATCATAATAATATTCATCATCATCATCACGCTAACATAACGCTAATACAAAAAGACGCAAAAAGGGAACGATCCCAAACAATTACAGACCGATAACCTGTTTACCAGCAATGTAGAACATGTTTTAACAGCACAACTGAAAGAACAAATCTACCACTCCCTGAACAATCGTGGAATAAAAAAGATGCCGGACAGGGAAAAGAGAGACGCATGATCTGTTATACATAGATCAAAAGATCATGAAGGAAGTAAAAACCAGGAAAAAGAACATATCCATGGCATGGATTGACTACAAGACAAAGCATGGATAACTGAATGCTTTAAAATGTACACGATACCCGACAGGATTATTAATCTCATTAAAAAAGCAATGAGAACATGAAGATTATAATTACAGCTGAAGGACAACACTTGACGCAGATGAAAATACAGAGAGGCATTTTCCAAGGATACTCCCTACCACCACTACTGTTTATGATAGCCATGATGCCACTCAACTACATACTCAAGAAATGTGATGCCGGATACAAATTTAAAGACACAGAACAAAGAATAAACCACCTCATGTACATAGACGATCTGAAGCTATTTGCAAAAAGCAAAAATGATCTTGAACAACTGATAAATACGACCAGAATCCTCAACCAGGACATGCAAATGGGATTTGTAATGGAGAAATCTGCACTACTAGAGATGAAAAAGGGGAAATCAGAGACAATAGATGGCATGGAACTGCTCAACCAAGAGGAGATGAGGGTGTTATGCGAACAGGATAGCTATAAATAATTGGAAGTTCTGGAAGCAGACACCATCAAATCTACAGAAATGAAAGAGAAGATTGAAAAAGAATACCTGATAAGAACAAGGAAACTCTTAGAAGCGAAATTATATAGCAGACATCTAGTAAAAGGAATAAACACCTGGGCAATACAACTAACAATCTACTCTGGACCATTCATAGGCTGGACTAAAGAAGAACTCCTTGACCAGAAAACTAGAAAATTAATTACCATGCACAACGCACTACACCCCAAAACGATACGGACAGAATCTAGGTGAAAAGCAGCGAAGAGGGAAGAGGGCTGATAAGTATAGAAGACTGTGTGGAAGACACAACAAAAAAGCTGGAAAAATACATAACTAAGAACGCAGAAAGGCTGATGACGTAGCAAGAGACACCGTAAAAATGAACAACTCAGAAAGCAGCGAAACTAGAAACAAAAAAAAAAGACAAGTAGAAAGAAAAACAACTACATGGATGTTTCATAATAAGGACTTGAAAAGAGAGCAACCAACACCCCTGGCATGGTTAAGAAAAAGACACTTGAATAGAGAAACTGAATCTCTACTGACAGTTGCACAGAACAATGCGATTAGGACTAACTACATTAAAGCTAAAGTAGATAAAACCCAGGAAAACAGTAAATGCAGACTGTGTGGACAAAAGAGACGAAACAGTAAATTATATGAGTGAATGCAGCAAACTAACCGAAAAAGAATACAAGAACAGATACGACTGCGTGGGGAAAGCAGTTCACTCGGAACCATACAAACGACTGCATTCTGAACACTCGGATAAATGGAGCACACATAAACCAGAGACAGTACTAGAAAAATGAAAATCACAAAATTCTCTGAGACATGGAGGTGCAAACAGATAAACTCATACAAGCAAGGAGACCGGATGTCATAATAGTCAACAAGAAGGAAAAATCCTGCCAAATCGTAAGGTTTTCCGTTCCAGAAGACCACAAAGTGAATCCATTTGAAGAAGTATCTTTCGATTTGAGCAAATGTTTCATTTGAGGAATTTGTTATTGTTTTTGAAACATGAAACATTTGCTCAAATCGAAAGACATTTCTTCAAATGGATTTTCATATCTGATGAAAGCGGAACACCGCTTGAAACGCGTTATATAAAATTATAAAATGGTAAAACAACAAAATAATAAATAAATGTTGAAAAAAAGATTCTACAAATATTGGTAGCCTTACTCCTTTACATATATACTTTTCTCTCGTTGGAACTGCACTAATACTGCACTACCCTCTTTTATATATATATATATATATATATATATATATATATATATATATATATATATATAAATACAATTGGCAATATAAATAAATCGATATCAATGCAATTGGTGTTGTTGACCGATGATGATCAGCGTGAGAATAGAGTTGTTTATAAAAAAAGTGCTCGTATGTCAAGTGCTCGTAAGTGGTGACATTTCTCTGAATCCGCCTCCATCGCCTGGATGGCCCTACATCCGTCCCAACAGTATCCAAATGCTGTGTTGTCTGTCGTCGACCAAAAGGATTTATGGCCAGAACTAATTGGCGCAGAAACAAAAGACAAAACAAAAAAGAAAAACGCCAGTTGCATCCGCGGATTTCCCACCAAGCAGATTGGCTTCTTGCATGCACATCTGTTTCAGTGTATTTTGTCTGCGCTATTCGGGCCGGGGTGGTGGTGGTGGTATAGTATATGTCCCCGTCACAAGGCGTTATATATTAAAGATTGCTTATTAACCCATTTATGCACGATCCTTTCTTCAGATTTACTGCAGACGTGGCCTTTGTTTCTTATCACGAAAAGTTTTCCATTGCTCTTAAAAGCATCATTTCGTGGTTATGTTTGTTTATTACTTTCAGACACAGATTCGCCCATTTTGTCTGTTAATTCAAAGGGACATAACTCTGTCAAGAAATAACTACATTCAATTTTATTTAGCTTGTCTCCCTTCATTATGGTACCAAAATATTATAGCCTAATATAGTAGGACTAGTTTATACCCACTCCTTGAGTAGTGTTGGTACGGTACCTGGGTATGTGATTCCCCATCATTAGCTAGCTTCTACCGCTTTCTAGCTAATACAAATGAAAATATTTGTGAAATTTAGTGAAAAAAATATGCTACTTAGTATTTGCATAAGAGAGTAAGTAACTACGATGAATGAACGTATTGTTTTTATTGGCTAAACTCATTAGAAATTTTGTTTTTGAACAAAATTAACTCGTTTTGAACTAATGTTGAATATTTTTTAGCTCTACTTTTTTGCGGATTATGAAAAAGGTAACATAGTTTAAAAAGTATATTCATGTAATGATTTTTATATTATTGTGTTAGGGTTAGGGTTAGGGTTAGGGTTAAGGTTAGGGTTAATTTCTTTAAATTTCTAAAACACGTATCCAGGTTTTAAAAAAACATTTAGACTTACGTGAGATTCAAACTCTAGTATTGCTATCGTTAAAACTACTGCCTTAGGAATGTGTACTCTACCTATCCCTTTTTTTGTCAACCAATCACATGTTTCTATTAGCGTAGGAACAGACAAACTCACCATAACTTCTTAATAGTGTATATACAGGTTGGTAGCTCTAACTGAATCATGTGACATTCAAGTACAGAGATGCAGAGAAATGAAGATTTACATTAGGGTGGGACGTCATGGGTGAAAATTTCAGATTAATGCGAGTAGTATTTTTCGTGTTCATTTATACATAAATAACACTAAACAATCAAACATTTTGAACATTTTGCAAAATTCAGAAGGTGCAGGCCAAAATAGTCGTTAGGGCTCCACGGGACTCGACCAACCGGATAATCAGCAAAATCCCATCAATTCACTGTGGAGGTCCACGGATGCCGGAGAGTTTTCTACTCCAATAGATTCTTTCCTCGAGTTGCCGCCCTTTGGAACTCCCTCCCTGCTCCCTCAACTGTACCGACATGCAGAAATTTAAAACTAATGTGAACAAGCATCTCGCTGCACAGCTCCCAATTTAGGATGATCCCCAAAACTTTCACCTTAATTCTCAGAAGCCCCTTACGTCTACAGTGGTAACTTGCCTTGTTTGGAGTGAACTAAGTAAATAAAAAATATATGTAGTATAATTCTATTGGGACTTTCTGGTAGTGGTGTTGATTTCACTGTGGTACAAACAAAGAGAATTCGAACAGATGAAGTTGATGCTTGCAAGAAAGCTTAATTTTTTTTAATTCTGTGATCTACTTGGATGCACTCAATCTGTTTAATAAGACGATATTGATGGCTCAAAAAGCTAATACCCCATTTAATTGAAGTAGAAAACAGAGGTGCCGCTCAGAGCACTCTTTCTTATCTTGACAGAGTAGAAAGTCGACTTCGCAATCTAGTGGGAGATGCTCTCTTCTCTTCTCTACAGTCATTTTCTCACAGAAGAGACGTTGCTAGTCTTTCTCTACTCTATCACTATTTCCATGGTAGATGCTCAACTGAGCTCAAATCTCTGATTCCCCCGCTAAAATATTCACAGCAAGAACTCTAATTATTACCGTCACTTCAAAAACACTTTCATTTCTTCCTCTGTGTACCTAAAACAGAGATTCTTTCCAAGAACTTACAATGTGTGGAACACACTGTCACGGGACTGCTTCCTCGCAAACTACAACAAATTTGCCTTCAGGTCTAATGTCGACAAATATTTGTCAGGCTGTCGTCTTAAATAATCAAATTTTGTAATTTCCGTCCATCGTTTTCAACCTTCTCATAGTATTGTTCAGGATCCAACTGATACTCACATTAACCCTTATTCTCGTGTAGCTTTTGGTCGCTTTGGAAAGTGTTGAATCATTAGTATATTAAACATATATTTCACCATAAATTCTTAGTCAATCCGATTAACTAGCAAATTTATTTTAAAAGACGCCATTTTTCTATTCGCATTAGTTTTTCAATATCAATTCATATTCATAGGTAAAACTTTGAAAGTTGTTAGACTTTAATTAAAAGAAACTTTATTTTACCATCTATAATTTTATGAAGAATGTACAGGAATTATTATATTAAATACTATGTTTAGTTTACCAGCAGGAAACACCAGAAGGAATATTCTTTATGTTAATGTATTATTTACACCTGATATGTGTGATTCTACATTGAATTATATATTGAATTATATATTGAATTATATATTTCAGTGTCGAAATATTTTAGGATAACTTTAAAAATAATATATTAAAAAAATATAAATGTTCTAAAAATTCAATTTGTTTAAAGAATTTTAAAATTATAGAAGATTCTAAGGAATTTCAGTTATTTGTGAATTGCTGTTGCGTGATAATAAATATCGAACCTGCATACGTATAACAAAATTGATTTGAATATTTGGTAACCAGGCACCGCCGGGTATATCTGCCCGTTTCTTACGATATATATATATATATATATATATATATATATATATATATATATATATATATATATATATAGTCTCGGAAGTTTCTCAACCATTAAAATTATATATAAAAAAATAAATAAATAAAAAATAAAAAATATATATATAAAAAAAAACTTTTAGTCCCAAGTCTTCCAGTGGAAAATCACTCATGTAAGTCAAATAATTTTTTACAGTTATTATATTAGTTAGTTTCTAACACTATTTTAAGGGATCATCAGTTGTTTACCATGAAAAACTGTTTCGGGACAGTATTTAATTTCATGGCTTCGCAGCAGAGTTGATCAGACCCCACTTCCCTTAAAAGACAAAAACATAAACGTTCCTTATACTAAATCTACGTTTTGTTCCATATAAATGTTATATATATATATATATATATATATATATATATATATATATATATATATATATATATATATATATATATATATCGAATTAATGTCGGTTTTCTGAATACTTACGCGTGCAATTCCTTCCCGACATTAACTTTGGTTTATGTATATGTGCAAAGCAACATAAACTGTGAACTTGTGTTTGTGTACGTTCACTGCAAAGATTGTTGTCTTCGTCCGAATTCGGAGCTTGTTTTCGACATTGTCCGTAATGTCAAATCACGTGGTCTCGGTTACTGCTGTAAAAAAAGGATTTTCATTTGAAACAAAATCACAACTCAAATTTTAAACAAGTAACGATGCTTTATTTTGAGACGTTACGATGATACTTGGTTTATTTACCGAGCGACAGACTTGCAATCAAAACAAACATATCTTTCAACCTAACACAAACAGTCCTCTACTTGCAGATTCTAAGCTGAATCTGTGAACCGGGTTCACGCCTCCCAACCGTCTGAAATTGTTACTTTCCTGCACTTGAAACGCTAGCATCTGTAGGTATTGATAATATATATATATATATATATATATATATATATATATATATATATATATATATATATATATATATATACAAGCGAACGTAACTACATAGATATAATAAATACTGAAAGTAAACAAATCACCGATAAACTAAAAATTAGCGACAAAGTTAGTAAGTTAAAACCTAAGGAAGCCTATATCTTATTTAAAGACCACAAAAGTAACTTTAACAATAACCCCAGCACTCGCTTGACTAATCCGACCAAACCAGAAATAGGAAGAATCATCAAAACAATTCTATCTAGAATTAACAAACAAATAAGAAAAGACCTAGAATTAAACCAATGGGTGAATACTGCCGACGCAATCTCTTGGTTTAACAGTATTGAAAATAAGAACAAATGTACCTTCCTACAATTCGACATAGTGGACTTCCACCCATCCATATCAGAAGAACTCTTCAACATCGCCCTAGAATTTGCCGAGATATATACCGATATATCCAAGGATGAAATTCACATCATTAAAAAATGTAGAAGATCAGTTTTAATCAACAACGAGGACCAATGGATTAAAACGAATGTGACAAACTCCTTTGATTTGGCCATGGGTGCTCTTGACTCTGCGGAGGCATCTGATCTTGTGGGGTTATTTATTTTATATACACTCACAAATATATTTGATAATACGGATATCGGCCTTTATAGAGATGATGGATTAGCGATAACAAGAGACTCCAACAAAGTCAAGGGAGAAAACTTCAAGAAAATTATACATATGGAAATGAAAAAACTAAGCCTAAAAGTAGAAGTAATGGCTAACATAAAAACAACTCACTTTCTAGATGTCACGTTAAACTTAAATGAAAAATACTTACGAACCATACCTACAAGATAACGCCAACCCAATATACGTACCCCCAAAGTCTAATCACCGCCCATCAATCATAAAACATATCCCGAATTCGATCGAACGTAGGCTTATCAACAATTCTAGCAACGAAAGCGTTTTTAAAAAAATCAATCAACATTTACAATACAGCTCTAAAAAATAGTGGTTACCATAATACCGAAATTAAATATAAAAACAGGACACTAATAATTACAACAACATTAAAAATAAAAGAAAAAGAAATATAATCTACTATACCCCGCCCTATAACCAGATGCTAAAAACTAAACTAGGCACAAAATTCCTAAATCTGATAGAAAAACACTTCCCCGTAACCAATCCCCTGCATAAAATATTCAATAAAAATAACCTAAAACTATCCTACAGCTGCTGCAAAAACCTAGAAATGATACTTAAGACACACAATACCAAAATACTAAAAGAGAATAACAGAGAGGGAAAAAATAACAACCTACATAAAAAAGGTGGAAAATATAACAAAAATATAAACAATACTAATAGAAATAAACAAAACACCAATAATAACCACCCGAATAGAAACGAAAAAGTTAGCAATGAAGAGAAAAGATGTAACTGCATAAATCGTTAACTTTGTCCGCTACAAAATAAATGCCTAACGAAAAGTATTGTATACCAAGCAATGATATTTGCAAAGGAAAGACCAAATAACAAGAAATACTATGTGGGTATGACCTCCCTAGATTTTAAGACCAGATACTATGACCACAAAAGCGCATTTAAAAACAGAGAACGTCGAACTAAAACAGCACTAGCTAACCATTATTGGAAGCTCAAAGAAAATGGACACTCACCAATAATTGAATGGAAAATAGTAAGACAGGCCAGTACATGTAGAAATTTAGACGACCAGTGTAGATTATGCCTGAATGAAAAATTTGAAATACTAAATTTTAAAGATCCCCGAAATCTATTAAACTCTAGAAGTAAAATAGCAAATAGCTGCTTACACAGAAATAAATTTACCTTAGGCTAACGATAAATAAATAAATAATAAAAAAAAAACAAAAACAAAAAAACTTAACAATTTAAAAATTAAAACCTAGAATAGAAATACTAGGAACCACGTGTTAAAATAAATTCACCCATTATATGGACACAACAAAGGAAACAGGATATAGGCAAATCCATTGATAACAAAACAATAGGGTATAGGGAGTGACACCAACAAAGCCTTTGTTCGCGGGAAGCCCAACGATTGGCTGAGAGAACAACAAAGAATCTGATTGGTTAACTGGCAAGCCGTGTATATAAAAATACCCGGCAAAAGTAACTCCATGCATTTTGGCCTGAAGATTCCCCCAAGGATGAAACGCGGGAGTCTCTGTGTAGCTTGATTGCCATAAATATATTTTCATAACTTACTACATAGCTCTACTTGCGTATCGAGCACTGTTGAAGTAAATACTGAAAATTGATACATCAAAAATTATATCTCCTTATAAAATTTGTATGTGGATACATGAAACACTAATATATATATATATATATATATATATATATATATATATATATATATATATATATATATATATATATATATATATATTCATTAATGTTACCAAAATATTTATTCGCTATAGATCCATCAATACAAAGATTTGTTTCCATTGGTGTATATTTATTTATTTGCATAAAAAGAAATCATCCCTACGCGCGTTTCATTACTAGGGCAAAAGGAATTTAAACAAACCAATTTGGCCTTTTTTCTATACTTCAGGAGAAAAAAACTAGACAAAAAAGAACTAGACAAAAAAATTCACTTCTAAGTAAAACAGTTCATAAGATACACCAGTTGAAAATAGTCATTCGTTCATACCCAACGTTGTTGAGAGATTCAATTAAAAGACAAGTGTGTTTGAAAAATAAAAAGTTCTATTCCACCTACATTTTTTAAATTGGAATTGCCATATAATTTCATTAAAATGTTCCACCAGAAAAAAGTGCGTTGTCACAGTTGGCGTCTGGATTTTTATTTGTGATTCAGAGCTAGCAGTTAAATTCTCCGTCCCTGTACGAAAAAAATCCGTTGTGGGTCCAATTCGATAATTCCAACTTTAAACAACCAATTAAAATTTTGATTTTAAGGGGAGTGAATGTTATCGATTTCCTAGCAAATTACTCGGCTGATTTGGGATGTATTTGTTTAAAGTCGGAATTATCGAATTGGACCTACAATTCTTTGTTTAAAGTGATATTTCCTACGAAACTAAACTTGTTTTTGTTTACATCCACCCGACGCATTACGCAGCAAGTAACCCCGTTCCGCAAAATATACAAGGGATTTTATGTTAGGGAAAAATAAGAATAGAAAAATAAAGATTAAAAAGCTTTTTTAGGAGAATTAAGAAATTAATTTTTTTTTAATTACAAGAATTAAAAGATTTAAACCCATTTAAAAAAATTTAAAAGGTATTTAAAAGAATATAAAGGAATTTTTTATTATTAAAATAATTTAGAGGAATTAATGAACATTCCCGCTAGCCCCTACTAATGCACGTTGTCCTTTGGTCAGTTTCGGACCACATGAGGACATTTGTCTCTAAGATTATGGAAGTGGGAATACTCTTCTCTAATTACACCCTTCACTGGTATCAATCATGATGGGAAATCGGTCCTAGTGTTTGCATTGTGCTGTCTTTTTTTTGTATGTTAGTCAAAGTTACCACACCACTAAGCCCATATATTAAACCGAGTACTATGTTCGGGTTTCTTAACTTTGTGACACACACACAGACACACACACACACACATATATGTGGACTGGCTGAAAAGAGGATCTCTTCACTATGATCAGGAGAGAATGATAATGACTGTCCAAGATCAAGGCTTGATGACCAATGCCTTTAAAAAGATGAGTAGTCTCAGCAAGAATAGCAAATGCAGGTTCTGCCACACAGAAGTAGAGAGTGTGAGCCACCTGACATCCAGTTGTAAGGTTCTCCTGGGGGATGGCTATTATACAATGCGACACAACGGAGTGTGTAAATATCTTCACTGGACTATTTGTAAAAAGTTGAATATCGAGTGTAGCAGCAAGTCCTGGGAGCATACACCAGAAAGAACTGTTGGAAATAATTTATACACCATCCACTATGACTATGCAATCCCTACAGCTACATATCTAGAAAACAGAGCTGTTAAACCTGACATCGTAATATGGGACAAAAGGGAGAAAGTAGCAACCCTAGTTAAAGTCAGTGTCCCTAATGATGAAGGATTGAACAGAGTAGAAAGGGAAAAGATTACGAAATACTAAGGTCTTATGTACGACATGAACAGAACCTGGAAAATCTCCATCATACCAGTAATTATAGGAGCAACAGGACTAACGAAGAAGAATTTCAAAAGTTATCTGGCGAGTATACCCGGTGAACCGAGTGCAAGAGAAATACAAACAACTGCACTTAAAGGGACGGTTAGAATCTTAAAAATATCTCTAGGCTGAGGTGTCTGAAATAGCCGGTGAATGTCTGCCATCCGGTAGGATGCCCCATCTCCAGCAAAAACAGAAAGATAAGAAAAATAAAAAATAAGGGAGAATATTTATGGGTTCTTACAAAAGATATATATTTAAGTATATACTCTTTATAGTATCCGAAAACGTTCCAAATTGCAAGCTCACAATTCCAATGACGATAGAAACAATCAATCAATAACCATAACTTTCACCTGCCCCTCTAACTTTATGCGTTTGATTACTTATGGGAAGCTTTAGGACAAGAATTTGTTAATATTGGATTTAAAGACGACAAAGTTGTAATGGGCAAGGAAGCAGTCCCGCGGTAATGTTATGAAAAATATTCTCAAATACAGTTGATCAAATATAAAAGGGATAATTGAGCACCCCCTAAAAAAAAAACGCATCATTTTTGACGGGTAATTAAATAAGCTGAAACGGAAGAGAGTAAGGAGGATAATTTTAACTTGAAAAATGAAAATTTGTTCATCATGAACAATTAAAATTAGTGAATTGCATCATTTCATCGATTGGCCAAAATGTCTGCCGACCAAATCGTCCACCTACCAAATCGTCCACCTACCATGCTATAATATCATTTTACTGTAATCATAATTACTGCTGAAAAGCTCTAAGCTCCACAAAAAAAAAAAAGAAAGGCAAGAGAGGGAGCAACAAAAAGAAATACATGTGTAAATCATCTTTGGAATTCATTTGTAAACACTTAATGTTCCCAATCAGAAGACGTCACGTTACGAGATGCACCGGAAACACGTGGCGACACCCAGGCGATTATTTTTTTTGCTACCGGAAGCAGGTTTTGTCGATGGATGATGGGAAATTTCAACACCGGATGAATTGGTCGACATTGACAATTATTTTATAGGTTTTTAGCAAAAGACCTGGCAGACGAATCCGTCTGACTATCTCCGGCTCAGAGTTTCTACACTTCTTTCATAAAATCTTTATACATGGTTAATTACTTGACAAACAAACACTTGATTGCACACTATCTATCTATCTATCTATCTATCTATCTATCTATCTATCTATCTATCTATCTATCTATCTATAATAAATATATAAAAAGTATATATATATATATATATATATATATATATATATATATATATATATATATATATATTATTTCATGCATACACGTATACTATTATAAGGTAATATAACCTATTTTGTATAATTTTTCATTATTTACTTCAACACTGTCCAATACGCGAGTAGAGCTAAGTAGTAAAATATGAAAATATATTTATCACAATTAAGCTACACAGAGGCTTCCGCGTTTCATCCACACAGGGAATCGTCAAGTTAAGTGCACAGATATTTTGCTACTGTTTGTTTTTATATACCCAAGTGGTGTTTAGTCTAGCCAACTAGCCAATCAAATTCGTTGTCATTTCTTTCCCACGGATTAATGTTTTCATGGGCCAATGGCTGAGGTCCTCTTAAACAAATTCTCGGCTGATCTTTACTTGAAATCTTTTTCTTTTGTTTTGTGTGTGTTCGGTACACCCCTTTTGTGAGTGTGTCGAGTTAACAGTTGACCTTATTTTAGCACGTGGGTGATTGGGATAATTTCTTTTCTATTTTTGAAATTTTAGAATCAGTCAATAAGACGCGAGACTTTGTTAAAAAATGAAATATTTATTAAATCATTCGTTTTTTTTTAAATCCAAATTTTCGGTTCACAAAAAAACCTTAATCATGGTACAGACAATATTTTCCCTTTTTTCTCCTTTTCTCCTTTTTTTTCATAGTCGAAGTCTTACAGCTTGGCCGAACATCGATATCCAGGTGTTATGAGGATACTGTTTTTTTTATATGTCCAATTTGTAGTATAGCGCACTGTTGTAAACCGACAATTTGGATAAAAAAACGAATGATTTAATAAATATTTCATTTTTTTAACAAAGTTTCGCGTCATGTTGACTGATTCTAAAATTTCAAAATTATCGTTCCAACGGCGCTTCTAGTCTGTAGTAAAATTTAAATCTCTTATCGTACACATGCGTTTCAGTGCGCTATACTACAAATCGGACATATAAAAAAACGATTTCTCTTTGTCCTCAAAATACGCCTGAACCTCTTATTTACTACTTCATTAGAGCCAACTCTCTTTCCTTGGAGCATTCTTTCGAAATTTGCAAAGAACCAGTAGTCGATGAGAGTCAGATCTTCGCCGAGATTTGTTGTGGATGTATTTTGTGATTTACAAATCTCAGCGAAGATTATTGAAAACTGCTCTCATCACCGCCTCCACCACCATCAAGCAACGAAATGGCTTCTTTAACCTATCACCCTTAATAAACAAGATCATCCTTACAGAACAAAAGCTCTTGCCTGATCATAGATAACATTTATTTTCATCTCTAACCTGAAATACACTCTCCCACTTACTCACACCCTTCCTTTTCTTCTCCATGAATCTTTACTTTCTCTAACTCATTCCGTTTTTCCCTCACATTTTTAACACTGCAGTCCATTGAAACTTTCTCATGTTCCAAATATTTCAAATATTCCATACCCACCTGTTCAATTACCTCCCTCCTCCCTCTCCTCCACCCCTGCACTCCCTCACCCATTACCATCATTTTCCAAATAACTCAAATATTTCATACCCTATCACAACAAATCCCTCTCCCCCTCACCCATTCCCCCTCTCAACTATTTCTTTCGTACCTTCACTCTTCCATACCCCCTTCTTAAATCCCCTCATTTTCTCAAAACGCTCTCTAAGACCATAACTTTCGCCCATCCACCAAAATCACAGCCCCCTCCTTCTCTACCCACCCTCCTTTTCTCTGCATACACCGCCCACACACAAACATTCCAACTTACTTTTCCCCTTCAGTCTTGACCGCAGCCATCTGTTCAAACACCTCCTTCCTCCCTCTCCTCCACTCCCTCTCTGCCATCCACATTATTCTTGCTCATCCCCCCACCTCTTTCTCTTACTACCAGCCACAGTAGTCCTTGCTCACCCCCATCTTTCTACTTCTTCCCCACTCATTTTCATCAACATTCATTTTTCACTCCTCACCAAGTACAGACGTCCACCCAGTAGTGGCCATTATTTTCTTCCTTTTTCCCAATATGTCAACCCTACATGTGTTTGTACTTGCATGACATTTTACTCTATATTATTATCCTGATGAAGTCTTATAAATAAAGACGAAACGTTGATGTACACATAAAAAACACCCATTTTTTGGTTTTCCTTTTTCATTTTCCCATCACGTCGGATCACCATTCTTTCTTTTCCCATATATATATATATATATATATATATATATATATATATATATATATATATATATATATATATATATATATATATATATATATAGTCTCGGAAGTTTCTCAACCATTAAAACTATATAAAAAAAATATAAAAAAATAAAAATAAAATAAAAAAACTAAAAAAAACTTATAGTCTCAAGTCTTCCAGTGGAAAATCACTCATGTAAGTCAATTTATTTTTTACAGTTATTATATTAGTTAGTTTCTAACACTATTTTAAGGGATCATCAGTTGTTTACCATGAAAAACTGTTTCGGGAATTTAAAAACAAGACAGTATTTAATTTCATGGCTTCCCAGCAGAGTTGATCAGACCCCACTTCCCTTAAAAGACAAAAACATAAACATAAACATATATATATATAATTAAATTACAATATATCGATAAAATTAACATAAAACCAATATTTTTCATAAATGCTCAATACAAAATGGAGCTTTATAAATACAATTTATATAAACATCTGAATGTTTAATTGTCCGAAAGGAATACAATAAAATAGAAATCTGAGCAAGCAAATTTAACCTCTTCCAAATGTCACAGCTATTTGGTCAGGGTGGTCTAAAGACCCGTTAAGCGTGTCATTTATGATTATCACCGACCGGTGGAAATCAAATATGTCGTTTGTGTGTACATGGATTCTTTCCGTTCAAAAGTATCGCAAACAAAATGAACAAATAAATGACATCAATAAAAAAAGGCAAAACTTTTGGTACGAGCGGGGATTGGCTCAATGGTAGAGTTACAGGCTTTAGACTTTTGGGTCTTGGTTTCGAATCTTGCTTTCGTCAGTCACGCCGATGAGTTGTATATATTTTCGCTCGTATGAATTTCATTACGAAATTAAATTTCACCATAATGCATAGCGGTTCATTTGTGAACAAGTCAGACATTGTTAAATTGTATATTTAAAAAAAAACACCCCCGAAACACACGCACGCGTCGCAGTGAAACAAAAAAGTCAAAGTGTATCGCCCCACATTAACTTTAATTAAAATACCCCCCCAATAAAAAAATAAACGCACCGTAGGAATTCCCTCCCCCCTCCACTAACTTTGTAAAGTAGCAGATAAGTAGTAGATAACACGTTACTATTTTGGTCGAAAAGAGTCTTTCCGGTATTTCTCCATCAATTTACTCTGAGGGTTGCGATTCTTAGTGCCATCAATATCCCCGAGCAACGCCGGGATACGGACCCACCTAGTCTATAAGACGTAATACTACACAAATAAATGTTTAAAGTTCAGATAGTTTCGAATAGGAACCAGTTTCCAAAAGCGAAGATAAATCTCCATGTTTAATATTCAAAACTCAATTAGAAAAAAATATTTAAAAAGCAATTTTAATTTTGTTACTTCTTGATACGGTAGACGTACCGGTTAGCGTCTTTCTTAACTACGCCTCACACATAATAGTCCATGAGGTTGCAATCAGGTGGGGTTTGGGACTGGTGGAAGTCATGAAAGTTCTCAGAGAGCCACCTTTAGGTGTTGCCGGTGCTGTGACTCGGAGCTGACGCCTGCCGCCAAACGTATGGTCTACCCGCAGCCTCTCTCTCCACCCAGTGTTTGACAACAGTAGACAGCAACTCAAATTAGTCATCTGAATTAAATCTGATTCCCTTTGCGAACATGTTGGCCGGCATGACGTTACCTTCGTTGGAAACACACCCAAAGATCATCATAGTTTGAACGAACTTAATGTTCAGAAGGCGCCGGACTTCGTGCAGAATGTAGACTAGTTACCCGTTGTTCTGTGAGTTGTGCAACTTGTCCTTACAGAATTTCTTCTAGTCTGAGATGAACCAGAGCATCACCGCATCGACTGAGTATTTTAACTTTTTAAGGAGTTTCTTGACTTCCGTAACGCGGTTCTCTTGGGTCTTGGCAGTGGGTAGTTCGTCTTTGTGACTCTTGTATGAAGAGTAGTGAAGATTCGTATTCAGCGCTTTTCTAATAGTCGCAACTCTGACGCTTGATTAGTTTTGTCTTCTTTTTCTAATCGATAAGGAAAGAAAGTTTTGTCTTCTTTTTCTTATAGATCAGTTTTGTCCTCTTATTGATGAGTTTTTTCTTTTTATCGATTAGTCTTGTCTTTTTCTTATCGATTAGTTTTGTCTTCTTTTTCTTACAGATCAGTTTTGTCTCCTTATTGATGAGTTTTTTTCTTTTTATCGATTAGTCTTGTCTTTTTCTTATCGATTAGTTTTGTCTTCTTTTTCTTACAGATCAGTTTTGTCTCCTTATTGATGAGTTTTTTCTTTTTATCGATTAGTCTTGTCTTTTTCTTATCGATTAGTTTTGTCTTCTTTTTCTTATAGATCAGTTTTGTCCTCTTATTGATGAGTTTTTTCTTTTTATCGATTAGTCTTGTCTTTTTCTTATCGATTAGTTTTGTCTTCTTTTTCTTATAGATCAGTTTTGTCTCCTTATGGCGGAGTTTTTTCTTTTTATCGATTAGTCTTGTCTTTTTCTTATCGATTAGTTTTGTCTTCATTTTCTTATAGATCAGTTTTGTCCTCTTATTGCTGAGTTTTTTCTTTTTATCGATTAGTCTTGTCTTTTTCTTATCGATTAGTTTTGTCTTCTTTTTCTTATAGATCAGTTTTGTCCTCTTATTGATGAGTTTTTCTTTTTATCGATTAGTCTTGTCTTTTTCTTATCGATTAGTTTTGTCTCCTTTTTCTTATAGATCAGTTTTGTTTCTTATTGATGAGTTTTTCTTTTCATCGATTAGTCTTGTCTTTTTCTTATCGATTAGTTTTGTCTTCTTTTTCTTATAGATCAGTTTTGTCTTCTTATTGATGAGTTTTTCTTTTCATCAATTAGTTTTGTTTTTTCTTATCGATTAGTTTTGTCTTCTTTTTCTTATAGATCAGTTTTGTTCTCTTATTGATGAGTTTTTTCTTTTTATCGATTAGTCTTGTCTTTTTCTTACCGATTAGTTTTGTCTTCTTTTTCTTACAGATCAGTTTTGTCTTCTTATTGCTGAGTTTTTTCTTTTTATCGATTAGTCTTGTCTTTTTCTTATTGATTAGTTTTGTCTTCTTTTTCTTATAGATCAGTTTTGTCTTCTTATTGCTGAGTTTTTTCTTTTTATCGATTAGTCTTGTCTTTTTCTCATCGATTAGTTTTGTCTTCTTTTTCTTATAGATCAGTTTTGTCTCTTATTGATGAGATTTTTCTTTTCATCGATTAGTTTTGTTTTTTTCTTATCGATTAGTTTTGTCTTCTTTTTTTTATAAGACAGTTTTGTCTCTTATTGATGAGATTTTTCTTTTCATCGATTAGTCTTGTCTTTTTCTTATCGATTAGTTTTGTCTTCTTTTTCTTATAGATCAGTTTTGTCTCTTATTGATGAGTTTTTCTTTTCATCGATTAGTCTTGTCTTTTTCTTATCGATTAGTTTTGTCTTCTTTTTCTTATAGATCAGTTTTGTCCTCTTATTGATGAGTTTTTTCTTTTTATCGATTAGTCTTGTCTTTTTCTTATCGATTAGTTTTGTCTTCTTTTTCTTATAGATCAGTTTTGTCTCTTATTGATGAGATTTTTCTTTTCATCGATTAGTCTTGTCTTTTTCTTATCGATTAGTTTTGTCTTCTTTTTCTTACAGATCAGTTTTGTCTCCTTATGGCGGAGTTTTTTTTTTTTATCGATTAGTCTTGTCTTTTTCTTATCGATTAGTTTTGTCTTCATTTTCTTATAGATCAGTTTTGTCCTCTTATTGCTCAGTTTTTTCTTTTTATCGATTAGTCTTGTCTTTTTCTTATCGATTAGTTTTGTCTTCTTTTTCTTATAGATCAGTTTTGTCCTCTTATTGATGAGTTTTTTCTTTTTATCGATTAGTCTTGTCTTTTTCTTATCGATTAGTTTTGTCTCCTTTTTCTTATAGATCAGTTTTGTTTCTTATTGATGAGTTTTTCTTTTCATCGATTAGTCTTGTCTTTTTCTTATCGATTAGTTTTGTCTTCTTTTTCTTATAGATCAGTTTTGTCTTCTTATTGATGAGTTTTTCTTTTCATCGATAAGTTTTTTTTTTCTTATCGATTAGTTTTGTCTTCTTTTTCTTATAGATCAGTTTTGTCCTCTTATTGATGAGATTTTTCTTTTTATCGATTAGTCTTGTCTTTTTCTTACCGATTAGTTTTGTCTTCTTTTTCTTACAGATCAGTTTTGTCTTCTTATTGCTGAGTTTTTTCTTTTTATCGATTAGTCTTGTCTTTTTCTTATCGATTAGTTTTGTCTTCTTTTTCTTATAGATCAGTTTTGTCTTCTTATTGATGAGATTTTTCTTTTCATCGATTAGTCTTGTCTTTTTCCTATCGATTAGTTTTGTCTTCTTTTTCTTATAGATCAGTTTTGTCTCTTATTGATGAGTTTTTCTTTTCATCGATTAGTCTTGTCTTTTTCTTATCGATTAGTTTTGTCTTCTTTTTCTTATAGATCAGTTTTATCTCCTTATTGATGAGTTGTTTCTTTTTATCGATTAGTCTTGTCTTTTTCTTATCGATTAGTTTTGTCTTCTTTTTCTTATAGATCAGTTTTGTCTCTTATTGATGAGATTTTTCTTTTCATCGATTAGTCTTGTCTTTTTCTTATCGATTAGTTTTGTCTTCTTTTTCTTACAGATCAGTTTTGTCTCCTTATGGCGGAGTTTTTTCTTTTTATCGATTAGTCTTGTCTTTTTCTTATCGATTAGTTTTGTCTTCATTTTCTTATAGATCAGTTTTGTCCTCTTATTGCTGAGTTTTTTCTTTTTATCGATTAGTCTTGTCTTTTTCTTATCGATTAGTTTTGTCTTCTTTTTCTTATAGATCAGTTTTGTCTCTTATTGATGAGATTTTTCTATTCATCGATTAGTTTTTTTTTTCTTATCGATTAGTTTTGTCTTCTTTTTCTTACAGATCAGTTTTGTCTTCTTATTGCTGAGTTTTTTCTTTTTATCGATTAGTCTTGTCTTTTTCTTATCGATTAGTTTTGTCTTCTTTTTCTTACAGATCAGTTTTGTCTTCTTATTGCTGAGTTTTTCTTTTCATCGATTAGTCTTGTCTTTTTCTTATCGATTAGTTTTGTCTTCTTTTTCTTATAGATCAGTTTTGTCTTCTTATTGCTGAGTTTTTTCTTTTTATCGATTAGTCTCGTCTTTTTCTTATCGATTAGTTTTGTCTCCTTTTTCTTATAGATCAGTTTTGTTTCTTATTGATGAGTTTTTTCTTTTCATCGATTAGTCTTGTCTTTTTCTTATCGATTAGTTTGTCTTCTTTTTCTTATAGATCAGTTTTGTCTTCTTATTGATGAGTTTTTCTTTTCATCCATTAATTTTGTTTTTTCTTATCGATTTGTTTTGTCTTCTTTTTCTTATAGATCAGTTTTGTCCTCTTATTGATAGGTTTTTTCTTTTTATCGATTAGTCTTGTCTTTTTCTTATCGATTAGTTTTGTCTTCTTTTTCTTATAGATCAGTTTTGTCCTCTTATTGATGAGTTTTTCTTTTTATCGATTAGTCTTGTCTTGTTCTTATCGATTAGTTTTGTCTTCTTTTTCTTATAGATCAGTTTTGTCTTCTTATTGATGAGTTTTTTCTTTTTATCGATTAGTCTTGTCTTTTTCTTATCGATTAGTTTTGTCTTCTTTTTCTTATAGATCAGTTTTGTCTTCTTATTGATGAGTTTTTTCTTTTTATCGATTAGTCTTGTCTTTTTCTTATCGATTAGTTTTGTCTTTTTTTTCTTATAGATCAGTTTTGTCTTCTTATTGATGAGATTTTTCTTTTCATCGATTAGTTTTGTTTTTTCTTATCGATTAGGTATTTCTTCTTTTTCTTATAGATCAGTTTTGTCCTCTTATTGATGAGTTTTTTCTTTTTATCGATTCGTCTTGTCTTTTTCTTATCGATTAGTTTTGTCTTCTTTTTCTTATAGATCAGTTTTGTCTCTTATTGATGAGATTTTTTTTTCATCGATTAGTTTTTTTTTCTTATCGATTAGTTTTGTCTTCTTTTTCTTATAGATCAGTTTTGTCTCTCATTGATGAGATTTTACTTTTGATCAATTAGTCTTGTCTTTTTCTTATCGATTAGTTTTGTCTTCTTTTTCTTATAGATCAGTTTTGTCTCTTATTGATGAGTTTTTCTTTTCATCGATTAGTTTTGTTTTTTCTTATCGATTAGTTTTGTCTTCATTTTCTTATAGATCAGTTTTGTCTCTTATTGATGAGTTTTTCTTTTCATCGATTAGTCTTGTCTTTTTCTTATCGATTAGTTTTGTCTTCTTTTTCTAATAGATCAGTTTTGTCTTCTTATTGATGAGTTTTTCTTTTCATCGATTAGTTTTGTTTTTTTCTTATCGATTAGTTTTGTCTTCTTTTTCTTATAGATCAGTTTTGTCCTCTTATTGATGAGTTTTTTCTTTTTATCGATTAGTCTTGTCTTTTTCTTACCGATTAGTTTTGTCTTCTTTTTCTTACAGATCAGTTTTGTCTTCTTATTGCTGAGTTTTTTCTTTTTATCGATTAGTCTTGTCTTTTTCTGATTGATTAGTTTTGTCTTCTTTTTCTTATAGATCAGTTTTGTCTTTTATTGCTGAGTTTTTTCTTTTTATCGATTAGTCTTGTCTTTTTCTTATCGATTAGTTTTGTCTTCTTTTTCTTATAGATCAGTTTTGTCTCTTATTGATGAGATTTTTCTTTTCATCGATTAGTTTTGTTTTTTTCTTATCGATTAGTTTTGTCTTCTTTTTTTTATAGATCAGTTTTGTCTGTTATTGATGAGATTTTTCTTTTTATCGATTAGTCTTGTCTTTTTCTTATCGATTAGTTTTGTCTTCTTTTTCTTATAGATCAGTTTTGTCTCTTATTGATGAGTTTTTCTTTTCATCGATTAATCTTCTCTTTTTCTTATCGATTAGTTTTGTCTTCTTTTTCTTATAGATCAGTTTTGTCCTCTTATTGATGAGTTTTTTCTTTTTATCGATTAGTCTTGTCTTGTTCTTATCGATTAGTTTTGTCTTCTTTTTCTTATAGATCGGTTTTGTTTATTATTGATGAGTTTTTCTTTTTATCGATTAGTCTTGTCTTTTTCTTATCGATTAGTTTTGTCTTCTTTTTCTTATAGATCAGTTTTGTCTTCTTATTGATGAGTTTTTCTTTTCATCGATTAGTTTTGTTTTTTCTTATCGATTAGTTTTGTCTTCTTTTTCTTATAGATCAGTTTTGTCTCTTATTGATGAGTTTTTCTTTTCATCCATTAGTCTTGTCTTTTTCTTATCGATTAGTTTTGTCTTCTTTTTCTTACAGATCAGTTTTGTCTTCTTATTGCTGAGTTTTTTCTTTTTATCGATTAGTCTTGTCTTTTTCTTATCGATTAGTTTTGTCTTCTTTTTCTTATAGATCAGTTTTGTCTTCTTATTGCTGAGTTTTTTCTTTTTATCGATTAGTCTTGTCTTTTTCTTATCGATTAGTTTTGTCTTCTTTTTCTTATAGATCAGTTTTGTCTCTTATTGATGAGATTTTTTTTTCATCGATTAGTTTTTTTTTTTCTTATCGATTAGTTTTGTCTTCTTTTTTTTATAGATCAGTTTTGTCTCTTATTGATGAGATTTTTCTTTTCATCGATTAGTCTTGTCTTTTTCTTATCGATTAGTTTTGTCTTCTTTTTCTTATAGATCAGTTTTGTCTCTTATTGATGAGTTTTTCTTTTCATCGATTAGTCTTGTCTTTTTCTTATCGATTAGTTTTGTCTTCATTTTCTTATAGAACAGTTTTGTCCTCTTATTGCTGAGTTTTTTCTTTTTATCGATTAGTCTTGTCTTTTTCTTATCGATTAGTTTTGTCTTCTTTTTCTTATAGATCAGTTTTGTCTCTTATTGATGAGATTTTTCTTTTCATCGATTAGTTTTTTTTTTCTTATCGATTAGTTTTGTCTTCTTTTTCTTACAGATCAGTTTTGTCTTCTTATTGCTGAGTTTTTTCTTTTTATCGATTAGTCTTGTCTTTTTCTTATCGATTAGTTTTGTCTTCTTTTTCTTATAGATCAGTTTTGTCTTCTTATTGATGAGTTTTTTCTTTTTATCGATTAGTCTTGTCTTTTTCTTATCGATTAGTTTTGTCTTCTTTTTCTTATAGATCAGTTTTGTCTTCTTATTGATGAGTTTTTTCTTTTTATCGATTAGTCTTGTCTTTTTCTTATCGATTAGTTTTGTCTTTTTTTTCTTATAGATCAGTTTTGTCTTCTTATTGATGAGTTTTTCTTTTCATCGATTAGTTTTGTTTTTTCTTATCGATTAGTTTTGTCTTCTTTTTCTTATAGATTAGTTTTGTCCTCTTATTGATGAGTTTTTTCTTTTCATCGATTAGTCTTGTCTTTTTCTTATCGATTAGTTTTGTCTTCTTTTTCTTATAGATCAGTTTTGTCTCTTATTGATGAGATTTTTCTTTCATCGATTAGTTTTGTTTTTTCTTATCGATTAGTTTTGTCTTCATTTTCTTATAGATCAGTTTTGTCTCTTATTGATGAGATTTTACTTTTGATCGATTAGTCTTGTCTTTTTCTTATCGATTAGTTTTGTCTTCTTTTTCTTATAGATCAGTTTTGTCTTCTTATTGATGAGTTTTTCTTTTCATCGATTAGTTTTGTTTTTTCTTATCGATTAGTTTTGTCTTCTTTTTCTTATAGATCAGTTTTGTCTCTTATTGATGAGTTTTTCTTTTCATCGATTAGTCTTGTCTTTTTCTTATCGATTAGTTTTGTCTTTTTTTTCTTATAGATCAGTTTTGTCTTCTCATTGATGAGTTTTTCTTTTCATCGATTAGTCTTGTCTTTTTCTTATCGATTAGTTTTGTCTTCTTTTTCTTATAGATCAGTTTTGTCTCTTATTGATGAGTTTTTCTTTTCATCGATTAGTCTTGTCTTTTTCTTATCGATTAGTTTTGTCTTCTTTTTCTTATAGATCAGTTTTGTCTCTTATTGATGAGATTTTTCTTTTCATCGATTAGTTTTGTTTTTTTCTTATCGATTAGTTTTGTCTTCTTTTTCTTATAGATCAGTTTTGCTTCTTATTGATGAGTTTTTCTTTTCATCGATTAGTCTTGTCTTTTTCTTATCGATTAGTTTTGTCTTCTTTTTCTTATAGATCAGTTTTGTCTCTTATTGATGAGTTTTTCTTTTCATCGATTAGTCTTGTCTTTTTCTTATCGATTAGTTTTGTCTTCTCTTTCTTATAGATCAGTTTTGTCTCTTATTGATGAGTTTTTCTTTTCATCGATTAGTCTTGTCTTTTTCTCATCGATTAGTTTTGTCTTCTTTTTCTTATAGATCAGTTTTGTCTCTTATTGATAAGATTTTTCTTTTGATCGATTAGTTTTTTTTTCTTATCGATTAGTTTTGTCTTCTTTTTCTGATCGATTAATAAAGAATAATGAAAGCAAAGATGGCGACTAAGACACCTTGAGTCCAGATAAAGCCACAAGACAACCACGAGAAACAACTATTGAAAAGAAAAGTACCGAGTGAAAACTATTATGTAACGATTTTGAATAAAATCCCGTTCTCTGAAGTGTGTCATCTTTTTTTTCTTTTTTTTTTTTTTTTACTAAAATCGTGAAACGTGGCTACTTCGTGACAGTTCGCCGGAAGTTGAAATATAAAACAATGACGTTTAGCAATCTAAAACTGCCATCTGGATTCTTTTCCGTCAAATCATGAAATTGCTCCTTCTGACGTTCTCCCTATAAGTGATCAGACACCACGGAAAACCAAGGTTCAAATATGAGTTAGTAGCTTAATTACTAAGAATGGATAAGGAGATACAAGTGGCTTAATGGCCAACGATTCGGACGATGGAAGCGGCCAAACCTAGCTCTTTGACTTAATATTACAAAATATACAACTTAACACCTCCCCCACTCGACTCCTCGCTCTGTACGCCTATAACCTTCATAATAAAATGAATACGTTATTCCTAAACTATGCGGTTGTTTTCTCTAAGGGAGATAATTGGTTTTGACGCTAGAGGACGTGTTGATCACGTGAATAGTCTTTTTGAAGATCACGTGAGCGTTACCCTAAAACGTGTGTCTTTTTTTTCCCTTTCAGTGTGCCTATTTACTTGCCTCTCTACGAGGACAAAATTAGACACAACGTCGATTTTTTTATGTGGGGAAAATCCAGCTCCCCAAAAAGGGACAGTCTGGATTAGGAACAAAATAAAATTGTATCAATCTAGAAGGATTTCTCCTTCGCTGACCGAGGACAGAAAAGATGAAGTATAGTATCAGAACAGGTATTACACTTTGCGTCTAGTCAAAAGGCCAAGCAGTCCCTCTCCGAGACAATGCCATTTTTTTCGGACGGTGAAACCAAGTAAGATTTTCCTTTGTGCTTTGCGGCCTCGTCCATTGTCTGCCACGAACTACGACTTAAAAGTTATATCCATTTTAGTTATAGGATATTTATCTTGCAATTATTTTTACGACGAGATAGAAACTATTTAAAAAGATTTTAATTGCTCCAATAAATAAATAAATTAAAACTACAAAACTTCCATTTTATTTATTTAAAATTATGTAGTTAACAAGTATTTTAAATTAAGAAGTAAACAAGTATTTTTAATTATGTAGTTAACAAGTATTTTTAATTAAGTAGTTAACAAGTATTTTTAATTATGTAGTTAACAAGTATTTAAAATTATGTAGTTAACAAGTATTTTAAATTAAGTAGTTAACAAGTATTTTTAATTATGTAGTTAAACAGGTATTTTAAATTATGTAGTGAACAAGTATTTTAAATTATGTAGTTAACAAGTATTTAAATTATGTAGTTAACAAGTATTTAAAATTAAGTAGTTAACAAGTATTTTTAATTATGTAGTTAACAAGTATTTTAAGTTATGTAGTTAACAAGTATTTTAAAATTATGTAGTTAACAAGTATTTAAATTATGTAGTTAACAAGTATTTTTAATTATGTAGTTAAACAGGTATTTTAAATTATGTAGTTAACAAGTATTTTTACGGTTAGATAAGTGTATCCGTGGAATTTCCAGGGTCCTGCTGGTTCATAATTATTATTTCATATCTCTCGACGCTCTTTTAATAACCCTAAACTTGAAAGATTACATGGCCACAATACTATTGGATAAGTAAACATACCCAATACTATTGGATAAGTAAACATACCCAATGCTATTGGATAAGTAAACATATCCAATACTATTGGATAAGTACACATATACAATACTATTGGATAAGTAAACACACCCAATGCTATTGGATAAGTAAACATATCCAATACTATTGGATAAGTAAACATATACAATACTATTGGATAAGTAAACATACCCAATGCTATTGGATAAGTAAACATATACAATACTATTGGATAAGTAAACATATCCAATACTATTAGATAAGTAAACATATCCAATACTATTGGATAAGTAAACATATACAATACTATTAGATAAGTAAACATGTATAATACTATTGGATAAGTAAACATATCCAATACTATTAGATAACTAAACATATCCAATACTATTGGATAAGTAAACATATACAATACTATTGGATAAGTAAACATACCCAATGCTATTGGATAAGTAAACATATCCAATACTATTAGATAAGTAAACATATCCAATACTATTGGATAAGTAAACATATCCAATACTATTAGATAAGTAAACATGTATAATACTATTGGATAAGTAAACATATCCAATACTATTAGATAACTAAACATGTATAATACTATTGGATAAGTAAACATATCCAATACTATTAGATAACTAAACATATCCAATACTATTGGATAAGTAAACATATACAATATTTATTAGATAGAAGCCGACGTTGCTCTTGTGTATTTCTGTTCCCAGTTCTGAACACGATATTACAATTTTAGTCTTATTTCTATTATTGTCAATTTTCAAATTACAAAGAACTATAAAGAAAAGGTGTGCCTTTCCGCCCACGAAAGATGACAACGAAAGGCTCAGCTATACCCCAATCAGCTGATTGCACGGTGGCTAAGTGGTTAACGACGCAGACTGAGGACCTGGTGTGCCGGGTTCGAATTCAGTTCGTTTCGCAGAAACACTTTCATCAAAACCCACGCCTGACCTTGTGGAGGTAAAATAAATACTCCAGCCAGCTGCAGGTGATTAGTTTCCTTGTGAGAAGAACTTTTGAATAAAGCTCATGAAGAACGTTCTTCATGAATGTTTGGTCTGCATGAAGTTTTTTTCGTTGTCCACAGGATTGCAGGTTTTTACCACGGAAACCAAAGCGACAACGCTCAGTGGTTGCATGCGAAGTCAAGGAATGCTTGGCTCAGAACAGACAAAGGAATGGTACAAAAGCAACATTGCCGTTTTCACGCCATTGATTTGCGATTCCGTGCTTGACATGCCCTGCTTGCCACAGAGGCAAAGATGATCAGAGGACGACGGACCCTGACGCCGACTCTTCCTGGATTTTTACGAAATTCCTGTTAGCCGGCTTACGGCTCTAATACTGGTGGATGCAAACCCTGTCCGCCATTGATGGCTCTGCCAGAAACTAGAGTTCCAGACGACATATCTCTGACACTACCACGCTTCCGCAGCCTTTACTACGGCGAAAAAGGGGTGGAATTTATGGTGGAGATGATGATGATGATGATGATGATGATGATGATGATGATGATGATGATGATGGCTACGTTCACTTGAATATGTACTACATTACCCTTTTAGTATGCAGGCAAATGAATAGCTTATTGAGATAACACAGAGACTACGCGTATTATTATACTAGATACTAACTGTACCTACCCGGTGTTGTCCGGGAATATTTTTACTTTCATCTTTTTATATTAACGATGCCCCTTTTAGGCATATTATTATTATTATTATTATTATTATTATTATTATTATTATTATTATTATTATTATTATTGTTATTATTATTGTTGTTGTTGTTGTTGTTGTTGTTGCTGCTGCTGCTGCTGCTGTTGCTGTTGTTGTTGTTGTTGTTGTCGTCGTCGTCGTCGTCGTCGTCATTATTGTTATTATTATTATTATTATTATTATTATTATTATTTACTCACTAGGAGTTATCACACTGGTCATCGTCAGTGATCGCCCACTGCCAACAATCTGTGGTATTCCCTGGAGTCTGAGTGACAACAAGTCTCCTCAGACTTCCAGTATGCTCCACCTCTTTTCGTTCATCACCGCTGATGACCTTGCGGTATCGCAACAGCAACCTACCAACGATTTCCCGCTGATAAGGGCCATTGGTCCCCTCTGGAGCCCGAGTGGCAACAAGCCTCCCCACGGTCCCAGAGCTGTACGCGCTCTTCCAGTGGAGGTCTGGTTTGCGCTTTCCCTCCTCGACCCTCTGTCCATAATTTTCGTGGTGTCAGCCTATGCTTGCGCCTCTCCCGTGCGGTTGTATTTTCCCCGGTTTTGTTGTCTTGTGCTTCCATGTGTTTGTTCTCCATTCGTTGCTTATGTGGGTTGGTTTCCGCATTCGAGGACATTTCTCAGGATTGTAGCTGTTTTGATCATTACTGTCCTTTGTATGGTCTCAGTTATCTCTTTGATTCCCATCATCATCATCATCATCATCATCATCATCATCATCATCATCATCATCATCATCATCATCATCATCATCATCATCATCATCATCGTCGTCGTCGTGGTCGTCGTCGTCGTCATCATCATCATCATCATCATCATCATCATCATTATTAAATAGTATTTTGAATGTTAAATTTAATCATTCCGGTATCGTTTGGTCGTTAAATTATTAATTGAACGAACTTGTTATAAAACTATAACTATTTTTCATCGGGTATTGTTTTAATTTGTATTTATAAAAATATTGGAGGTAAATTGCTTCCAAAATGTTCAATCTCTTTGCTCTCTCGATATGTTAATAATTGTAAAGCCAGTTAAAATGACTTTCTATTCCAAATTTATTTAAAAATTCCAAGGAATTTGTTTTTTTTCAACAATTAATAATAAAAAAAAAAAATTCCAAGGAATTTGTTTTTTTTCAACAATTAATAAAAAAAAAAAGTTGTCATAAATGATCATAAATTTTGATCTGACCAATTGTATTTGTTTTTGTAAGAGCTAGGAACGGCGAAGAATACGTTTTGCCAAAATTATAAGTCGTAACAAGCATTTGTGGAAGTCGGCTCAACGTGAAGGCACGTGGTTCAAGAACAAGTCAGCTCAACGTGAAGGCACGTGGTTCCAGAACAAGTCGGCTCAACGTGAAGGCACGTGGTTCAAGAACAAGTCAGCTCAACGTGAAGGCACGTGGTTCAAGAACAAGTCAGCTCAACGTGAAGGCACGGGGTTCAAGAACAAGTCAGCTCAACGTGAAGGCACGCGGTTCAAGAAAAGTCAGCTCAACGTGAAGGCACGTGGTTCAAGAACAAGTCAGCTCAACGTGAAGGCACGTGATTCAAGAACAAGCCAGCTCAACGTGAAGGCACGTGGTTCAAGAACAAGTCAGCTCAACGTGAAGGCACGTGGTTCAAGAACAAGTCATCTTAACTTAAAGGCACGTGGTTCAAGAACAAGTCAGCTCAACTTAAAAGCATGTGGTTCAAGAACAAGTCGGCTCAACGTGAAGGCACGTGGTTCAAGAACAAGTCAGTTCAACGTGAAGGCACGTGGTTCAAGAACAAGTCAGCTCAACGTGAAGGCACGTGGTTCAAGAACAAGTCAGCTCAACTTAAAGGCACGTGGTTCAAGAACAAGTCAGCTCAATTTAAAAGCACGTGGTTCAAAAACAAGTCATCTCAACGTGAAGACACGTGGCTCAAGAACAAGTTAGATCAGCTACGTAGAATTTCTGTAAAAAATCATGCATGAAATGGTTAACAAAAGATTAGAATTGAACGTGATTTGTTTACTAGGACTTAATTTCGTAATTGAATTATTTTTTTAAATGGAATATATAAACATTTATGCTTTCAATGAATAATCAATTAACAGGTGATGGAATTCATGTAGCAAAAGATGTCTCTATAAACAAGGCATATAGGAGAATCAAAACATGGGGTTTCAGCCATGAGATTCAACTCGCGAGATAGCTGTTGCTTTGATTCGTCGGGAGGCGATTCAGCAAATAAATCTCTCATTTGTCGTCAACTCCGAATTGTGATTTTATTTGGAAGAAACCCCCATTTTGTTGCAGCGTTGACCGAGACTATATAGTTGACACTACCATCAGTGTAAAAAATCGAATAGCTCTGAACCCTAAAACCACGATTGGGCGATCGCATCAGCGAACGACACAACCACAAGTTCGCATGGGCAACCTTCACGTGTAAGTACTCGATTCTAGAAAGAGATGGGGAAACTAATTCCAGAATTGAGCCGGTCAAATACGAATTGTATCATACTGAGGAATAGCAATTTACGTTTAACCTACAACTTAAGTCCCTTAAGATTTTTGACACTCACTTTTCAACATAACAATATTTTCTAGGTTGCTTTGATGACTTTTCTGCTTGAACGCCCTTGAACTTATTATAGAGTCTAATGATGTTTTAATATAACGTAAACGTCCTGAGACGAGCGTCTCAGTTAGTGAAATATCACAAGTAACTGAAATGCAGTTAACCGCACTTCAGTTTGTACTTAAACACAGAGATGCACACACATACTCGCACCCAAATATGAAGGGACATGTACGCGAACAAAGACACAGACAAACAAACAACAAACAACAAACAAACAAACAAACAAATACAAACTCGATTTCAACACGTACCACTCAGGACGGAACTCGTTCGAGGAGCTCTTTAGCTCTGTATTAAAAACAAATTCATTGAGTTGAAAAGTAAAACAACTTTTGGTACTTCAAACATAAGAGAGTGTAAAACTCAAATTCAAAGAACCATTGTTCTCTTTCTCTCTCTGTTCTCAATTGCTCCATTGAGAAGATTTTCCCAAACTCTTAACAGAAACAAAAGGAGGGGATTGCACTTGGAATGTGTGTTCATTGAGTGTGGAATAAAGTTTGAATTCGATTGTTTTTTGTTGTTTTTTTCACTAATGTATCATCACTTATCAAGGACAAAAACCACGCAAGGATAAGTGTTAATGAGATGGAATGATTCAGTTGAGAGATGAAGAACCTTATGAGAAAATTATTGCTGGGGTGGACTAAGTTCGAATTGTGGGGACGGCTCATAACAGGAATATGTTGACCATGTTGTAATCTGCAGTGAAGCAGTATCGTGGTAAGGTATTCCACAGACGTTCCCTTGCAAAGAAGCTCTGTTTGTGGCAAAATAACTAGTTTTCGCTGTGAATGTCTCACAAGGAAGACACCGGAGATTAGAGCTCAGTCGAGTACCTTCCATGGAAATAACGATAGAGTAGAGAGAGACTAGCAACATCTCTTCCGTGAGAAAAAGGTGTTGTAAGAAAGAGAAGAGATCCTCCACCACTAGATTTAGGAGTCGATGTTGAAGACTGTTCTAAGAGACGCCTCTCCAGATGTGGTAGCTACGGCACATCAACCCTTATTAGGTTATTTAATGCTGAAACACGGTTCCAATTGTAAAAAGATTCATTGATTGTTTAATTTTGTATTTCTTACGGCGTATCAATCCTTTTTAGGTAATGTTACACAGTAAAAGGATACATATTATAAACGAGCCATGGCTTTGCATTCATTGTATATTTTACGATAGATTCACCCTTCCGGGGTTATTTCATGTCAAAACGTAATAGCTATTATAAACGATTAATTTATTTGTTTAAATATTTCATTTTACAGCATATCAACATAAAATTAAAACTTATCTAAGATAATAATTTCAGTCCTGTAATTTCTATAACCAGAAAGTAGGAACTTGAAAATCTATAATATTGTGGTGAACGATGCGTAGTCAACAACTGCCCTACAAATCGTTTCCACGGCAATAGACAAGTCTTAATTGCTTGTCCAGCAGTTTGCTTTAAACTCAACCCTGGTCTCAGCAAAACAGCCCCTCCCTAAGTGTCCACTATGGACGACGACTGCACTAGATGATCTGATAATCGCCCGTTTCAATGTCCTGGCTATGATTAAAAATCTCGACACCTCCAAAGCACGTGGAACAGACCTTATACCTGCTATAGTTATAAAGAAATGCTCTGCTGAGCTGGCCCTTGTGTTTTCCAAACTCTCTAATAAATGTCATGCAGAATCCTGTTTCTTCTGAAAGCTGGACAATTATCTCTGTTGTATAGGTTTTAAAAAACTCTCGAGAAAGAACTGACCCGAAAAATTATCGTCCCATAATTTTCTCCCGGTCTTCGGTAAAATCTTTGACTTATTAATCAATCTAGCGATAATTGACCAACATGAAAATGCTAAATTTATCTCTGACGAACAGTATGGATTTGGTGAATCCCGTTCTGCGAATTATCCAACGGTCATCTCTGAAAGTATATACTACACACTGGACAAAGCAAGTGAAGCTAGGGCGATAGCGCCAGATATCTTCAAAGTCATTGAAAAAGTCTAGCATGAAGGTCTTCTCAGGGAAATTAACTCGTAGGGTAATGCTGGACGAATATTTAATATAACCAAATCTTTCTTAGCTAAAAGAAGGTAGGCTCCCTCTACCGTGCTAGTAAACTTCTCACAGCTGACATTATCCTACATCTCTACAAAGCCACCATCCGCCCATGCATGGAGTATTGTTGCCACATCTGGGCTGGTGCATCATCCACTAGTCTCTCCCTCTTTGACAAGGTCTAAAGCAAAAGTCGCCAAGTTAATAGGCCCCTCACTATCCAACAAGCCCCAGCCCTTATTCCACCGCCGCAATGTTACTTCCTTGTGTCTGTTTTACAAGTACTTCAATGGATTGTGCTCTGATGAACTTGCTGCTCTGGTGCCCCTACGACGTAAATTACCTAGACCAACGCGACAATTTGCCAAATCCCATCCATTCACTGTGAAGGTCCCCAGATGCCGAATAGCTTTCTACTCCAAAAGCTTCTTTCCTCGTGCTGCTGGACTCTGGAACTCCCTCCCTGCTCCCTGCTTTCCTGACGGTACTGACATGCAGAAATTTAAAACTAATGTAAACAGACATGTCGCTGCACAGCTCCAAATTTAGGTTGACCCCCCCCAAAAATAAAACAAAACAAATAAAAACTCTCACCCTTTTTCTTAGTAGCCCTTTACGTCTACAGTGGCGGTCTACCTCGTTTGGGGTGAACTATGTTAAAAAAAGAAACATGCAGGTCGTTTTTGGTGTACGTTAGGGGTCGACACTTGAACCTATATTAATACTTGTCGTTATAAACGACCTCTTTGATGCAATCGCGTCTGAGATGGGTGTATTTCCTGGTGACACCACGCTCTATTTCCGGCATGAGGGCAAATCGAATGCCCACACACATGCAAGGCAATGGTCGAATCTTCAGAATATGATCACCATTCTAGAAGAAATAGGGCAGACGTTTGATGATCACATTCAATGCTAAAAAGACAAAGCTCCTTTTCTTTTTAATGACTATAAGAAACCTTTCCGCTCACTGATCGCCATGACTCATAGCACCCTTCCCGAGAGTTCAACGTTCAAACTCCTCCGCCTGATATTCTCAGCCAACATGATTTGAAATAAGTACATAGAAGATGTTGCAGATAAGGTAGGCTCCCTTTACCGGTCTAGAACACTCCACACATCTACCAGTATCCTATATCTCTACATTTATATCCATTTGCCCGTGCACCGAATATTGCTGTCACATCTAGTCGGGTGCACCAATCATTAGCCTCTAAATCTTGGGCAGGGATAACAAAAATTCTAACCTAATAGGCCCCGACAGAATGTGCTGCAAGTGTACGTCTAAAACAAAAATAGCCTCAAACCTAACCCGACTTGAAGCAAAATCTCACGATTCACTGTATGAGAAAGTAGCGGGACACAGCTGAGAATTGCGCAAGTTCTTGACACTAGTAGATATTTTGGGGCCCATTCTAAATGCACTGACAGATTATTGTTTTGATGATTTAAAACACAAATATTATTTCCTGTTTTTGAGCTTGAACGACAGCGTAAAGATGACCGGGAGTTAGAAGTCAGCCGCTGTCACCAGCCGTCATTGTTCTGCGGTTTGTCATTGTGAGTTCATATAGTCGGGAAAGCCTAGCATTAACGACTGTAGCCGTGTGAAGCTGGTGAAAAACCACCCGGTTATGCACTGGATGATCACTAGAGAATTTGCGGCCGGGTTTAAAGAAGACGAGAGACCTATGATTGAAGGAAACATAACTAGGAGACAGGTAAAGTAAAGGGACCAATAGAAATGGTTCTAGGCAAGTTTGGTGGAATTTAGCCGGACAAGTCCGAGTATTGATTTACTCCTCTCCAGGAGTTAGGCACAAGGCCAGTTTTTATCTTACTCCCACAAGTAAGATGTGACCCAAGGTCGGGTCGGGAAAGTGGGGTTTAAAAATTGCCTGGGCAACCCCGTCGGCATTCCCCGGTAGGGGCGCCTCAGGCAGTAAGCAATGAACTTACTCCTCCACAAAGTGGGGAAGCAAAGCCTGGGAGGGTGAACCTCCTAGAACTGCACAGGACAAACCCATAGACCGGAGTCATCAAGCCCTGAAGGCCAAGACGATACCAGTCAATGGGGTGTAGTATCCATCGGAACAGATACTACACTTTGATCTTAGCCAAAAGGCCGGTATTTAACGCCTACCCACAATAGGAGTATTATTATTTACTCCTCTCTAGGAGTTAGGCACAAGGCCAGTTTTATCCTACTCCCACAAGATGTGACCCAAGGTCGGGTCGGAAAGTGGGGGTTGAAAAGCCAGCGCCCGAGAAGGGGAGCGCTCTGGCCATTAAAAATTGCCTGGGCAGCCCCGTCGGCATTCCCCGGTAGGGGCGCCTCAGGCAGTAAGCAATTAACTTACTCCTCCCCAAAGAGAGGAGGTAAAGCCTGGGAGGGTGGACCTCCTAGAACTGCACAGGACAGATCAGACCCATAGACCGGCGGAAATCAAGCCCCGAAGGCCAAGACAATACCGATCTATGAAGTGCAGTATCCATCGGAACTGATACTACACTTTGATCTTAGCCAAAAGGCCAAGAAAGTCCGAGTAACCTCACCAATTAATATAATGCTATATAATTTAGAGTTTTCATTCAGTTTTGAGTTAGTTTTGGGGGAGTTTTTTCAGGGAGCTTTTGAGAAGGAAATTGCATTTGTCCACCCAACAAGAATTGCCACTTCATCCAGAGAAATAGACGCTTCTAGCTCCGTACACTCTAAACCTTAACCACCAACTGTCAAGTAACTTAGCGAAACGAAGTTAGAATTTAAACGCAGTCCAGAAACGTAAGGAGTATTCATTCCAAATTAAGGAAAAACTATTGTTCTGTAACTACAAGTTTTGCGGAAACTCATACTTATTTTTATATGAAGAATATTTCTTCAAGTTGTCTGTACCTAGCTTGTTTTAAATGTAATTCCTGTACTTCTTTTTATTTCCCCGACCGTACCTACATGTCGAAATTTAAATGTAATGTGAAATGTGAACAAACATCTTGCTGACCAACTGCCCATCCAAGTTGTCCATTATCAATCTGGCCCTTACCACAGTAGCTCCTTCCATTTCATCAGCAATATGTCTTGTTTGGGATGAATAATAAAAAAATACATTGTTTACCATAGACATTTTGTTTTTGAAGTATTTGCGAATTTGATCTCTTACATTTAATTTAGGTTTAAAGTATGTTTTATTATTAGGCACCCATCCAGGGTATTCTAGTTAGGGTATTTATTATTTATAAGATGTTTTATTCGCCCTCACTAAAAAAAAATATAAATTTTAATTAAAAAATTTAACCCAAGAAATTGAAAAATTTCTCACAACATTTCCTCGGCAAGGTTACGCAGAAAAAGAGAGACGCAAGATTCAAAACAATGTCCCCTTTATCTCGGGGCGATGCATTTGCAAATAATTCGTTGACAAATGATCCTCGCCATATTGACATAAAATAAATTGTAATTCGGTGTCTGGAAATGCACATCCTCTAATTGGGGGAGTAGTTTTTCTCTCTTTGTCCCTTTCTTTTATCTCTTTCTTTTATCTTTTTCTTTTTCCCTTTCTTTATCTCTTTCTTTTTTCCCTTTTTTTTGTCTTTTTTTTGTCTCTTTCTTTTTTCCCTTTCTTTTTCCCTTTCTTTTGTCCCTTTCTTTTATCTTTTTCTTTTGTCCCTTTCTTTTGTTTTTTTCTTTTGTCTCTTTCTTTATCTTTTTCTTTTTTCCCTTTTTTTAATCTTTTTCTTTTTTCCTTTCTTTTTTCCCTTTCTTTTGTCTTTTTCTTTTGTTCTCTTCTTTCATCTCTTTATTGTGCTCGTTTCTTTTCGTTTCTTTTTTTCTTTTAATTATTGTTTGATGTAAATCCTCTAATTATTATGACACGCATTTATTCTTTCGTTTCACTTTCTAATTGTTTAAAATTTAAATCGAGTTTTTGGAAGAACGCAGAGTTGGTTTGTGATGTGGGCAATATCTAACTCCTTAAAGAAACACTCTGGATTGGGACACACTTTTAAAAAATATCTCAGTGTATGATTGTACACTGAAATAGTTTTAAAATGTTTGCCCCAATCAAGAGTGCCCCTTTTTAAGGAGTTGGATATTCCCCACATCACAAACCAACTCCATCGTCTAACTCCCGTTGGTAGGGAGAGTTAATCAGGAACACACTATCTACTTGAGAATGTCTTTTTTCTTTTGTTTTTGTGAATAAAAAAATTAAAGTAGCCTCTCTCTGTTCGATATATATATATATATATATATATATATATATATATATATATATATATATATATATATATATATATATATATTATATATATATATATATATATATATATATAATATTAAATTATTAATACCTACAGACGCTAACGTTTCAAGCTCATTGCATGAAAGTAACAATTTCAGACTGTCGGGAAGCGCGAATCCGGTTCATAGCCTAGAATATATAAGCAGTCGCCATATCCACTCAGCCACCAGAAATTGTCACGTAATTAAGGGAAATTAAGATATATATATATATATATATATATATATATATATATACAGAAAGAAAGAAAGATAAAGAGAAAGAGAAAGAGAAAGAGAGAGAAAGAGATCGACAGATAATATATCGATATAAATTAAATGTAATGTTCAATTGAAAAAGGCGCCCAATACTTGGCATTGAATGGAGTTCTGCATCGTAAACAAGCCCCAAAAGAACATGAATTCTACGTACGGTTCAATAATTTTAATGAATGGGTCAAATCCAAACTCAAAATCATATCTCTATTCAGAAAATCACATTCAGTCAGTTTGTAGCAAGAAGAGTCTAACAGTCAATATTATACCAACAACAATAAACAAAATCTGAATTATATGGTTAATTATCCGTGTCATAAGGAAAGAAATACTCGACAAGTCCTTCCATTCCATGAAGTTCTCTATTTTGTGAGTTTCCTTCCGAATTACACAGATAATTAATCATACGATTCAGGTTTTTTTAATTCTTGTTGGTATAATATTGACTTGGTTACTTCATGGCAAATTGTATATTTCTAAGCATTGAAAACTGATTGAATGTGATTTTCTGTTGCAACTTGAGTTTTGGACTGATTCATTTATTAAGCCTCTTCAAATTATTAATCGTGAAACGTACGTAAATTTCATGTTTTTCACGCTTTTCAGTTCAAAACTTGATTTAAATGCGATTATAAATACTTGAATAGATATCACTAAGCTCTATTTAATGGATATTGAATATTGAATATTGAATATTGAATATTGAATATTGAATATTGAATATTGAGCATTCACACGGCAATTTGGAATGGATTCATATAGTATATAAGCGGGTTTTTATTATACGAATTTAACCATAACTATATAAAATTTGTATTATTTTCTCATCCGTCCTCCGTCCCCCTCTCTCTCCCTGTCCGTCTCTCTCCCCCCCTCTCTCTCTCCTCCCCATCTCTTCTGGAGATTAAAATATAGATATAATGATGTCTAGAATCCTTATTTTAAATTTCATCAAAATCCATTACATGATTTTAACTCTAGAAAATGTCTAAAAATTTAATCTGAAGAGGTTTTAAGAAAAAATTGAAATTCAGAGAATCTTGTTAAATTGATGTTTAATTCAATGCAATTCTCACAATAAGAAGTTGTGTTTATATTATGTCCCCTTAAAACCCCTTTAAAATAACCACAAAAAACTGAAAATAGGGGAATATTTAAAAAGTGATGTCTAATATCTATTGTCAAAATTTCACAAAAATCGCAGGTATCTGAATTTTAACGAAAGGCTTGCACCCCCTTTTTACCCTTTTTGCACAAAACTAAATAATGCTAAATATAAATTAAACTAAATATAGCATACATTACAACCCCTTACGCCTAACAGTTGTGTTCTAAAATTCATAATGATCGATTAATTAGTTTAGGAGTGAATCCTGTACATACAAATATCTAAACATATGCACATACACAACTTATATAAATAAATATATATTCATTAGTGGCAATATAATACAGTGAAAGTTCGTTTAATCATATTGATACCGGCGGTATCAATAAGTAAAATAAGTTAAATTAAATGTAGAAATGGTAAGTGTTAGAATGAAGTGTGTGTGTGTGGAGGGGATAATGGTAAAGAAGCTTAGAGAATGAATTAGAGTTATGGGCATCCGTTAAACCGTCTAATTTTTAATTGGTTTCTAATGACTATAGATCAAATTCAATGCAAATCTGAAATATTTTAATTTTCAAATAGGAGTTTGTGCCCATATTATGCTCCCCTTAAACCTCTTTAAAATACTCCAAAGAAACTAAAAATTGGGGAATATTTATTAATTGATGTCTAATATCTATTGTTAAAATTTCACAAAATATCGGAGCTATCTGAATTTTCCCTCCCTTTTGAATCCCTTTGCATAAAGCAAAATGAAACTAGATATAGCTTATATTTTGCATTCATTACGCTTATGTTCAAAAATTCATAATGATCGGTTAATTAGTTAAGGAGTGAATCCTGTAAATACAACTATATAAAAACACCTAACTTTGTAAAGATAGAGATGTATATCGCGCGCTTGTGTGTGTGACCCCTGTCTCTTTTCTGTCTGGCCGTTCGTTTGGTCGGAATCTCACACAGTCGCAACGAAAAGACAGAGATGTGGCATTTTTACGGCTTCATGAAAAAAGAAGCAAAAACTTCTTTTCCGGCTCTGATTAATATTTTGTTTTTTCTATCTCATCGTTCTTCAACAACACATGACGAAATGGACATCTGTCGACTTGTCACGTGACCTTCCGGTGTTGGCTTTTTTTCATTTATTTTTTATCCCCCTTTTTCCTCTTTTAAAATGATTTTTAAATACCCCTCTTTAAAATATCTTCGGGGTTTCCACCTTTTAGATAAGAGGATTCAACTGGGCCTTTTTTTTAAAGACCTGACGTCGTCATTGCTTCCGGTGTGGCGTATATGAATAATGGTACATTTATGTAAAACCCAAAAAGCTGGCATACACTGTCACGTAGAAACGTTCTTCTTCCACCATCACCGCCTTCATGCTCGAAGTTTTCTGATATATAAATAGGACAATACCCGTCCTAGGACGGGCAAAATTAATTCCGGGAACAAAACAGTTTTGCACAACTTTTATGTACCCCTAAGAAGATTAAAATGAAGATATAATCTTACTAAAGCTAATGTCTAGAATCCTTATTCTAATTTTGATCCAACTTTATTCTATGATTTTTGGTCCCCCGATTTATAAAATCGGGAGACCTATGTTTTGAGGCATTTCCGTCCGTCCGTCCGTCCGTCCGTCCGTCCGTCCGTCCGTGTGTCCGTCCGGATTTTTCTCCGCAACCATCCATTGAATTTCTCTGAAATTGCATGAAGTTGTAACTTTGGTCAGGTTAGAAAGTGACATTCTCCGATTTTTGAAAAAAAATCTGGTTAGCCCCCCAGGGGGTCAAAAGGCCCCAAAATGGCAAAAAATGACATTTTTTGCCCCATAACTTTTCATCCATCCATTCAATTTCTCTGAAACTTGACCAAAATGTGGAGGCAATTGTTCCTAATAGAAAATAAGTATCGCTGACCTTGGAAAAAATCTGGTTCGCGCCCCCAGGGGGTCAAAAGCCCCCTAAAATGGCAAAAAATTACCCTTTTCTCCCATAACGTTTGATCCATCCATTCAATTTTTCTGCAACTTGGCCAAAATGTAGAGGCAATTGTTCTGGATATAAAATGAGAATCATTAACCTCAGAAAAATTCTGGTTCGCTCCCCCAGGGGGTCAAAGAGGGGTCAAAAATGCTCCAAATTGCGCAAATTTATTGCATGTTACACTCGCCACATCGAGTCGCATACAAAGGGGGACCACGCATGCGCGGCTTGTTATTTTAGAAAATATCTAAAATTTAAGGCTTAAGCGTAAGGGGTGTTAAGAAGGAATTAAAATTCAGGGAATCTTGCGTCATTGGTATCTAATGACTGTGGATAACATTTGAAATATTTTAATTTTCAATTGGGTGGTTGTGCCGATATTATGCCCCGCAAATCCTTTAAACTACTCTAAAGAAATTGAAATTTAGGGAATATTTATTGATTGTTTAAATTTTACAAATTTAGAGATATATGCATTTTCATGAAGGGCTTCGAACCTCTCTTTTCCAGATTTACATAAAACTAAATTAATCTACATATATAACTAACCTTTATAGACCGGTATTGTCCGGGCCTTCGGGTCTGGATTTACGCCGGTCTATCGGTTGTCCGTCCTGTGCAGTTCTAGGAGGTGCACCCTTCCAGGCTTTGCTTTCTTACCTTTTGAGAGGGGGTTAGTTTATTGCTAATCGCCCGAGGTGCCCCTACCGGGGAATGCCGACGGGGCTGCCCAGGCAATTTTTAAACAACCAGAGTGCTAAAATTCTCGGGCGTTGATTTTTTCCCACTTTCCCGACCTTGTGTCACATCTTACCTTGTGGGAGGAAGATAAATAGAACTAAATACCCACTGTTACGCCTAACAGTTCCCTTATTTTAGCCATTAGTCCTTACATTTCATGAACGATGTTTCTGACAAAGGGGGAAGAATTGCTGTTTTGTGGGTCGTAATCTATCCATCTAACACTTATCGTTGGCTAGTTTTTGACCCTGAAGTAGTATTTTTTAGCTCCTTACATCAAGTGGCTTCATACCTGGTCTGGAACAACTTCCATAAGAAAGTTGTATTCCAAAATTCAGAATGCTCAGTTAATTAGTTTAGGAGTGAATCTTACACAGAAATAAATAAACATATACACATCCCTAACTTTATATAAATAGAGATAGTACCCGATATAATTTGGGTGGGGTGTTATTAGCCCAATGAATACCGTCGCGTATTATGTAATCGAGTACCAATTTTATTCGGATTTATTGTATTTATGTACGCACTAATACGGCACAATCACGTTGACACACCGGTTCCCGTTAGATCACCGAAATTAAGCGACGTCGAGCCTGGCCATTACTAAATGGGTGACCATTTGGTAATACCAGGTGCTGTATGTGCTCTCTGCTTATCTCGGCATTGTTTCCAGTCGTCTTGAATTGCTTACCAGTGCCGACTCAGAAGAAGTGTTGTTAGTTATTGCGCAACACTTGCTTCACAATTACACGCGCAGTCAGTCCCTTACAGCGGTGTCCATAGTCTATCTAGACTGAACGGAGGGCATCTCAATACTGTTATTTTTATTTATTTAAACATTGACATTTTTTTTACTACGCATCTTTCTCATGCCACGAAGTTTTATAATGTATTCCCATTTTGGACATCATATTTCGGCGTATTAATAATCAACAAATGTACACATTCAACCTCGTGGAAATCTATAGTTTAGATGGAATGCAATCAGTAAAAAGTATAATGGTATCGCTATGTTTTTGATCATGGAAGTTTGTAAGTTGTCGAACGATATTTTAGTTCGAATACGGAATGTCGATACAATTTGAATAAAAAAATCACGAGACACGGCGCGTGCACTGAAAATTTTTCTAAGTTCTTTTTACTTTGTCAGAGACAGTTTTTGGAGAAGCGAGTTGGACCCAGGGTCAAAGTTCAGGAGGGCTTCTCAGTGCTGGTAGATCCACCTGGCGGCCGAGAAACGTCTTTCAAAATTTAAAAATTATTTGGAACAACAAATAAGTACAGTTACCCACTCTTCCCGTTCGGGCCGACAAAGATTTTATCGTCTAATATCACTTATTCGTAGCAGCAAAAACACAACGAAAGAGGAAGACGAAGAGAACTGTTGATACAAACGGGGAGTGAAGAGAGAGTAATTCGTTTATAGGAAATGATGATATGTATGATAATAAAAAGATAAAATAAATCCGACGAAATAGAAAAGCTCAACGTTTCGCCCAACTGTTGCGTGAGCTTTTTCAAGAGAGAAAAGCTAACAGTGGAATGAAAAACATTTTTCCATTTTAACTCATATATATCTATCTCTCTAAAGTGATAAAGTTAGGACAGTCACAACAAACAAAAATGCTGTGAAAGTAAATAAGTTAAAAAAAAGAATACTCAAGGTACTCAGACGTTCAGATTTTGTTGTTAAAAAGCTGAGTGTTCGATAGTGATCAGATAAGCTTGTGCATCCTGTATGCACAGAAGTCTGTGGGAAGTAAAGATATCCAATCCAAAGATTCGAAATGAAGGTTATCGGTCAATGTTCGATATATCATAAAGTAGTCATTGCCAACTGGCAGCTTCCAGGAAGAGTAGTGAGTTTTTCCGGATTACAAATAAGGATTTTAAAATTAAGATTTCAGGATTGTTCTCAAGAAGTGATGGGTTTCGAGGCGAATGTGAGAAAGACTAACTTTACGTTCCTCTTAGCCAAATATGTTTTTGTATATATATGTGTATTAATTTTCAAAGTTAAATATTACCAGTAATATTTACAGTTAGATTAACGAGTTTTATCCTCTGATGAAAAGAGTTTTCTTTTGAAAATCCCTGGGTTAAGGATAGTGAACTCCTTGCTTTCGAACTTCTGATGTTTTAATAAATATTGTATTTATACACTTTTTTACTTTCATTTTTCATCTTCTGTATATATATATATACATATATATATATATATATATATATATATATATATATATATAGAGAGAGAGAGAGAGAGAGAGAGAGAGGGGGGAGAGGGGAGAGAGAGAGAGGGGGGGGGAGAGAGAGAAAATATCAGACATTTGTGTCTTTGGAAAATCGATTTTTCTTTATTTGCCGATTACATTACATTTAGATTATATCAGCTTTTGTTAACAACTATTTCTTTTAATTAATAGGCTACGATTTAATTGATCTTAATTTTCTATATATAAAGCCAACTTGTATGTATGTATGTATGTATGTATGTATGTATGTATGTGTGTCGCGGCATCACAGTTAAATGGATGATCTAAGAGTCAAATTAACCGCAAATTTAGAATCAGCACCTTATTTATGTCAGAAGTTATCGAACCTTTTTTTAAACTCATTCTTTAAAAGTAAAAGCACATAAAAATAACATTAGAAACGAATGCTATTACGCCATGTCAGGCCGTTGCTTTTCCAAATCGACCGAACAACTAATTTTACGCCAAATCTTCATACGTAATTTGTAGAGAAAAATGTCTTATTTTCTTAATTCAAAATGGAGAAAAATATTTGATAAATGTTCACTAATATATTTTTTACTTTAATAAGAATTTTAAAAACTTTATATTTCCTTCTTTCTTTATTTTAGACAATAAAACTATTTTAGATAAAAAAATAGGTAAAAATAATTCCTACGCCGACCTCATTAAGTAGGTTAAAAAGATATGTTCATTAGATCGGTGGCTTTTTGGTTAAAGTGTTCACCTTCAGTTCTAGTCTTATATTTCATCGTGGATTCGAATCTCACACGAAACAATTGTTTTAGTTTTGGTATAGTTTTTCAGTTGACACAAACCTGAATAATTTAAAGAATAAAAAATGGATGAAAAATATTTCATAATAATTTTCTAAGAATACGTGCATTAAGTAAAGGGTTCTGTTGGAAATTCTGTGCATATTCCCGAGTTGGATATACAGATTCCAGAGTTCGACGAAAATGAAGAAGTTCGGAATTTACATCGGTCGAAACGTTGTGAGAATAACACGGAAGATGAGAACAGTAATCCAAATAATTAAAAAAATGCAGATTATCAATCCTCATCTAAACAAGATTTCGAAACATAAAAATTTAATAGACGTTCTTAACTTCTAATCTTGGCTATACAATCCAAGAAAAGATGAAGATCCATAATACACGGCTACTTCAACTAGTCTCTGTGTATAATGATCATTTGCGCTGATTGTTGTGAGAACCGATTATCTTAAACACAAACATTTTTACAATGTTTACATTTGATTGCGTATTTTACACATTATGTTCAATAGTAAAGGGTACGTTTGATAGTATTTATCTGATTATAAAGCCGACATTCACGCGTACATATGAAAACCGGGGTCATGGGGTCGACAATAATGCACTTAAATGTCACTTCAACCTGCTGTGGCTGGAAACGGACGTGACGTCACATGGCTCAGAGAGAGAGAGAGAGAGAGAAAGAGAGAGAGAGAGAGAGAGAGAGAAAGAGATAGGGAGAGAGAAAGAGAGAGAGAGAGAGGTAAGGCAGTTCGTTGTGAAGCTTTTGAGCGGACAGCACGTGTAAAGAAATGACTTAAGATTGATATAGATTAAGAGGCAAAGGTTCACGATCTCCGTAGCCCGGAACGTTCTCCGCCGCTAGCAGAAGCGAAGATCATTTCAACATCTTAATAAACGGTTTTTTCTTTAAATCCAGGCTATTCTTCTTTTCTTGGTGCTGTTGTGAAACTTTAATTTCACGGACCTTCGTTATGAGAAGACGACACGAGGTGTGATTTAATGGTGCTGGTATGATTCTTGATTTGTATTGCTAACAAACATGTATTTAATTTGATTGCGACTCATAAGACATTTGACATCCACTCGGAAGGGAGATATATGTAACAGTTGTTCCAATCCTAATATGATGACGAGAACTTATTTTTTTGAAATGTATTACTTGAAGCCACTGGATATATTTCAATGCAAAGTAAAATTCAGAATCTTTTTTATGATATCAAACACTAATATTGAGACTTTACTGATGTTCTAGTCTACAATGAGTGAGAGAATATGAATATATATATATATATATATATATATATATATATATATATATATATATATATATATATATATTTAAGTGAGATACTTTTCACTTTTTATATATCATTATTACTAGCGTACAAACCAGGCGTGTGAAAAAAACACAAAAAACAAATAAAACTTATGACCTATTTTTGTACCGATCCCTGACATCTCTTTAAAAGAGGAGCTTGACATCTTTCCGCGACAAACTCTGACGTCACTTTGGACCGAGTTTGCCGCTCCCGGGTTTCTTGCCACATTGCAGGGATAATTATCTTTGCGCGGGACGAAATCACCCAGATTAAAAGTCTGCAGAACATTTTGACACATGTTCATCACTTTCCTTTATTTCGTATTTCATTTCAGGGTTCGAAATTATTCTACAAGTTTTAACTGCAAGATTTTGCTTTTTGTTTCATATTTTACTCTTTCAATCTTAATACGCCCCTCACTGTCAACCAAGCTCCAGCCCCTGTCGCATCGCCGCAATGTTGCATCTTTGTGCCTGTTTTACAAATACTTCAATGGATTGTGCTCCGATGAACTGGCAACTCTGGTGCTCCCTCGACGTAAATACACTAGACTAACTCGACAATCAGCTAAGTCCCATTCATTCACTGTGGAGGCCCCCAGATGTCGGAGATCCTTCTACTCCAATAGCTTCTTTCTTCGTACTGCCGGCCTCTGGAACTCACTCCCTTCTCCCTGTTTCCCCGACTGTACCGACATGCAGAGGTTAAAAACTAATGTAAACAGACATCTCGCTACACAGCTCCCAACTTAAGATGACACCCAAAACCTACACCCTAATTTTCAGTAACCCCTTACGTCTATAGTGGCGGTCTGCCTTGTTTGTGGTGAAATATTGTAAAATTAAAAAAAAATGATGATTCTGTAACTTATTTTCCAAATTTAT
>OY744522.1:25216119-25241119 GCA_963556195.1 Sepiola atlantica
TAATAATAATAATAATAATAATAATAATAATAATAATAATACTCAGACCTTCATTGGAAAAGTGCGGAGAATGCTTGGACCTTGGGGAGGCTAAATGCCATCCGAATCCCAAAGAAGACCAATGGTCCTTACAAGCAAGAAATAAATGGTAAGAGGCTGTTTTACGATACCGCAAGGTTATTTGTGGTGGTTATCGAAAAGAGGTGAAGAATATGGAAATCTGGGGATGCTTGTTGTCACTCAGACTCCAGGAAATACCACTGGTTGTTGTCGGTGAGCAGTCACTAACGATGATCTGTGTGAGAACTCCTAGTGAGTAGCAATAATAATAATAATCAAGATGTGGGTGTCTGTCTGCCTACGTATCAGTTGTCAATGGCATAGTTGGAATCAGTAAAACTCTGCGGATGTTTTACCATAGTCTCAAGTATTTAAAAACTTGTTTCTATTATATCTGCAATGTATTATAATACACACCAAAACAAAAATCTAGCTAACTAGATCCAAGCTCTGTCGTGCAGGTAGGCGTTACAAGGAATTCTTTGTTCGAGAAAGTGGATGAGAATTGTTCGCTAATTAACGGAATTCCGACCGTTTTATTACTTGATATATGTGAGAATTGTCTACATCTTTTTGTCATAAAAACGGACAAATTTAGCGTTTGTCCGGCTTTTCTTTCATGTTGAGCCATCATAGCACATGTTTTACTACTGAATTATCCGAATAAATTAATTATTCAAAATTTTGTTGTTTACTCATATTTTATCGTGCAAGGTATTCCCCAGCCAAAGACGGGCACCATCGCTAGTCTATATATATTAGAGATTAAATAAAAAAAAATTGGTGTCGTATTTCTGTCTTCGTTGAAAAAAAAACAAAACAAACAAACAAAAAAAAAAACAGTTAGCCTTGATACTTTTTGAACAGACCAATTAAATTTGCATAACAGACCCCCTCCCCCACCAAAAAATTGACCCGAAAACTACTTATGTGTTGAACAGAAAGATTCACTGTTTTTTTTTTTCATTGAGTTTAATTTGTTTTTCCTTTTCCGTTATTTCATCTTTGTTTGTTTGTTTGTTTGTCCCATTGAGTGTCACTTCTGACTTTGGGTGTGGAGATGAATTCAATGAATGATTTTTTGTCTCTCTTGTTCGTTTTGGAAAACATTCGAAATAATATTAACATCGCATTTTCGACTCTTAATAAACTTGAATTCCCCCAAATATTGTCTGATGCTTTTATTTGCGCGTGGATTTGGCCGTTTGCTCACAACGATTCATTGTCTAGCCTCTAATGTGTGTCTTCATTCAAATAATAAATAGTAAAGTCTTTAGGGATGTCAGGGTCATTTCTCTTTTATTTCCTTCTTTCTTTCATTAGGTTATCTTTTCTTTTATCTTTCTTTCTTTCCTTTTTTCTTTGTATATTTTTCTTTTCTCGTACATATAGTCAGGGTCATTTCTCTTTTATTTCCTTCTTTTTTTCATTATCTTATCTTTTCTTTTATCTTTCTTTATTTCCTTTTTTCTTTGTATATCTTTCTTTCTTCGTACATATAGTCAGGGTCATTTCTCTTTTATTTCCTTCTTTTTTTCATTATCTTATCTTTTCTTTTATCTTTCTTTCTTTTCTTTTTTCTTTGTATATTTTTCTTTTCTCGTACATATAGTCAGGGTCATTTCTCTTTTATTTCCTTCTTTTTTTCATTATCTTATCTTTTCTTTTATCTTTCTTTATTTCCTTTTTTCTTTGTATATCTTTCTTTCTTCGTACATATAGTCAGGGTCATTTCTCTTTTATTTCCTTCTTTTTTTCATTATCTTATCTTTTCTTTTATCTTTCTTTCTTTTCTTTTTTCTTTGTATATCTTTCTTTCTTCGTACATATAGTCAGGGTCATTTCTCTTTTATTTCCTTCTTTTTTTCATTATCTTACCTTCTCTTTTATCTTTCTTTCTTTCTTTTTTTCTTTCTTTTTTCTTTGTATATCTTCTTTCTTTGTATATATAGTCAGGGTCATTTCTCTTTTTTCCCTTATTTCTCTCTTGCCTTTTCTTTTCTTCTTTCCTTGTTTCTTTCTTGTGTTTCTTTTTCTATCCTTTTTCCTGTCTTTCTTTTAATTTCTATTTGCTTGCTTTCTTTTTTCTTTCTCTTTTTCTTTCTTTTTATCTTTCTTTCTTTCTTTATATATTTACCCTCTCTTGTATTTTTATATTTCTCCTATCTTGTCTATTCTTTCTTTCTTTCTGTTGTGATTTTGAAGAACCGATAATAATTAAGACAACAAGGTGGTATATTTACTAAAGTGCATTTACAGAAGTACGCAATAGTATGTTACAGAAAGTCTGCGTTCGATACTGTGTCTATGATTGCTACCAATGACTGCCACGACGCTTCGTCGTAACTCTACATATAGTGTCAGGATGAGTCCATCTATTCTAAAAATAGGGTAGATCAACATCACACCATAACACCCGCTCTTTTTAGCCTTGCTCTGTATGGAGTCAATACCTTTTTCTTTTCGTGTTTATTTCAATGAAATCCGTACGGTTACGCTTCCTTTTTGATGTTCGTTTTTCAGAAACAGTGTGCGGAATTGGTTAGTCAAACGTGTCGAACGCGACATCCATTAATTCATCCCCAGGAGTTGAGTCTAGTTTATAGGCACGGGTTGATCTCTCCCAAACAAGATATGCGTACTCCGCAGAGGAATAGAACAGAACCAAAAGCAGTACATCTTAGTGTGTGTGTTGTGGCTCCCCACTTGTTTATCAGTTTCTGTAGGGAGTTGACTTTCATTTGTGTGTGTTTTGATATGTTCCTTGAATGGTTTGGTATGGTAGTTTTGTTTTACGGCATATTTTTGGGTTATTTAATGCCGAATCTGGTCATTATAGTAAAAGATTTATGCTTCAAGTTCTAAAAATAAGATAAAAAAGGGGAGGGAGAAAGGGAGAGGGGCTGTTGTTTTTGTTTTTGGTTTTGTAGAACATAATTAAGTTTTACAAAAAAAAACAAAAAAAAACGTCAATGTAGGTGAATTTCGTCTCAGGGAGCCACAGGGCAGCCTGATCTGGTATCACCAGGTTCCTTGAATGAGAGGGTGTTGTCCAGAGTCATGCCAAAGGTAGACAGGGTTGGTATGGTTCTCAAGTTGTGTCCCAGACCACATGATGTTAAGAGGTTGGTTGGTTTGCCGGTTCCTAAGATGGAACTAGCAAACTTGAGACTTCGAAGAGTTTGTCTCCAGGTGGTTGATCTCGTAGTAGATGAGTAGCTCATATGCGTCTGAATTGAGGTTTGCTTCTAGTGCTTCGAACGTGCTTTCGAATATCTTTTCCTTCTTTCGTTCAAGTGTCTTGTGTGGGTAAATGTGGGTTCCTTCACCATGTAAAAAATGTTCCCAATCTTTTTATCCACCATCCCTGTTTCCTACTAGGATTTATTGTTTTTGAACATTCGAAAAAAAACTGTTTCTCCGAGTTTAAAACGTTCATTTGTGACATTTTCTCACGTCCTGGTTTCTTATAGGTTGGTAATAGGCTATCAAAAACCGTTTTGATCTTTCTTTGCAAAATTGCTTTTGATGACGTCATGGAAGATGGAACATTGTGATTCGGGGGTCATCCTATATACTCGTAGAAATTATTGAATGGCTTTTTCAGTAGGTGTACCCCTCGTTTTCCTAAACGCTCTTTTAAACATATCCACAAACTGTTCTGCCTGACCATAACTTCTCGCATGATACGGCGCTATCGTTATATGCTCTACTACAAATGTTTGACAGAATATTTTGAATTCACTAGACGTTAATTGCGTACCATTGTCCGATATAATACAGTCAACGACCCCGAACTGTGCGCACAATTCATGCAAAAAGCAATTGTTACTTCCGTAGTTGGTTTCTAACACTTTTATATTTCCGACCATATTGTGAAACTGTACACTACTATTAGGTAATAGAAACCATCCAGTGGTCCATCACGGTCGGTCAGTTTTCGGCCAGGATCTGAACTTTATAGGAAGTGTCTTTGCTGCTAAAGCACAACAGTTGCATAATTTTACCGCATTTCAATGTCTTTGTCGATGGTCATCCAATATTATCAACATGAAATTCTCTTAGAATTCATTTTTCTAATGATGCAGGAATAACCACTCGATCGCCGTACATAACTACATCATCATCAGATGAGATGCACTTCCGAGATTTGTCGGCGTTTTTTTATATCCTTTTAATGTTCTTTAAGGAATCGTCGTTCATCACCTTTCCTTTTATTTCTTCGAGTGTTACACAATGTATTTCTTACCTCAACTTCAGTTTGTAAGAGCAATCACTGTGTTTTCAAGAGGTTCAGCATATTTAAGGATCAGTCTAGATCAGGCGCGGGCAACCTTTTCAGAGTGAGGGCCAGATGAGACTTTTGGAAGGAGATCGCGAGCCGGAGTGAAAAACGAAATCTCAGAATTATTATATTTTGTTTACATGAATAAATTGTACAACAATTGCATTGAACACTCTACAAATCTGACATTTTTTCTCAAGAGACTTCTGTATGTGATGTTATAAAAGGCGCCGACGAAGAGCCATTTTGGAATCATAAAAAATAATGACGGGGGAAGTAGCAAGTTGATACAGCATTCGTTTTGACACACCTTACATAAGTTCTATGTGTCATACCTTTTCCTCGTCTCTCGTTTCCTCTTTGCCTCTCTCTTTCTATTTTTCTATTTTTATCTCAGGCCAAGGATTTGAAATTAATAGTTAAAGAAAAATGAAATATACATGCATCATCGCTCGCTGATATTTATACATTTTTATCGCACTGTAAATCTTAATTGAAACCTACTTTTACGTCTATGTCACAAAATGATATGAGTTTTACTGGGATGTCCACGAGCCGGATTGCAATAATAAAGCATAGCAGGGTGGCGGGCCGGACGCTAAGCCTTCGCGGGTCGGATGTGGCTCACGGGCCGGAGGTTGCCCGCCCATGGTCTAGATAATCCGTCAGCATGACTGATTTTTGATGATGGCAGATAATCCATTTTGTAATTCTAATTTAGGAGAATGGTTCCCCATCTCCGTACTTTGTTCGCAGTATGCGTTCGTAAATTCTTTTTCAACCCATAAATTGTTAACAATGGTTTATGGTCGGTAATTTGTCATATAAAATGTCTTCCGTGAACAAAACGATGAAATTTGGTGACTGCAAAAATAATACCTTATGCTTCCTACTCGGTTTGACTCTCCATTGGTGGTCGCTCGTATCAAGTTGCAATTTGATGCAATAATAGGGCCCCAAATAGCCCGATACCTCTCCACCCTCTGTACATAAATCGGTCACTATCTTAAAAATAACAATTATAAACAATAATTTTATCTAAACATCGTAACTTGTTTCAATCTATTTGGTTGTTTTTGATTGTTTCTATGTCACTTTATCTTGCTGTCTGTCTGTATATATATATATATATATTACTCGTGTGTTTAACTCTCTCTATCTCTCTCTCTCTCTATATATATATATATATCTATCTCTCTCTCTCTCTCTCTCTATATATATATATATATATTACATGTATTGTATTAGTTTCTGTAGATGTAAATCCGTTGAAACTCAAGTGTTTATAAAAAGTGCTCAATAACAAGTAGAGCTGTATAAATTTTTATTTATACAAACATTATTGGTTACATATGTGCATACATGTTTCGGTTGCACTCTTCGCAGAGAGTCAACCTCGTCAGACCAAGGATTCAGAGTAATGAGATGGGTTTGCAGATTTTTTCAGACTAAATCATGTTTGGGATTGGTTATTCTTTATTCCTTATGAGTTGGTATCGGATTACCTATTTTACTTGTTGACCATTCTTCAGCCTTTTTTACGACCTAACCATCCTTGTTTTTTATTTATAAGGATGGTTAGGTCGTAAAAAAGGCTTAAGAATGGTCAACAAGTAAAATAGGTAATCCGATACAAACTCATAAGGAATAAAGAATAACCAATCCCAAACAAGGATTTATTCTGAAAAAATCTGCAAACCCATCTCATTACTCTGAATCCTTGGTCTGACGAGGTTGATTCTCTGCGAAGAGTGCAACCGACACATGTATGCACATATGTAACCAATAATGTTTGTATAAATAAAAATTTATACTTATATATATATATATATATATATATATATATATATATATATATATATATATATATATGCTGATGAGCCCCGATTATTAAGGACGAAACGTATACGTACATAGATAATAAACAATAACAAATATTTATTATTTGTCTCTCCTAGAAAAAGTAGAGCACTGTAAGTGTAGTATTAACACAGCATGACGTCACTTGCTTTAAAATGCATCGTTCCTTTCATTTAAAAAGTTGAACGCTCTTAGACGTTAAACCGCCGATAAAATGTTAAGATTATCATAGTTTATTCGCTGTTCGAAATTGGCGTCGGATTTGAGTTGCAAAATGTTCGTAATCCGGCGTTTCGAATCGAATGACCGGTAGTGACTAGTCATATCTCTATGCTGATGAGTCTCGATTGTTAAGGACGAAACGTATACGTACATAGATAATAAACAATATCAAATATTATATATATATATATATATATATATATATATATATATATATATATATACGCTGATTTCTTGTTATTGTTTTGTTTTTGGCGATACCGACCGGTGTTTTTACTGGTTCGTTTTTATTTTTCGCTACCCTGAGCGGTTTGTTTATTTTTTAAGAATATGCAGCGGAGCGCATTTTTCTTTTAATTCGCCATTAATCAGACGAGTCATCTGATGATTGCTTATAGCTAGAAACACGCATTCATGTCTAACTTTTGTGCATGCAAAAAATGAAAATCTTTATACAATAAATTGGTTTATAAATAAATAAATTAATTAAAATATCTCTCTTTTTTTCTCTCTATCTCTCTTTCTCTTTATATGTTTGTGTACGCGTATATGTGTTCTCTAACTATATTTGAACGTATGTATATATATTTGTAATTTAATGTCTATATATCTACTTTAAATGTATTCATTTTTTGGTAATAGTCACATGAAGTTTTTATTTAAATTTATAACGTTTGGTTATAATTATGAAATGATTTGTTTTATCGTCTTCGAATTTGTTGAACCTGTTTGAAATTGTTTTCAGATCTTAAGCGATATTTCGCTATTAAACTCTGTGTATCGAAAGTTTGCCTTTTCATGAGCGAGGAGGGTACGAATTTGAGGCACCTGTGCTTATTATAAATGAATAGTTAATCCTTAGTTAGGATAGTATCTTCGATTATAGTTAACTTTATTATAATCATTAAAAAGATGTCCACGTTTTTCGTTATTATTTCAATACTATTATTACTTTTTTATTTACTCACTAGGAGTTCTCACATAGGTCATCGTCAGTGATTGCTCACCGACAACCGGTGGTTTTCCCTGGAGTCTGAGTGACAACAAGACTCCCCAGATTTCTAGTATTCTCCACCTCTTTTCGATAGCCACCGCAAATAAATTTTCTGTATCATAACAGCCGTTTACCATTTATTTCTTGCTGGTAAGGACCGTTTGTCTTCTCTGGGATTTGGGTGGCAATAAGCCTCCCCAAGGTCCCAGCAGTATCTGCACTTCCAGTGGAGGTCTGATTTGTGCTGTCCCTCCTCGGTCTTCTTATCCTCGTTGACCCTAATAATAATCATCATCATCATCATCATCATCATCATCATCATCATCATCATCATCATCATCATCATCATCATCGTCATCGTCATCGTCATCGTCATCGTCATCGTCATCGTCATCATCATCATCATCATCATCATCATCATTAAATGTTGTCACTGAACAGGTTATCATAGGTCCTGTCTCCTTCAATGGTGTCAATAGATATGCAAACTATTTCAGATACCTGAGAATTAATTGCCATAGATCTTTGAAATTGTAACTGTAAACCTTAATTACAATTTTTTAATTTTTTAGTCCCAATCTTAATAAATTCTGTAAGTAGTAATTTACCCATCTTAATTTTTTCTTGTTTTTAACATATTTCACCCCAAACAAGGCAGGCCGACCCTGTAGACGTAAGGGCTTACTGAGAATTAGGGTGTGGGTTTTGGGTGTCATCCTAAGTTGGGAGCTGTGTAGCGAGATGTCTGTTTACATTAGTTTTAAACTCCTGCATGTCGGTACAGTCGGGGTAACATGAGGCAAGGAGGGAGTTCCAGAGGCCGGCGGCACGAGGAAAGAAGCTACTTGAGTAGAAGGCTCTCCGGCATCTGGGGACCGCCACAGTGAATGGATGGGACTTATCAGATTTTTGAGTTGGTCTCGTGTATTTGCGTCGAGGGGGCACCAGAGTAACCAGCTCATCAGAGCACAATCCATTGAAGTATTTGTAAAACAAACACAAGGATGCAACATTCAGCGATGGGACAGAGGCTGGAGCTTGGTTGACAGTGAGAGACCTATTAAGTTGGCGACTCTTTTTTAACCTTGTCTAAGAGAGAGAGAGAGAGAGAGAGAGAGAGAGAGAGAGAGAGAGAGAGAGAGAGAGACTAGTAGATGATGCACCAGCCCAGATGTGGAAACAATACTCCATGCATGGGCGGATGGTGGCTTTCTAAAAATACAGGATAATGTCAGGTGTGAGGAGCTTACTAGCACGGTAGAGGAAGCCCACATTCTTTGCTGCAGCCTTGGCAATGTCTTCAATGTATTTGTTCCAATTCATGTTACATTGTGAAGGTTAGGCCGAGGAGTTGGATTGTTGAACTCTCAGGTGGGGTGTTATTTGCCATGGCAATCGGTGGTTCAAAAGATTTCTAGTAGTTATTAAAGGAAAGGGGCGTTGTCTTTGCGGCATTAAAAGTTACCAACCATTCATGACCCCAATCCACTACAGCCAGGAGGTCACTTTCTAAGGATTTAGTCATTGCCTCGGATATGATCGCGTCCATTTTGCCAACATGACGAGAGTAAAGCGTGGTGTCGTCAGAAAATATTCCTATCTCAGACTCAATGTCATACGGGAGATCGTTTATGGAGATCAGGAACAATAAAGGTCCAAGGATAGATCCTTGGGGTACACCAGCATGTATGTCATGTTGCTTAGATGAACGGCCATCGAGGACAACCTGGATTCTTCTTTTTGTTAAGAATGATCTAATTATATTAAACATTTTCCCAATAATACCACATGAGCGTATTTTCAGGAGAAGCCCTTTATGCCATATCTTGTCAAAGACCTTAGATACATCAAGCGCTACTACCCTAGCTCCACCTGCCATGTCCAGTGTATGATATATGCGTTCAAAGATGATCGTTAGGATGTCTGCAGTAGATCGTGCTTGTCTAAATCCACACTGGTGGTCAGAAAGAAGTTTAGTATTAACTAAGTGCCGGACTATCGCTAAGTTGATTAAGGATTCAAAGATTTTAGCAAAGATCGGCAGTAGACTGATTGGGCGGCAGTTCTGAGATTCAGTTATATCCTCAGAATTCTTGTAGACTGGTAGCACAGAGGCAATTTTCCAGCTATCAGGGAAACAAGATTTAACAAGGCATTTGTTGTAGAGTTTGGAGAGGACAGGGGCCAGTTCAGCAGATCATTTCTTAATTACTATTACAAGTTCACAAGCTTTGGAGGTGTCGAAGTTTTTTTTATAATGTCTCTGACCTGGGATGGGGTGATGACCAGGTTATCAAGTGTTGCTTTAGTCCGTAATAGAAATTTAGGGAGCGGGTGGTTTTCTGAGTCCAAAATAGAGTTTGTGGCGAAACGTTGCGCAAGTAGTTCAGCCTTATTAGTTGCCGTGCAAACGAAAGCATTGTGGTTTGATAGTGGGGGAATCGTTGATTGACCATTGTTCACCACACTATTGTAGATTTTCCAGAAATCGGGAGTACCTAGTTTCTGTAACTGAATGCGTTTTTTTGGTTATCTCTGTATACATTCTCTTTGCTTCACCTACTACGGCCTTACAATTATTTCTTGACTCTATAAATTTCTGTCTATTAGCAGCTGACTTATGGCGGCCGAATTTACGGAATGCTTGCTGCCTCTTAGCAATGGCAGCTGTACATTTCGACGTGAAGCATTGAGGAAAGTGGGGCTTGCTGAAGAATTTTCGCATAAGGATATATAGGTGGGAATGCCTACTTTGACCCATTCTGTTAACTCATTTGCACACAGATCAGCAGGGAGTGAGAAGGTTTCCCTTCATGGGGCGTCGCTGATTTGATCTTTGATGGACTCAAAATCAGCCTGCTCATAGTATCTTGTTGTTTTGAGCAACGATCATCAGCTTTTGGACGAGGTTTTAGGGCGATATAAATCATTACCACAATGTGATCAGCATTCCCGAGCGGGCTATGAGTATTCGTCACACAAGCCATGCTGGTCGACTCGATCAGGGATGCGGGTCGGAAAATCGACAGTCTGAGAGAGGGAGTGAGCTAAGGAGAAATTATACGTTGAGTTGCCGGCTGCGTCAGTAATGCTGGAGAATCCCAACCAGTCACTGTGGTGTGCATTAAAATCTCCAAATACATGTATTTGGGCATTCGAGTGGGGTGAGAGTGCTCTATCTATGCTATCAGAGACAGAGTTAAGCAGGGTACAGTCCTGGGTCGAAGGTGAACGGTATAAGTAACTAACGCTGTGATGTAAAGTCAATCTAAAACACATGTAGTCTTGGTCATCCGATTCTAACCTATGTTCTCTAGTCAGGGGTAGGGTGTTTTGAACATATACTCATAGCCCGTGAATTTGTTTGTCAGAGTCTTTACGGTAGAGTGGGAGGTGATCAGTCCTGTCAAAGTGGTGAGAGGAGATTTAGGATTGAAGGTTCGTTTCACTTAATGCTAGGATATCCGGGGAGTTTGTCAGGAGAAAGGTTTCTACGTCGTTGAATTTGATTCTAAGTGCTCGGATATTAGTGAATGCGATCCTCAAGGGCGAAGGCGAATATGTTTTTTGTTGGGTGTCTGGTTTAGGTTTGATATTTTTGGTTGCAATGACATGTTTGTTTTGAGTTAGAGTGGGGTGGGCTAGGTGAGTGCTTGTAAAGTGCCAATAAGCTCACGCAACCAGTCCATTAGTCGCGACCGGGTCTATGGGGGTTGTGACCTCGGGAAAGCCCACCGTGGATAACTGTTAAGTCCCTTTCCATGCGCGACATCGCACGTACAGCTACCCACGGTATTATACAACTGATGATGGAGCAGCCGTTCTTAGCGCTACCTAGGAGTTTAGGCCGTGTCTTGTCAGTCGGAAACAGCAGCCAAACAAGCTGTCTAACCTGTACCCTCAACCTGTCGGAACAAGAGCGAGCCAGGCTGGTCATGTAAGACTTAGTGACGAAAAAACTTTCCCCAAAACGTTGCCCAGATAAAGAGAAAGAGAAACGGCATTCATTATCCTAGTAAGGAAACAAGGCCAAGCGCTGGTACCTCTGCGCCTGGCTAATAGACAGAAGAAGTGCAAAGACCGGGCGATAAACAGACCCCATCTACTCCTTAAGCAATTGTAGGTTTGCAAACAGGATATTTTGTTTGAGATTCAAGCTCTAGAAAGGTTGTCGATCAGGACTAAGGAGGCCTCCCTCACCAACGGTTTTCTGCCAAGACGTAAGTGGTTAGTAGCAAGGTTTTATTATCAGAGATTTCTTTCTATTAGATCGATGACATGACAAGGTCTACGGGTCCAACACAGCGAGAGGGGGGATAGCCTGCGCCCGTGTACTAGTCGAGTATTTCCGAGCCTCCGCAGGTGAAAAACTTCCATACATATACATATATGTATATATGTAGATTAAGTTTACTATAAACTCACAGAGAGGACAGAAAGTTGAAGATAAGTTTCCCTCTCACAAGTAAGTACAAATACAAGAAAGACAGCCATAAATTCAGGCCAGAGCGTTAGTTTAGGAATTACTTAAGCATGAAATCAATAGACAGACAATAAAACAGTATATATGGATAGAAATATATCAAGAATTAAAAATTTAAATCATACACATAGAACTTAGTACATTTAAATAATAAACATCAGAATTTAGAGAAAAGTAATATGTGAGTGGTCAAAAAAAGAGAAAGACAACGATGGGAGGGAAAAATATCGGGGTCTTGCTTTGTGTGGCTATCCTACAGATGACCGCACAGGAGGGCCACACATTTGAGGATGGAATTTGACGGGAGAGGATATCACACGGTTCGAAGACATTTGTCTTTCCTTTGGTTTAATTTTGGCCGTCTTTTTTTTAAATAATGATTCTTTTTTTTTCTACTTTTACTATCAATAACATTTTTCAATTTTATTTTTCTATAACTTCTAATCTATTAGGACTAGTTTTTGATAATGCTTCTTACTAAAGCTAAGATATCCAATTGCTCTACCAGTGTTTTTCCATCATGTTTGAATATTAGTTCAATTTTTATCATATATATATATATATATATATATATATATATATATATATATATATATATATATATATATATATATATATATATATATATATATATACGGTCGTAGCTTTTCTTACTGGGAGATAAATTATTAAACTCTCAATGAGAGAAAAAATAAGCCCGTTCAAACTTATTTTCGTGTTTCTGATTAACCAAAAAAATCGACGGAACTTTATGTTGATTTTTTTCGTTTTTTTCTTTGCGGTCGAACGACTTAAATTTTCAAACCTTGATTTGAAAACTATTTCGTCTTCCTCAGGAACAACAATTTTTTTTTCTTCAATATTACTTCCCAACGCTGGATGTTTTTTCTCGCAGATTTGACACACTTTGCCTGTTAAAAATCCAGTTTGATTTCAACTTCTCGCTCTGTTGTTAACAAATATCCATAGCATATCACTAAAGTCTTTTTCCGAAAATCCAACATTCTAGTTGTAGTAATGGTTATGTTGTGTCCGACATAAATCCGAGTTTTCATTGCCAGTGTTGCGTGCAACATAAGTCCGGGTTATTTTCGTGCTCGAATAAGTTCGAATTCCTTGTCACCAGTGTTGTGCGACATACTTTCAAATTATCTTGTTCCGAATAAGTCGAAGTACCTCGTCGCTGATTCTGTAAGACATATGTTCGAATCCTCGTCGCCAGTGTTGTGACCCTGAAAGGCCGATAATAATTAAAACAACACAGAGTGTATGTCAAGTCTGCGTCTTATATTGTGGCTATGACTGCTACCAATAACTGTCACGGCACTTCGCTGTAACTCTTATATAGTGTCTGGAAGAGTCCATCTCTTCCAGAAATAGGGTAGATCAACGTCACACCATAACACTTTCCTTCCTTCGTTTTTGTATTTCTTTTTTCTTTCTATCTTTCTTTCTTTCTTTTTATATTCCCATATCTTGTATTCTTTTCTTTTTCTTTTTTCTTTTTCTTTTTTTTCTTTTTTCTGTTTTTTTTTTTTCTTTTTTCTTTTTCCTCCCTCTTGCTTTTCTTTCTTTCTTTCTTTCCTTTTTTATGTCTTTTTTTTCCTGCTTTACTGATTTTACAATTTTTCAAGTTTCCCCTGCATTATTCATTTTTATTTGTCGGTTTCTTTCTTTCTTTCTTTCTGTCTGTCTTTCTTTCTTTCTTTCTCATCATACTACTTTTTCTGCTGTCTTCTTTCTTTTTTTTTCTTTTCTAAATATTATTTTTGCTAGGTCACTTTTAAACGCGGACATTGCATCTCTAAAACTGACTTTGCCGACAGTCCCACTGAACCTTGCCCTTAACTTTCCCTGTAGCCTTGACCTTGACGATTAAGCAGATACTGCTTGCTTTTGTTTTCTTACGCAATTAAATTTCTTAAATTAAAGGTAGAATTATTTTTCTTTAACTTTTGGAAAACGATTTTTGTTTTCATCAATTTTTTGTAATAACTATAATGAAATAACGTTTTTTTTTTCACGAAAAAATAAGAGAAAATTGAAAACCATTTTTTATTAATAATGGAGATTTAAAACTTTTTTTACAGACATATTTTTCTTCAAAGAATTTAAGCAGATTAAAATAGACGTTGCAAAGACATTACTGTAATGTTTGCTTTTGTAGACTCTCCATTGCGGACACATTGTGGGGAACACATATAGGAACGCAATGACAATTACTGCGCCTGTTCAAAATTCATACACTTTGCGATCCCAAACAAGCCCAGCTAACAAAATGACATTTCTATAACGTTACGAAAACGTTATAAAAAGATACCTTCATGTTCTTGTAGATTTTCCAAGACATTCGCGTCACATTGCACATATTTTGCTGCATAACGTGACACACCGATCCTTTTGTACTTCGACTATCGTGGGTACTGACGAACAGGGGCTTGTTCGATCGGATAGTAGTAGTCTTGCAAAACAGTGCTTGTTTAGCGACCCTAACTTGTTATCTGAGGTTTGGTAACAAACATAAATGTGGGATTGAGTCATCTCTGCACAATGTGATCGTTATACTATTATATACTGGTGAGATTGTCTTTACTAAAACGTTCTTATGCTGTTCTCACCTGCGAGCAATCAAGCTTTTACATAAATACAGTTCTTTCTAACATCATCAATTAATTCAAAATTTACCTTTACTTTTTGTCGTGTTCCGTTGATTTCTATTGTCACTCTTTACGTCTTGGCCTGATCGTACAAAAGTGGAGTAGCTGTTTCAGAACCAAAAATGAACAGAGGACAGACACGTTTTCTTGGAGAACTTCAAAGCTTTTATTTAACCCTTGGATATTCGAGTGGGGGGTGTCTGGGTGTGTTTTCTTGATCTCTCTTCTTACTGTATCAACACTTATCTTTCCATTGGGTGACAAAAGCGTGATGGTTTATTTTCGCTACGCGGCTTAGATTATATCATACCTACATTTCTTCACGACCCGCTTGCCTTTGCTCCATGGCAGCAACTCACTAAAAACTCAACAAAGGTTCTCATGCAGAACGCGTGACGTAACAGTCCTTTGTTTTCATCATCCAATCAGATCATTGCACCCGCTTAACTCTGAATTTAACCTTTACTTCTGATCTCAAGTTCAAAGTTCAAATCTTGTTGTGCTTTCAATTTCTGACACGTACTCAACTCACAGAATCGACACAGCTTGCAATTCTTGGATTTTAGTTTCATGAAACAGGGACCCGCATAACCCAACAATAAGAACAAGTCGAACTGTGCACTGGTAACAGTGTAGATCACCGACCTACTTTACTAACTGTATAAGTAATTTCTGCTCTTGGTAACAATGTTGAGGGTTTAAATTACTTTATTCAACTAGACAAGTAGAACCGTGTAGTACTTGTAACATTGTGGATCGCCGAGATACTTTAGCTAACCTGGCAAACCAGCTCAACTCGATTGAACTGTATTCTGCGTACCAAAAGCCATAACTTAAAATGAAAACATATCAAACAAAACAAATGAAAAGATGAATTAGAAAAATGAACTGAACTAATAAACAAACACATTTATATGATTCTCGTACATTTTCAGGAAAATTAACAGAATTTAAAAATGGTTTAAGATACTCCGCAGAAAGTGAATAATAAATTCTAGGCAGATTTTAGAATGTGTATTCATAATCTGTCAATAGATTAGTGATTATCAATTTAAAAAATATGGCAATACATTTCATAACTTCCGTAGATTTCATAACTTCCATAGATTTTATAACTTTCATAGATTTTATAACTTTCATAGATTTTAAAACTATCATAGATTTCATAAATTCAGTACATTTTATAACTTCATTTTAGATTTTATAACTTTCACACATTTCATAACTTCAATACATTTTGTAACTTCATTTTGTAACTTCAATACATTTTATAACTTTCATAGATTTTATAACTTTCATAGAATTCAAAACTTCCATACATTTCATAACTTCAATACATTCTATAACTTTCATAGATTTTATAACTTCCATAGATTTCATAACTTTCACATATTTTATAACTTCAGTACATTTTATAACTTCATTTTATAACTTCAATACATTTTATAACTTTCATAGATTTTATTACTTCCATAGATTGCATAACTTCCACACATTTTATAACTTCAGTACATTTTATAACTTTATTTCATATCTTCAATACATTTTATAACGTCCATACATTTTATAACTTCTATACATTATCAATTGTAGAAAAAAGGATTCTGATGTTATTTTGTGATTAAAAAAAGTTCAACTCTTTCACTTGGGCGAACATGAGTTGTCAGTTTGACTCATGGCTTGACTGCAACGTTACAGTAACATCGCAACAACGTCAACAAAACATAAAATAACGTGTTTGCAAGGTTCACTGGGATGTGCGCACCCTGATTCTGCTTTGTTTAACTACCTTACAGAAAAGAGTAGCAGAAAACTTAACGAGATGTATATGCGAAACGGACATATTGAAATGTATCACTAAAAGGCTAACCACGTTTATAAAAAACAAATACGGACCAGGAAATGGTCCAAAGCAACTACAAACCGATAACCTAGTTACCAACCATGTGGAAAACAATAACCATACAACTCAGTAAAATGATAAACTAACAAGCACCTTAGTAGCTACGGACTATCCCCGGAAGTAAAAGTAGAAAAAATAACATAACCCTGGCATGGATCAACTACAAGAAAACATAGTCATGAGATCATGGAGACTAAAATTGATAGCTGGACGACAACGTCTGATTAAGATATAAAACACAGAGAGGCATTTTCCAGAGAGACAACCACCATCCTTGAAGTGGGTATGTATGTAAGTATAGGTTTGTGTAGGTGTATATAGCTAAGTATAAACAGCAAAGGAAAAATCCGTCTGTGTATAGACTTCACCAAAATGGATGCCATTTTGGTGAATTCTCTACACGGACGGATTTTTCCTTTGGTGTTTATTATTTTTAACAAAGGGAAGATTTTCCCGAAATATTAAATAGATAATTTTTAATAATTATCGCGACAACAAACAAACAGCCAACACCACACTTGCTGTTATGTAAGATTTTAACAAACCTAAATAGTAAATACCCCCACTTCGATTTTTCGATTTATTATTTTTGTCCCTTCCAGATTCTGCATTGCCCTCAGCCTTCTTAACATATTACTACTATTCCCAGCAATGCTTCAGGCAAACTACCATTCTCTATTATAAATATATATATATATATATATATATATATATATATATATATATATATATATATATATATATATATATATATATATATATATATATATATATATATATCCTGGAATGTATTAATACATAGTTATATACGCCTACACAAACCTATACTTACATACATACCTACTTCAAGGATGGGGGTATTGTCTCCCTGGAAAAAGCCTCTCTGTGTTTTATATTTTGATCAGACGTTGTTGTCCTGCTATCATTTTAACTTATATATATATATATATATATATATATATATATATATATATATATATACATGCAGGCAATGGTGGTTTTGTGTTTGTTTCTGTGTGAACTTAGCAAGATTTTAGTTTTTCATTTGGTAGGGTATTTTTTTTCGTTTTTTCTACCGACAGATACTTATGTACGTATATATTAAAGAGCATGTATCTATGGGTGTAGGCTTTCTGTAATTGTTACTTTCCTGCACTGATGAGAGCGTCTGTAGATATAAATAATATACATATAAATATATATATATATATATAAATCACTCATGTAAGTCAAATTATTTTTTACAGTTATTATATTAGTTTGTTTCTAACACTATTTTAAGGGATCATCAGTTGTTTACCATGAAAAACTGTTTCGGGAATTTAAAAACAAGACAGTATTTAATTTCATGGCTTCCCAGCAGAGTTGATCAGACCCCACTTACCTTAAAAGACAAAAACATAAACGTTCCTTATACTAAATCTACGTTTTGTTCCATATAAATGTTTTGCTAACTTATATTAGTTATTTAAAAAAAAAATTTCTTTACCTGTGCTGTTCGTCTGTCTAATAAAATTTATCCGTTACTTACAAAAATGTTGCTGCATTTTAAAGTGTTTGGACGAATCCATTACACTATTATTTAGGTGATTAATGTATTATTTTTTAGTTTTATATTATAAATATAAAAAATATCAACACATCAAAAAATAAAAAATAAATAAATAATTAAATTAATATGTATATATATATACATATATATATATGCACACATACACATACATACATATATATACCTTTAGTCCCTCCTTCTCTTTCTCCTCCTCCTTTGTTGTCCATCTCCCCGTTGTCGTCAACCTCAAATAAATATTAATCTTCCTTGTTCACTTACAGTTTTTCTAATCTGCGTTCACAACTGTCGATTTTTTTTCTTTTTCTCAGCGTTTATAAGTTAACCGTTAATATTTTCTCTTTTTCTTCTTTGCCGACTCCCAGTGTTTAAAATCGGCGTTCATAACTGTCGATTTTTTCTCTTTCTTATTCTTCTTCTTCCTCTTCATTTTTAACATTTTTCTTTCTTTCTACTGTATTTTTATTGTTTTTCTTTTTCTCATTATAATTAGTAGATGTATTATATATACGTTTATACATATTGTACATTATTTTTATTTATATATCCTATGATTTGTTCTATCAGTTTATTTTGATTAATTTGATAAGATTTAAAAGCATCAGGATGGCGAGTAATTGCCTTATTTAATTGTCCAAATATTTTATTTTGATCGCCACCTTGGTTAATCATTCTTATTATTAGATCAGAAATTGGGGGCATGAAATCTACTAATTTTAAGGTAACACGAGCAATCCTCAGAAATTCAGACATAATACTCCCGTAAAATATATACACAGGACTAGTACTATTTTTATATGGCATTCGCACGATACGAAAAGGGAATGAATTTCTTTCATCAAACAGTTTATAGATAAATATTTTATCTTCAATTTTTATATCCAAATCAAGAAAAGTAGCTTGTGTTCCCTTATGTTCACAGTTTAGTTTTAACTCTTTAGGATATATTAAATGTTTAGTATTTGTAAACTCTTCGCTATCATTAATGCAAACAAGGTCGTCAATATATCGCCTACATCCATGATAACTATACGCTCTAGATATATCATTTTTTATTAATATATATATATATATTCCAGTCTATGTAAATATAGATTTGCCCAAAATGGAGACGGATCCAAACCCATTGGAATACCTATTGTTTGGAGTAATAATTTATTCCCTATTTGAAAGTAACTCTCTTTTATAAGGTGACTTATAAGCATTATCAGACCAGTTTTGGACACACTCATCTTACCATTTTTATTTTTACACCAAAAGGCTTTAGATTTTGCAAAGTCTATGTATTTACCTTTTCCTCCTGTAAAAGCTAAATCTACAGTATTACCTAATTCTTTAATAAGTTCTTTATGTGGTATTTTTGTATATAATGTACTAAAATCATATGTCGAGATTGATTTAGCCTGTTTACGAGAATTAATACGATCTAATTTTTCTTTTACTAGATCGGAATTATTTACCACCCAAAATAGGTTTATATTACTATAGAATTTACTTTTTTTATGGAAATTATTTATTTGGTTTATAATTAATTTAAAGATTTTAGACATAGCCTTACTTAAAGGTTTAGTGATAAGGCTTAGTATATATATATATGTGTGTATATATATATGTATATATATATGTATATATATATATACACATATATATATACATATATATATACATATATATATATACATATATATATAGATACATATATATACATATATATATATATATACATATATATACACATATATATATATATATATATATATATATATATATATATATATATATATATATATATAGTATAAGAATTCTCGTCTCAGAATATGTAAAATTAATTCCCCGAACAGAAACAGTTTTGCACTTCTTTTATGAGCCTTTACAAAGATTAAAATCAAGATATAATGTTACTAAACATCATGTCTAGACTCTATTGTAACGTTGATTAAACTCTATTACATGGTTTTAATTTTAGAAAATGTCTAAAATTCAAGGCTTTAGCTTAAGGTGTCTCAAGAAAAAATTTAAATTCAGGGAATCTTACTTAATTGGCTATGGATCAAAATTGATGCAAATCTGAAATATTTGATTTTTCAGATGGGTTGTTTTTTTCCATTTTATGTTCCGTAAAACCCTCTTAAATGATCTAAAGAAACTGAAATTTGAGAAATATTTATAAATTGATGTCTAATATCGATTTTTTAAACTTTCGAAACTCGTAGGTATCTGAATTTTTACGAAATGGCATCCACCCATTTTACCCCCTTTGCATAAATATAGCCAACATTACGACCGCATACGCTTATCAGCTGTGTTCCCAAACTCATAATGCTCGGCTAATTAGTTTTAAATCTAACTCTGTCTCTTTCTTTCGCTCTCTCTCTCTCTCTCTATATATATATATATATATATATATATATATACTGTCAGCTTGACGGTTGAGTTTCAATCCAGGCTTGAGGCACTAGATGGTCTAGCCGCACCGAAGAGCTGTGATACAGCGAAACAGTCTGTATGTGGATGACTATATAAAGCTCCCTTTCTTGGGTAGACCTTATTTTGCATGGATATTGCCAACTATCATGAGCTTTAAGGCATAGCTCATTGGGTAAAACTAATTCAAGCTCTCGACACTTGACAATGGTTACATTGAGATATCACTTAAATTCAGTCAGTGTCGTATGATAGCGCAGAGTTAACGGCGCCGACTGTCAGCTCGATGGTTGAGTTTCAATCCCGGCTTTCGACACTAGCTGATCTAGCCGCACTGAAGATCTGTCATACAGCAAAACAGTCTGTATGTGGATGACTATATATATATATATATATATATATATATATATATATATATATATATATATATATATATAATAAATTTTCGTTTTTACGTTCTTCCCTTATTTAATCTTGTGCTATTTATTTCCCTATATCTTTCTTTGTCTTTTAAAAAAAATCCTAACACGTTATTTTCTTCCGGGTGAAATGATTTTAGAAGCTATAACAATTAGTAGTAGGATGTCGAGAAAAAGTAGAATCACAAAATGAATAAATGAATAAATAAATGAAAAAAAAACGTTACACTCAAAATCCCTCACAGCAACGCAAAATGTCGTTTTTCTTTATCAAGGTTGAAACGGTTATCTGACCTTAGTATTCGTACTGCCCGCAGCAACCGCTGGTTGCACTGAACTGTATTTGCTGATATGTCATCATCTTAAACATTCCCATATCTTGCCATCCGTAAGTTTTTTTTACGAAAAGTAAAGAACTAAATACGATTCATTAAGTACTCGTAATCTTGTGAAAAAAATAAATAAAAAATTGTTCGTTTCTCAAACAAGTAAACATAATTACTTTTTAAAAATCCACACGATACTGATCTCTTTAGTGTCGGTGTAACAAGAGATACGAGCATCTATTACATAGCGAAAGTCTGTAGCGTGGGTAGAAAGAATGGTTGACGGATTAGGGTTCAAAAGAATGACCCGAGCGGATAAACGGAAGTTGGGGTATCACGTGAGTTATGGAGAAAGGGAATTCTACCTCTTTGCCGACGAACACTCGAACGGGACAGTAACGCAAAAAAGAGGCTCGTTCCCAGAAATCCTAGTGGGTTGAGGACGGGCGCATGATGTGAACTTAATAAAATGCCCCCCCCCCCCAAGTCGTCTGTCTCCCTCTCCTCTATCAGTCACTTTCTCTTTCTCTAAACCAGTAACCCACTTCTGAGTATATCTCGCTCTGGTCTCTGTAATTGTTACTCTGTCAAACTAATAAATCTCCATTGAAATATGTCTCGGCATATATGTGGGTTGATGAGACGGCGGAGAGAGATGCCGACCGGTGTGTATAACGAAATTATACACGCCTCGTAACACGTCCACTAATTGGCTGGATAGAAAGTTGGTATTAATAGACAATGATTGGACTGGTGCGCTCTCATACAGAAGTTTACAGTCCAAACTAAGTAGGCTTAGCCACCTTAAATCGGCCTAGCCAGGTTACGTGGTCGGTCACCGAGTGAATGACCAAGACATGTAAAGTGAGCTAGTCTGAGGCCACTGTACACTTCTAGGCGAGATGACAAAGAACATGTCAATATAAAGGATAGACAGAGGAGCAGGAGGAGAACTGTCTGAGCATACCAAGGAGTAACACAACACCGGTTTCCCGGTGCTTTAGCTTTAACTAACCTCCCTTCGTTTTGTCTGTATAGAGAATAAAATATTGACGGTTCGAATTTTGTTGTATGTTGAATTCACCTCACAAACCTTCAAGTAGTTGATGAAGCAATTCACGGCAAATAATCACAGAAGTTACTCATGCATTTCACACAGGTGTAGATCTAAGCTGCAACATTACAAACATAAAGAGAGATGGGGGACAGATAGAGAGATATATAGAGAGATAGATGGATAGATAGATAAAGAGAGAGAGAGAGAGAGAGAGAGAGAGAAAGTGTGAGAGAGAATGAGAGAGGGTGTGGTAGAAATAGTGAGAGATTAAGAAACAGACAGAAATACAAAAATACAGAGAGAAAGAGAGAGAGAGAACTAGAGAGAGAAGGTGTGAGAGATTAAGAAACAGACAGAAATACAAAAATACACAGAGAGAGAGAGAGATAAAGAGAGCGAGAGAGAGAGAGAAGGTGTGAGAGAGAATGGGAGAGGGTATCAGAGAAATAGTTAGGGATTGAGAAACATACAGAAGTACAAACATACAGAGAGAGAGAGATAGAGAGAGAGAGAGAGAGAGAGGGGGAGATAGATAGAGAGAGAGAGACTTCTGTCACGCTTATTAAATTTATTGAGAACATTTCGGTTATCAATACTATGATATCGATTATTATGTTTGCTTTTATATATAAAAACGATTATATATTACACTGCCCCAAAGAACGATGTAATGCCTGGGAGGATGGTTTTAGGACAACAGAACAGATACTAAACTACCCACCTACACCAGAAAGGAAGGGGTAATGCTTGGGATAATGGTATAATGACGAACGAACATATACTACACTGTTCTCTCATAGGAGGAGGTAATACATGGGAAGATGATCTAATGACAACAGAACAGACACTACACTATCCCCTCAATAAATGGGGGAGGTAATGCCCGAGGGGATTGTATCATGATAACAGAACGTATGTTACATTATCCTCTGAATTGATTATTGAAAGATAGTACGGTACTCTTATAGATGACGCACCATGTTTCCGTGACCTCGCGTCGTCAATGTTCGGGCATGTCTATGAAGTTTCCGAGAGTTGACGAAACTATTAACCAATCTGTCAGCTTGTTGAAAACAAAAATAATTTGCTTATTCGGTGTTTATGTTAACAAGAAAAAAAAAATTGACAAAAACTGAAAAAGAAATATTGAACGAAACAAACAAAAAAAAATTGCTTATTCGGTGTTTATGTTAACAAGAAAAAAAATTGACAAAAACTGAAAAAGAAATATTGAACGAAACAAACAAAAATAATTTGCTTATTTGGTGTTTATGTTAACAAGAAAAAAAATTGAGAAAAACTGAAAAAGAAATATTGAACGAAACAAACAAAAAAAATTGCTTATTCGGTGTTTATGTTAACAAGAAAAAAATTGACAAAAACTGAAAAAGAAATATTGAACGAAACAAACAAAAAAATTTTTGCTTATTCGGTGTTTATGTTAACAAGAAAAAAAAATTGACAAAAACTGAAAAATAAATATTGAACGAAACAAACAAAAAAAAATTGCTTATTCGGTGTTTATGTTAACAAGAAAAAAAAATTGACAAAAACTGAAAAAGAAATATTGAACGAAACAAACAAAAAAAAAATTTGCTTATTCGGTGTTTATGTTAACAAGAAAAAAAGATTGACAAAAACTGAAAAATGAATATTGAACGAAACAAACAAAAAAAAATTTGCTTATTCGGTGTTTATGTTAACAAGAAAAAAAAATTGACAAAAACTGAAAAATAAATATTGTACGAAACAAACAAAAATAATTTGCTTATTCGGTGTTTATGTTAACAAGAAAAAAAATTGACAAAAACTGAAAAATAAATATTGAACGAAACAAACAAAAAAAAATTTGCTTATTCGGTGTTTATGTTAACAAGAAAAAAAATTGACAAAAACTGAAAAATAAATATTGAACGAAACAAACAAAAATAATTTGCTTTTTCGGTGTTTATGTTAACAAGAAAAAAATTGACAAAAACTGAAAAATAAATATTGAACGAAACAAACAAAAAAAAATTTGCTTATTCGGTGTTTATGTTAACAAGAAAAAAAATTGACAAAAACTGAAAAATAAATATTGAACGAAACAAACAAAAATAATTTGCTTTTTCGGTGTTTATGTTAACAAGAAAAAAAATTGACAAAAACTGAAAAATAAATATTGAACGAAACAAACAAAAAAATTTGCTTATTCGGTGTTTATGTTAACAAGAAAAAAAATTGACAAAAGCTGAAAAATAAATATTGAACAAAACAAACAAAAAAAATTGCTTATTCGGTGTTTATGTTAACAAGAAAAAAAAATTGACAAAAACTGAAAAAAAAATATTGAACGAAACAAACAAAAAAATTTTGCTTATTTGGTGTTTATGTTAACAAGAAAAAAATAATTGACAAAAACTGAAAAAGAAATATTGAACGAAACAAACAAACAAAAAAATTGCTTAACAAATCAAACAAAATCATCTTTTAAAACTTTCCGGTGCACAAACAAAAAAATATATTATTTCAAAACATTTGAGTAACAATGGTTCCTCTGACAAAAAAACAAACAAAAATAAACATCTAATTAATAACAGTTGTTTAGCTATGGTTTGTTCGTTCTTTATCTTTATATATGTATCTTCTATATATGTATTTAATTTGATTTCCTTCGTCGTAATTTATCGGCTGCAAGTCTTGAATTTATCGTTTAGCAGTTTTTGCTTCGTTTTCGCCTCGTCAACTCTCGGGCGCTTCC
>OY744522.1:25248619-25261119 GCA_963556195.1 Sepiola atlantica
TCAATCAAATGTGTAGAAAGAAATTTTTGGGGGTGATTTTGTCAATGTTTTAATTTTTCTATTTGTTTCGCTGTTTTTCTTTTTTTTTCTTGCTAACAAAGAAAGAAAAAATATGTGTTAGGTTTAGGGTTTAGGATTTAGGGTTAGGGTTTAAGATTAGAGTTAGGTTTTAAGGTTTGGGTTCTCGTTAGGGTTAGGGCTCCCGTTCTTAGAGATAGCCAAGCCCTGCATTCAAACTGCCAAGCTCTAACTGGAAGACTGGCGGACGCTAATATGAGACGAATAAATTCAAAGAAAAAAATACATAGATTAAAATCATTTCTTTTTTGTGAGAATAATGTGTTTTTTTTTGGGGGGGGGGGGGCAGTAACATTTTGTCAATGTTTTTATAAGATAAAAGAAAGAAACAAATGATATTATTCCGTTAGCGCTCGGGCGATTCCGCGACATGCCCGATCGTTGTTGACGCGAAGTCACGGAAATCAGGCGCGTCATCTATAACAGTACCCATTTTTATGCTATATATTTATATGTACGGGATTCACTCTTAAACTAATTAACCAATCATTATGACTTTTGAAACACAGCTGTTAGACGTAGTGGATCATAAATTGGGTTATATTAAGTTTAATTTAACTTTATGAAAAGGGGGTAAGAGATGGTGGACCCCTTTGTGAAAATTCAGATACCTCCGATTTTTGTGAAATACGCATTAGACATCAATTAAAAAATATTCCCCAAATTTCAGTTGCTTTAAAGGGTATAATATGTGCACAACCTTCCATTTTAAATTCAAATAGTTCAGATTTGCTCAATTTTATTCGACACCAATGAAGTAAGATTCCCTGAATTTTAATTTCTTCTTACGACCTCTTAAATATTAGGCATTTTCTAGAATCAAAATAATATAATAGCTTTTGATTAAAATTGGAATAAGGATTCGAGACATAAGGTTTAGTATCATTATACATCTATTTTAATCTTCGTAAGTAGATAGAATTAGTTGAAAATTCTGTTCGGGGAATTAATTTTACCCTTCCTTGTATATATATATACATATACATTCTATTCATATATATATATATATATATATATATATATATATATATATATATATATATATATATATATATATATATATATATATAGAGAGAGAGAGAGAGAGAGAGAGAGAGAGAGATAGAAGAAAAAAGAGTGATAAATATGCGACGATTGTCCAAATTTATTTCAAATTTCAATTGTTCAATGCAAGGTGTAATCAGTAATAAACTAGTGTTTATTATTCTTTCCTTAAGCTAAGGCTTTTCAAAGATCGAGATCTTATCATCAGAGGAGAAATACAGATGGATAAGTTGGCTTTCGAAAAAAACAAAGTTCAAATATTTGAAAAATATGAAAATTATTTTTAAAAGAATTTTTGTTAAAAAAACGCAGTGAATGAAAAGAAAAGAAAAGTTCCGTAAAAAAGATATGCAGATTGTCCGGGTGGTAAATTTCCGTTGAAAAGAAGTCCGATGAATTGTAGAACGTGAAAAAAAAACTCTTTGCGTGGGAGCAGTGTGGAGAAAGTGCTTAAAATTACAAGTAAATCCAAACGCACTTAAAAGGGACTGAAAAAGAAAAGCTGGCCATTTTTTATATATTTCCTGGACCAAACAAGGCAGATGACATCTCGTTTAAGGTTTAAATCCAAACGAAACAAAAAAAACAAACAGTTAAAGATTTGGGGTTTTGGGGGGGAGGGGGAAGGTTTAAAGCGCGAGGGGTTATGAGGTACGGAATTGTTTAAAATAGCCGCTTTATGAGTTGGGAAGTAATAAAAAAGAAGGAAAAAAGAAAAAAGAGAAAGGGTTGGTATGGGGATGAAGTTAAAGTGACAGGGTGGTTGAGGGTGTGGGCGGGCGGTGGTCAAGGTTAGGATATATGTTTTGGAGGGTGGGATTAATCTGAAGCGGAATGGGAGTATAGAGATTGCCGATTCCAAAAATAGAATTCTAATGAGTGAGCTTCTAACATTTCAGAGATAACAAGTAAGGCAGCTAAAAGCAAAATAAATTGTAGTTACTGGTTAGGGTTTCTGGGGGTTTAAAAAGGGTTAAAATAGAATTAGTTAAAAGCATGGTAAAATAAATAGAGGTATGTGGGAGAGTGAATGATTAAAATTTAAAATTAAAAATTAAAATTTAAAAGGAGCTAGAGAATAGTTAATTAAAAAATTTATTTTAAAACCAAATTAAGGGTTAGATGAATAATTAGAAGGGACATTAAATGACAAAGGAGAAAAAAGGGGAGAAAATAAATTAAGGAAAAGAGTTAGTAATATTAAAGATCAAGTCTGTCCTACTCAGTTATATTGAAATTTAGGAGAGGGGAGCAGTATAAGGGATAAGGATAGATTGTTTGAAACAATTTGTTACGATTATAAGTAATAGGGGGTGGAATTGGGTTAGTTCAATTAAAACTTAAGTGCAGTGACAGTGTTATAATCTATAGTTTAAATGGTGAGTGAGTCGTAACAGGGTAAACATTAACAATTACAGTTTAAAATTAAATTAGATTTATAAGGGAAGCTTGCAAGGGGTTTCCAAGTAGTTTGAAAATATGATTAGAGCGGATGGGGGTGAAATTGGTCAAAGATAAGATGAGGTGAGCAAAAGAGAATAGACCGATAGAAAATGGCTCGCGAGTAGTTAGAGGGATTAGGATTATTCAAAAAAGGCCAAAAAATGTAGTTATGCAACTAGCCTGAATCAATCAATTTGTTAAAAACTTTTCTAGGGGGGTATGGAGGCAATTAAGGAGATAGGGTAGAAATGCTAGTGACAATTGAATTAATATAAGTGTTATGGGCCAGGGTTGGATTGAAAATTAAGCAAACTTACATTTTAATGCTAGTGTGTATGAGATCTAATAAGAATTACAGGGGGATATAAATGGACCCAATTGGAGGGGAAATCGAAGATCATAGTTAAAAAGAGGACAAAAAGAAGTTACAGGGGAAGATGTTGCTATTAGGAGGAGTCCAATATAAGGGCGATATAGTGGATGTGTGGTAGATAATAAGGAAGTGAGAATAAGAGGCCATGGATGAGTTTGTGGGTAGGTTTATGGACAGAAGAAAAGGTGATAAATATAAGAGGTTAGGAGTAGAGCTGAAGTAAAAGGATAGTAGGAGCTATATTGCAGAGGAGGTATAAATGTCCAGATATTAGATATGTTAATGATCGGTGGGTAGTAGGAGGAATAATGTTAGTTCAATCTACTATAGGTGTTACGGGTATATATAGTTATTAAGTGCAATGGGGAGGAAGAACATTTATTGGGAAGGTTATATATATATATATATATATATATATATATATATATATATATATATATATATATATAAAGTGATTATTTAAATTCCAATGACCAAAATATCCAGTCTTTATCCATATCATTTATTTTTTGCAATGGATATATATATATATATATATATATATATATATATATATATATATATATATATATATATATATATATGATACTCTGTAGTTAGCAATAAATCCTGTCAGGCTCTACAAATTGTACCAAAAATAAAGGCATATACCAGCTTTCAAAGCCGTTGGGAGAATGTATGTCCGAAAATAATAATAGTTACATCGGTTATACTACAACAACACCTTATCGTAAGCTTATTATGCATTTGTCTGAATATAACTACACAATTCTGAATATAGACACATTTTAGTAAAAAAACACAAAAAACTACATTTTCTTTACTCATATTCACCCCAAACAAAGCACATTGTAACTGAGACATAAGGGGCTACTGTGAATTAGGGGCCATGCCCAAAGGGGCACTCTAAGTAGGGAGTTGAGCAGCAAGATGTTTGTTCACGTTACATTTAAATTTCTGCATGTTTGTACAGTCGGGGTAACAGGGAGAAGGAAAGGTAATTCCAAAGTCTAGCAGTTCGAGGGAAGAAACTATTAGAGTACTACAGAACTTTGTTGCTTGTCGGGTCAGTCGGTGTGTGTGTGGGGTGGGGGTGGGGGGTGTGGGTTACGTCGAGGAGGCACCAGTGCTATGAGTTCGTCGGAGCACATTCCATTGAAGTATTTGTAAAACAAGCACAGGGATGCAACATTGCGGCGATGGGACAGGGGTTGGGACTTGGTTGACAGTGCGGGATCTATTAAATTGATGACTGTGTTTTTACCCTTATCCAATAGAGAGAGATAGAGAGAGAGAGAGAGAGAGAGAGAGAGAGAGAGAGAGAGAGAGAGAGAGAGAGACTAGTGGTTGATGCAACGGCCTATATGTAGAAACGATACTCCATGAATGGGCGAATGGTGGCTTTGCAGAGATACAGGAGACTGTCAGGTGTGAGTATTTTTCTAGCGCCGTAGACGGAGCCCAATGTTTTTTTACAGTAGCTTTGGTAATGTCATCTATGTATTTGTTCCAATTCATTTGACCTATTAATGTTAGGCCGATGAGTTTGAATGATGAACTCTGAGGTAGGGTGCTATTAGCAATGGCAATCGGTGACAGAAAATATTATTTGTAATTGTTGAAACAAAGGAGCTTTGTCTTAATAGCATTGGATGTTTCCATACATTTACGGTTCCATACACGACTAACCGAAATTAGTATGCCAATTCCAGATCTCTGTCTGTCTGTCTGTCTGCCTGTCTATCTGTCTGTCTGTCTGTCTGTCTGTCTGTCTGTCTCTCTCTCTCTCTCTCTCTCTCTGTCTATCTATCTATCTATCTATCTATCTATCTATCTATATATATATATATATATATATATATATATGAGGCTTCTTGCTCTGAACTTCTGATGTTCTAATAAATATTGTATCTTTACAATTTATTATTTGTCGCTACCCTGAGCGGTTTATTTATCTTAAGAACATGCAGAGGACTGCATTTTAATTCGCCCTTAATCGGACGTGTCATCAATTTTCGTATATATATATATTTTTTTAATTAATTTATCCATGAATTAATTTATAAATTACTTTAAAACATCTATATATACAAAAAATAATTTATAGATTAATTAATTAAAAAATCTGTCCCCCCTTTATATATATATATATATATATATATATATATATATATATATATATATATATATATATAGTAAGCAGTGAAAATATATATGGCAATCAAGCTACACAGAGGCTCCCGTGTTTCATCCCCGGGGGGAATCGTCAGGCTAAATATAGCTTGATTGCCATATATATTTTCACTGCTTACTACCTAGCTCTACTTACGTATCGAGCACTGTTGAAGTAAATACTGAAAACTGATACATAAAAAATTATATCTCCTTATAATATTTTATGTGGATACATGAAGTACTAATATATATATATATATATATATATATATATATATATATATATATATATATATATACACTTTGTAAGATAAATCTGCATGGATAAAGCGTTATTTCCTTCGTATAATGATCTTATACTTAATACTTAACGAGTAGACAGACAAACATGTGTATGTACTTGTATTAGTATAGACCCCTAGTTTTAGTGACATACATACATACATACATACATACATACATACATACATACATACATACATACATACATACATACACATTATACATAAACATGATTGCTGTTTTGATTCTTGTTTATTGTTTTCTTCTTTTTTTTTCTTGATAGCGTCCGAGGGGAAAAGTCAAGTGGAAAAAAAAATCTTATTAACAAATTCTTTCTTTACTTTTTTTTTGTCCGATAAAAAAAAATCGTTTGAATAAATAATAATAATAAAAAAAAACGTGTAAAATTAATATTTTTCTTTTAATTGTTTTTTCCTGTACAACTTGAGCTCATTTATTTGTTAAAAAACAGTATTTTTGTGTCTAAGTAAAACAAAAAATAAAACAACAAACAACTCCCGAAGCAAAAAAAAAAAAAAAAAAAAATAATCCAACACGTATTCATTTCTCCGATTGTTGTCGTATAATCGCACGTGACCGGACCGGCTATTACGACTCCGGTCACGTGACCGGAAGAGAAATCTCACAACTTTATCTGTGTTATAGAGAACGTGTGTCTTTTTTGTTATGTGTCTCTAATTTTATTTACGATCGGTGTATCTATATATGAAGAAGAAAACCGAACAAGGATTATAGTTGAGTAAAAAATGTATCTTAAATAGTTAAGAGAAAGAAAAGAAAGAGACGAAATTTCAGCATCGTATTATTCACTCTCTCCGAAATATCAGAGAGAGAGAGGGGGAGGGGAGAGAGAGAGAGAGAGAGAGAGAGAGAGAGAGAAGGAGAGAGAGAGATAAAGAACAAAAAAGATGGCGGCGGAACGCGCGTATTACTGTGCACACGCGCCAAAAGTTCGTTCACGGCATTGATAAGGCATATCTATTGTTCCAGTGAGTGTCCTAACTCAACAATACTGACTAATAAATTAGCGCCAGATTAGGACCGATAAAGCATTTATTTGGCCGTGCAATTGTGTTTTCGGAACTGTTTCTGTTTGCTTTCAGGGTTTAGATGATGTTTTGCCAGCGTCTCACTTCTACGATACAATGTCTCGTTGACATCCACGCTATTTTCATTAAAATCGGCATCTTTTTAGCTTTTATTTACGGCTCGTTCCTTCCTTCCTAACATCCAATTTATTGATGACCTTTTCCTCCTCCACTCCTCCTCCCCTTCTTCTTCTTCTTGTATTTATTTTAACTGCTTATTTCTTTTCTTTCTTTCACCCTTCTTCGTTTTCCTCTTCTTTTTTTCTTCTTCTTAGTTTTTTTTTTTAAATCGTGTGTTTTCTGTTTACATAATTCCTTCTTTCTTCTTTTTAACTCAATTTGCAATTCCTCTTCTTCATTTTTTTCTTTTTCTTCTTTACATACTTCGCCTTCTTCTTTCTCTTTTTTCTTCTTCTTCACGTTCTTCCTTTTCTTCATCACTTACTGTTTCTTTTTTCTCTTTCTTCGTCGTCTTCTTCTTCTTCTTCTTCTTCTTCTTCTTCTTCTTCTTCTTCTTCTTCTTCTTCTTCTTCCGTATGTCTGCATGAAAGTAGCTCACATGAATGCAACGAAAAAAAGAGAGAAAGCAATGCAACAAAACACACCTAGATATATGTTTAATAACTTTTCCAAATAAACAGCTGCACAGTTGAAATTTGATTTACCCATACACCGCCATAACGTGCACAAAATGATGTAGGTGTGGACTTCGCAAGTGACCAGGGTGAAGTCCGAGAAAAGCATGCCGTGTACCCTGTTCAATTCTATTCGAGTCATTCGGACAAACTTCGGGAAATTCAAGCTTCATACAGAAAGCAAGTTGCTTAATGCTTGGTGTTCCGTGATTCTGGGTTTCCAAACATTTATCAAGCTTCCATTGATGATAGGATCAAATTCACACAACAAAGTTGAGCAGTAAAAGTTGCTAGTGGTGGAAATGAATACCGACGTCTGAATCCATTTCTACATATGCCCATCAAGTTCAAACAAACGGATTAAAAATAAACTGTGTAAGAAACTTATAATATGTTGATTGATTATATTCACTTAATATGTTGTGGAACCCATTGGTTGGTTGAAAGTAATGACATTAGAAGTAAACGTGGGGCTAACATACATTATTATTATTTGCACTCACTAGGGGTTATCACACAGGGCATCGTCAGTGATGTCTTACAAACAACAACCGGTGGTGTTCCCTGGAGTCTGAGTGACAACAAGCCTCCCCAGATTTCCAGTACTCTACACCTCCTTTCGATAATCACCGTAAATGACATTGCGGTATCGCAACAACCGCTTACCATTGATTTATCGCTTGTAAGAACCATTAGTCTTCCCAGGACTTTCCGAACTCTTCCTTAGGAGGTCTGCTTTGTGCTGTCTCCCCTCGGTCTTCTCATCTTCCTTTACCATTTACAAATATTTTGTGTGGTGTCAGCCTAGGCCGGCACCATTTTCTTTGGGAGCAGCTTCTTCTTCTTCTTCTTCTTCTTCTTCTTCTTCTTCTTCTTCTTCTTCTTCTTCTTCTTCTTCTTATTCTTCTTATTCTTCTTCTTCTTATTCTAATTCTTTTTATTATTCTACTACTACTACTACTACTACTACTACTACTACTACTACTACTACTACAGTTGAGTTTATCAACGTTGGTTTCATGAAGCTTTTTGTTAAATATATTGTAATCACACAAAATACATGTTAATATATTCCTTGGCTTTAATTGTTATAATTAGTCGTTATTTGCAATTAACTCACCAATTAACCCATCTCTAAATAAGTCTATCTTGCTCACTGTATGTTGTTTGCAATCGGCTCTTATTTTATACAGTTTCTATCACTCTCACCTCTGTCTCTCTCTGTTTATTAAAATTCAAAGCAAGTACAACTAACTGTAAAACATTTGAATAGACCATTATAAACAATAGAGAATATAACCACAAGTATTCATATTATTTAACACATAGCTGGAGGGAGAGAGAGAAACGGAGAGAGGAAGGGAGAGAGAGAGAGTGAAGAAGAGAGAATGGAAAGAGATATATGGTGAACAGAAAGTTAAATTTTACATGTAACTGGCTTTGCAACTTATTATTTCCTGATTAAAACAATCTAATCCGAGTTCAATGGATGGCTAAACGGGTCACCGTTTTTCTAGCATTTAACGATGAAAATATTATTTCAAAGTTTGAAATAATATTTGGCATCGTTAAACGCGCAGATCGAATATATTGTTTTACTCTATGTCTGTTGACATTCCATGAAAAATGCCAGTATACTGAAATCATATGCCCTTAATAGGGTTAAGATGAAAGTTCATATACACTAAATGTACAAAAGCAAGGAAATTCCCAAATTTTTACACTTTTATTGTCATTAAGGGTATGCGAGCACAACAGGGCTATGTATTTTAGTGGTAGGAATTTTTCTTCAGCGCACCTCACGCACTTCATCCACTCATGTATAGAGATTTATACTGTAGTGATGTGATAATGAAATGGTTTGGTTGATATGTAGTCATACCCTTAATGACAATAAAAGTGTACAAATTTGGGAATTTCCTTGTTTTTGTACATTTAGTGTATATGAATGTTCATCTTAACCTATTAAGGGCATATGATTTCAGTATACTGGCATTTTTCATGGAATGTTACTACTTTTGTAAAGGCTATGCCTCAATACAATGCCTTCTCATAAGGTTTTTTTGAATTTTCTGGAAAACTGAGGTACATGGTAAACTGAAATTAAAATGCCATCAACTAGACCATAGAACCTCTTCTCTGCTAAAAATCAGCTGAATCCATCAAATAGTTGATGAGATACAGGGTGGCACATACGTACGTACGTATGTACACACAGATAACATGATTTCATGATTGAACTTTCTGGATCTCTGGGTTGCCTTGACTAATGATGCTGAAATTCTACACACATATAGAACCTATCAAATTAAAAATTTGTGCAAAGTTTTAACTAATTTGGTTTATTGGTTTTTGAGTTATGCTTGATCAAAGAAATGAGATTTCCAGCATAGGCCATTCTTGAAGTCTATTAAGGGATAGAGCGCTCTCGCGCCTCCCTTGATTTTAAATAGAATTTACTTTTAGCTTTATAGATTTAAAGCAACCATGGAAACACTAAAGTTTAATTAGGAATAAGTAGCGATGATTGAAGTCACACTTTAAATGTTTATTGAGAGAGGAATAGGCAGATAAGAGTCATACTGTTAGAATAACTAACAATAAACTTTATTATTACCATTTTTTATTACTATACAGCTTTACTTGAGAAGATATTGAGCGTTTTTATATGTACAAAGTCTGTTGCATTGATTCGGCTCTGTTCCGATTTTCAGACGTTGATTTTCATCTTATTATATATACACTCAGACCAACGGTAATATCTTGGTCATAAATATAAAGATTTCTCAATTTTCTGTGAATCAATTTATGAAAAATTTGTCCAGAAAATCTGGCACGTTTTAGGAACATCCTTGTGTTGGTTTACATTGGCCTGTGCATTCTTGCTCGCTATCATTAATATTTTATTTTTTATTTTTCAGGATATTCGGCGATAATAGCTTTTTATATCTGAAACAACAATGGGCCACCGAAAAGTCCTGACCGATAACGGAAAAGCAATGATAATCAAAGAATCTGCTAAAGGTACCTCTCTTGATGCGATTCCCCCTTTTTATTTTTCTTATATTTCTGTATTTGTTGGGGATGGGGCATCCTACCGGATGCCAGACATTCACCGGCTATTTCAGACACTCCAGCCTAGAGATCTTTTTAAGATTCTAACCGTCCCTTTAAATGCAGTTGTTTGTATTTCTCTTGCACTCGGTTCACCGGGTACACTCGCCAGATAGCTTTTTAAATTCTTTTTCATTAGTCCTGTTGCTCATATAATTACTGGTATGATGGAAATTTTCCTAAGATTCCAGTTTCTTTTCATGTCGTACGTAAGCCGTTGGTATTTCGTAATCTTTTCCCTTTCTGCCTTGTTCAATCCTGCATCATTAGGGACACTGACTTCAACTATGGTTGCTACCAAATAGGTCGTCATATTGACACTGTGATTCCACAAAAATCCAACACTAGTTCGAGAATTTATTTTTTAAAGAATGGCCATGTTTCATTGATATTGAAAACGCTCAGTAATAATAATAATGTTTGTTAAATTCGTTTGTAACGATTTCTAGTTTTGGTTCAACGCGCCTAAAATGATTTGGGCAGACGACAGTTTTCATTGAATCTCTGACTCGTCCTCTGATTGGTCAATTTGAGTGACGTGTCAGCTTCTAATGGTAAACAATGCTGATGGCATTTTTCTCGCTAAAATATTTTGAAGAAATTATCTTCAGATAAATTCGAGATGTTGACTTGTTAACATCTAATTTGCCTCCGTGGGCAGAATTTTCTTTCCTTAGGAAAATTGTGTCCTCGTTAATTAATTAGATAACTCCCGTTTATGTGAAATCGACATTATTATGTCGAAAATTAATTTAACTAATAATTTATAAAAATCATTAAAAATAACGTAGTGGTTTTGAGATATTTATCTCTTAGTTACGATGTGAATTTAATTTGGACTACAGAAATATGTTTTTAATTTGATGACTATTTTAATCATAATTCGAGGAAGAGGTCCTAGAATTATAAGGTTGTATTGGAAAAACTCAAATATAAACCATTGTTTATGAGGAAAACTTATGACGATAAGTTGTTATTGAAAAGTTTGATCACGACAAAGGTTCGTCGATCTTAGTCTAAAAGAGAAAGACTAATTGTTTTAAAGGATTGATTGAAAAATATCGACATAGAATCGATAATATTTATTATTTAGTCAGAAGGACTAAGAGATTAAAAAGATTTATTGAATTTAATATTCGTTTATCAGAGAGGTAAACGAAAAAAGTCATCGTGGGTTTGTTTTGATTGGAAGTCTCAGTATGTAGTCCAGAAATTCGCATTTTAAATATAAAAAAGGGAGTTATAATTATTTATAAAAATTAACATAAGAATTAATTAAGTTAATTAAGTGGGAAAATAATAATTATTTGATTTTCAGAAACACGAGTAATATTTGTTAAATTATTACTTGAATTAAAAAAAACCCGAAGAAAGTCGGTTTCCAGAATGTTGCCTTTTGTTCAATATCAAGATGTCGTCTGCTCGGCGCGTTTTTCCGAAAAAATGAAAGAACTCTTTTCAAGACAAGTTTTATCGCCACTGATGAGCGAAATAAGAACAATATACCAGATAATGTCAACGTCTGTAAAAACAGAATTTCTACGTCTGTAAAAAAAAAATATTCATTGTAAATTGTGAACTGTGAGTACTTTTGTTTGTTACTATTTTCTTTTTGAATGACATATGAACATATATGCATGTCTACCTATTTTCTTATTTTAACCTTTTTCTTCCCATTTTATTGTTAATAAATTTTCGATTCTTTGATGCACAAGCAAGTTTTGTCTGTCGTTTCCCCCATTATTGTTACCAGAAAAAAAGAGGCGTAGACATGAATTCGTCTTGCACAGCAGTCAGTTAGTTTTTTTATTGTCATTTAAAGAAGAAATTTCAGAGAATTTTTCATTTAAATTTAATTAAAAAAATTAAATTTTTACACTACAGAAAAAACGACTAAAAGCTGGGATTTTCGTGACGTACCGAAATACAAAAGGAATGCTATTCTTGGAACGATAGTTCCGTGATGAAAGATCCACCTAAAATGCCCCTTTTACGCCAAGATACCAAACTTTGAGGATGGATTGGACATGGAAATATTTGAAGATTGATATGGGGCGCGTTCTTTTCACTGATGAGACGTGCGCACATTTTCATAGACCTGATCGCTAGGCAAATGTTTGGGTGTATTTTAGAGATGAGAGTAGGCATCAACAAGGATTGAGGTGTCATAATATGGACAGACAACATAAACTTGTTAGTATTCTCGGAGTACCTGAAGAATAAAAGGGTACACATGCTGAATATTGT
>OY744522.1:25266119-25291119 GCA_963556195.1 Sepiola atlantica
TGATGCATAAAGATCTCTTTTGATACGTTCTGCCACTACGGTGACAAACAATTTGTAAAAATGACTTAAACAGCTGATTGAGAGATAATTTCTGCAATCCAGGCGACTGTTCTTCTTAATTTCTGAAAGTGTGAGCTACATTGAAAGTATCATGTTGAACAATTTTAAAATAATATTTAGGTGTGGTTCTCCACCAACTTTGTGAATATTAACAAGCCCGGGACTTTTGCCCTGTTTCAAAGATAGAATAGCATGCTCTATTTCGACTTTCGAAATAGGTGATATTGTGTCTCCGCACCCTCATCAATTTTAGGGGTGTCAGTGGAGTCATGCATATATAGCTTTTCATAAAATTGTGCCCATTGTTCTAAAATCTCATCTTTGTGATATAGGATTTTGCTGTATTTATTCTTAATTCCTCAGCTGATGTTTCTTGGCTTTGCTTTTAGTCTTTTTAAATCAGCATGGTACTGTTTGTGAAAGGGTAGTAAACTGATTCAATCTGCCTCTTTATCTATTTCAAATATTGTGTCTTTCCTGATGAGCTTCTTTGAATAAGTTTTTGTTATCATGTATTCTTTGGAAGAAAACCCTTTCTCTCTTCTTGTCTTATGTTTTTTCACAATAGCTTGTTTCGTATTGTTTGACATCCATTCAGAAGATAAAGGCTCAACTGCAGGAACAAGTTAATTTGCAGAATCTTTCATGCTTTTAGTGGTACTTCTAAACACCACATTTGATCTGACATTTCAGAAGAGGGGCAAACACGGGGTTGAAGCCTCTTTTACATGATGTTCTTGTAAGGTACAAAGGTTGCATCTTTGGGTTCCATATTGCTATTTTATCTCAGTGAAAAGGAGAGTCCTACTCTTGTTCAAACAACTTCGTGGTCAGATATGTCCGGTTTGCTGATGGTTCCACTCTCAAGAACCTTCTGCTGGACTTCGGACTTGCGGGTTAAAATAAAGTCAATCTAAACTTTTGTCCTTCCATCAAGGGATGTCCAAGTGAAGAGTTTCTTCTTTTTTAACAAGTTATTGGTCACATAAAGTCATTTCTGATGCAGTATTTTGCCAGAATTTCACCCGAGGTTTTGCATTTCCAATGTTGTGCTTCCTAATAACATCCGGATAGTTGTCATGGAGATTTCCGACTTTACAATTGAAGCATCCCATGACAAAAACCTGATCTCGTGTTGGTGTTTTATCTAGGATTTCTTGCATTTGATCATACATTTTTTCAATTACTTTTTCAGGGTATGAAGGAATTGGGAAGTAGCATTGTATGGGAAAAAAAGTAGAAAGATTCCCTTCCAAGATTAAAAAAGCCAATCGATCTGCAATAGATGCACAAAAGATTTGTGAAATAGGAAACCAACTCTATGGGATCTCGATAGTTCCTTTGATAATATTAAAAGTGTGTGCCTAGAAAAAAAGTGATCATATATATATATATATATATATATATATATATATATATATATATATATATATATATATATATATATATATATATATATATAATGATATATATATCATAAATCAGTAATAAAGTACTCGATCGTAGGTTCTACAAGAGCTAATATAAAGTATTTTATTTCAAAACTATACATTAAAGTTTCTGTTTGGACTACTCGGGTTTTACTGTTTGGTGTAATCGGGTTTTACTGTTTGGTATACTCAGGTTTTACGGCTTGGTGTACCCGGGTTTACTGTTTGATGTACTCAGGTTTCACTGTTTGGTCTACTCGGGTTTTACTGTTTGGTATACTCGGGTTTTAGTATTTGGTGTACTCGGCTTTTACTGTTGAGTGTACACAGGTTTTACTGTTTGGTGTACTCGGGTTTTACTTTTTGATGTATTCGGGTTTCACTGTTTGGTGTACTCAGGTTTTACTCTTAGGTGTACTCGGGTTTTACTGTTTGGTGTACTCGGGTTTTACTGTTTGGTGTACACAAGTTTTACTGTTTTGTGTACACAGGTTTTACTGTTTGGTGTACACAGGTTTTACTGTTTGGTGTACTCGGGTTTTACTGTTTGGTTTACACAGGTTTTACTGTTTGGTGTATTCGGGTTTTACTGTTTAGTGTTATCGGGTTTTACTGTTTGGTGTACACGGGTTTTACTGTTTGGTGTACTCGGGTTTTACTGTTTTATGTACACAAGGTTTTACTGTTTGGTGTACTCGGGTTTTACTGTTTGGTGTACTCGGGTTTTACTGTTTGGTGTACTCGGGTTTTACTGTTTGGTGTACTCAAGTTTTACTGTTTGGTGTACTCGTTTTCACTGTTTGGTGTACACAGGTTTCACTGTTTGATGTACACAGGTTTTACTGTTTGGTGTACTCGAGTTTTACTGTTTTGTGTACTCGGGTTTTACTGTTTGGTTTACACAGGTTTTACTGTTTAGTGTTATCGGGTTTTACTGTTTGGTGTACACGGGTTTTACTGTTTGGTGTACTCGAGTTTTACTGTTTGGTGTACTCGGGGTTCACTGTTTGGTGTACACAGGTTTTACTGTTTGGTGTAATCGGGTTTTACTGTTTGATGTACTCGGGTTTTACTGTTTGGTGTACTCAAGTTTTACTGTTTGGTGTACTCGTTTTCACTGTTTGGTGTACACAGGTTTCACTGTTTGATGTACACAGGTTTTACTGTTTGGTGTACTCGAGTTTTACTGTTTTGTGTACTCGGGTTTTACTGTTTGGTTTACACAGGTTTTACTGTTTGGTATACTCGGGTTTTACTGTTTGGTGTACTCAGGTTTTACTGTTTGGTGTACTCGAGTTTTACTGTTTGGTGTACTCGGGGTTCACTGTTTGGTGTACACAGGTTTTACTGTTTGGTGTAATCGGGTTTTACTGTTTGATGTACTCGGGTTTTACTGTTTGGTGTACACGGGTTTTACTGTTTGGTGTACTCGGGTTTTACTGTTTGGTGTACTCGGGTTTTACTGTTTGGTGTACTCAGGTTTTACTGTTTGGTGTACTCAGGTTTTACTGTTTGGCGTACTCAGGTTTTACTGTTTGGTGTACTCGTTTTCACTGTGTGGTGTACACAGGTTTCACTGTTTGGTGTACACAGGTTTTACTGTTTGGTGTTATCGGGTTTTACTGTTTGGTGTACTCGGGTTTTACTGTATGATGTATTCGGGTTTCACTGTTTGGTGTACTCACGTTTTACTCTTTGGTGTACTCGGGTTTTACTGTTTGGTGTACTCGGGTTTTACTGTTTGGTGTACACAAGTTTTACTGTTTTGTGTACACAGGTTTTACTGTTTGGTGTACACAGGTTTTACTGTTTGGTGTACTCGGGTTTTACTGTTTGGTTTACACAGGTTTTACTGTTTGGTATACTCGGGTTTTACTGTTTGGTGTACACAGGTTTTACTGTTTGGTGTACTCGAGTTTTACTGTTTGGTGTACTCGGGGTTTACTGTTTGGTGTACACAGGTTTTACTGTTTGGTGTAATCGGGTTTTACTGTTTGATGTACTCGGGTTTTACTGTTTGGTGTACACAGGTTTTACTGTTTGGTGTACTCGGGTTTTACTGTTTGGTTTACACAGGTTTTACTGTTTGGTATACTCGGGTTTTACTGTTTGGTGTACTCAGGTTTTACTGTTTGGTGTACTCGAGTTTTACTGTTTGGTGTACTCGGGGTTTACTGTTTGGTGTACACAGGTTTTACTGTTTGGTGTAATCGGGTTTTACTGTTTGATGTACTCGGGTTTTACTGTTTGGTGTACACGGGTTTTACTGTTTGGTGTACTCGGGTTTTACTGTTTGGTGTACACAGCTTCTACTGTTTGGTGTACTCGGGTTTTACTGTTTGGTGTACTCAGGTTTTACTGTTTGGTGTACTCAGGTTTTACTGTTTGGTGTACTCGTTTTCACTGTGTAGTGTACACAGGTTTCACTGTTGTGTGTACACAATTTTTACTGTTTAGTGTACTCGAGTTTTACTGTTTTGTGTACTCGGGGGTCACTGTGTGGTGTACACAGGTTTCACTGTTTGGTGTACACAATTTTTACTGTTTGGTGTACTCGAGTTTTACTGTTTTGTGTACTCGGGTTTTACTGTTTGGTTTACACAGGTTTTACTGTTTGGTATACTCGGGTTTTACTGTTTGGTGTACTCGGGGTTCACTATTTGGTGTACACAGGTTTTACTGTTTGGTGTAATCGGGTTTTACTGTTTGATGTACTCGGGTTTTACTGTTTGGTGTACACGGGTTTTACTGTTTGGTGTACTCGGGTTTTACTGTTTGGTGTACACAGGTTTTACTGTTTGGTGTACTCAGGTTTTACTGTTTGGTGTACACAGCTTCTACTGTTTGGTGTACTCGGGTTTTACTGTTTGGTGTACTCAGGTTTTACTGTTTGGTGTACTCAGGTTTTACTGTTTGGTGTACTCGTTTTCACTGTGTGGTGTACACAGGTTTCACTGTTTGGTGTACACAGGTTTTACTGTTTGGTGTACTCGAGTTTTACTGTTTTGTGTACTCGGGTTTTACTGTTTGGTTTACACAGGTTTTACTGTTTGGTTTACACAGGTTTTACTGTTTGGTGTACACAGGTTTTACTGTTTGGTGTACTCGGGTTTTACTGTTTGGTGTACTCAGGTTTTACTGTTTGGTTTACACGGGTTTTACTGTTTGGTGTACTCGGGTTTTACTGTTTGGTGTTATCGGGTTTTACTGTTTGGTGTACTCGGGTTTTACTGTATGATGTATTCGGGTTTCACTGTTTGGTGTACTCAGGTTTTACTCTTTGGTGTACTCGGGTTTTACTGTTTGGTGTACTCGGGTTTTACTGTTTGGTGTACACAAGTTTTACTGTTTTGTGTACACAGGTTTTACTGTTTGGTGTACACAGGTTTTACTGTTTGGTGTACTGGGGTTTTACTGTTTGGTTTACACAGGTTTTACTGTTTGGTATACTCGGGTTTTACTGTTTGGTGTACTCAGGTTTTACTGTTTGGTGTACTCGAGTTTTACTGTTTGGTGTACTCGGGGTTCACTGTTTGGTGTACACAGGTTTTACTGTTTGGTGTAATCGGGTTTTACTGTTTGATGTACTCGGGTTTTACTGTTTGGTGTACACGGGTTTTACTGTTTGGTGTACTCGGGTTTTACTGTTTGGTGTACACTGCTTCTACTGTTTGGTGTACTCGGGTTTTACTGTTTGGTGTACTCAGGTTTTACTGTTTGGTGTACTCAGGTTTTACTGTTTGGTGTACTCGTTTTCACTGTGTAGTGTACTCGGGGTTCACTGTGTGGTGTACACAGGTTTCACTGTTTGGTGTACACAATTTTTACTGTTTGGTGTACTCGAGTTTTACTGTTTTGTGTACTCGGGTTTTACTGTTTGGTTTACACAGGTTTTACTGTTTGGTTTACATGGGTTTTACTGTTTGGTGTACTCGGGTTTTACTGTTTGGTGTTATCGGGTTTTACTGTTTGGTGTACTCGGGTTTTACTGTTTGGTTTACTCGGGTTTTACTGTTTAGTATACACAGGTTTTACTGTTTGGTGTAATCGGGTTTCACTGTTTGGTGTACACAGGTTTTACTGTTTGGTGTACTCAAGTTTTACTGTTTGGTGTAATCGGGTTTTACTGTTTGGTGTACTCGGGTTTTACTGTTTGGTGTACTCGAGTTTTACTATTTGGTGTACACGGGGTTTACTGTTTCGTGTACACAGGTGTAACTGTTTGGTGTACACAGGTTTTACTGTTTGGTGTACTCAAGTTTTACTGTTTGGTGTACTCAGGTTTTACTGTTTGGTGTACTCTGGTTTTACTGTTTGGTGTACTCGAGTTTTACTCTTTGGTGTACTCGGGGTTCACTGTTTGGTGTACACAGGTTTTACTGTTTGGTGTAATCGGGTTTTACTGTTTGATGTACTCGGGTTTTACTGTTTGGTGTACACGGGTTTTACTGTTTGGTGTACTCGGGTTTTACTGTTTGGTGTACACAGCTTCTACTGTTTGGTGTACTCGGGTTTTACTGTTTGGTGTACTCAGGTTTTACTGTTTGGTGTACTCAGGTTTTGCTGTTTGGTGTACTCGTTTTCACTGTGTAGTGTACACAGGTTTCACTGTTGTGTGTACACAATTTTTACTGTTTGGTGTACTCGAGTTTTACTGTTTGGTTTACACAGGTTTTACTGTTTGGTGTACTCGGGTTTTACTGTTTAGTGTTATCGGGTTTTACTGTTTGGTGTACACAGGTTTTACTGTTTGGTGTACTCGGGTTTTACTGTTTGGTGTACACAAGATTTTACTGTTTGGTGTACTCGGGTTTTACTGTTTGGTGTACTCGGGTTTTACTGTTTGGTGTACTCAAGTTTTACTGTTTGGTGTACTCGTTTTCACTGTTTGGTGTACACAGGTTTCACTGTTTGATGTACACAGGTTTTACTGTTTGGTGTACTCGAGTTTTACTGTTTTGTGTACTCGGGTTTTACTGTTTGGTTTACACAGGTTTTACTGTTTGGTATACTCGGGTTTTACTGTTTGGTGTACTCAGGTTTTACTGTTTGGTGTACTCGAGTTTTACTGTTTGGTGTACTCGGGGTTCACTGTTTGGTGTACACAGGTTTTACTGTTTGGTGTAATCGGGTTTTACTGCTTGATGTACTCGGGTTTTACTGTTTGGTGTACACAGCTTCTACTGTTTGGTGTACTCGGGTTTTACTGTTTGGTGTACTCAGGTTTTACTGTTTGGTGTACTCAGGTTTTGCTGTTTGGTGTACTCGTTTTCACTGTGTAGTGTACACAGGTTTCACTGTTGTGTGTACACAATTTTTACTGTTTGGTGTACTCGAGTTTTACTGTTTGGTTTACACAGGTTTTACTGTTTGGTGTACTCGGGTTTTACTGTTTAGTGTTATCGGGTTTTACTGTTTGGTGTACTCGGGTTTTACTGTTTGGTGTACTCGGGTTTTACTGTTTGGTGTACACAAGATTTTACTGTTTGGTGTACTCGGGTTTTACTGTTTGGTGTACTCGGGTTTTACTGTTTGGTGTACTCAAGTTTTACTGTTTGGTGTACTCGTTTTCACTGTTTGGTGTACACAGGTTTCACTGTTTGATGTACACAGGTTTTACTGTTTGGTGTACTCGAGTTTTACTGTTTTGTGTACTCGGGTTTTACTGTTTGGTTTACACAGGTTTTACTGTTTGGTATACTCGGGTTTTACTGTTTGGTGTACTCAGGTTTTACTGTTTGGTGTACTCGAGTTTTACTGTTTGGTGTACTCGGGGTTCACTGTTTGGTGTACACAGGTTTTACTGTTTGGTGTAATCGGGTTTTACTGTTTGATGTACTCGGGTTTTACTGTTTGGTGTACACGGGTTTTACTGTTTGGTGTACTCGGGTTTTACTGTTTGGTGTACACAGGTTTTACTATTTGGTGTACTCAGGTTTTACTGTTTGGTGTACACAGCTTCTACTGTTTGGTGTACTCGGGTTTTACTGTTTGGTGTACTCAGGTTTTACTGTTTGGTGTACTCAGGTTTTACTGTTTGGTGTACTCGTTTTCACTGTGTGGTGTACACAGGTTTCACTGTTTGGTGTACACAGGTTTTACTGTTTGGTGTACACGAGTTTTACTGTTTTGTGTACTCGGGTGTTACTGTTTGGTTTACACAGGTTTTACTGTTTGGTTTACACAGGTTTTACTGTTTGGTGTACACAGGTTTTACTGTTTGGTGTACTCGGGTTTTACTGTTTGGTGTACTCGGGTTTTACTGTTTGGTGTACTCAGGTTTTACTGTTTGGTATACTCGAGTTTTACTGTTTGGTGTACTCGGGGTTCACTGTTTGGTGTACACAGTTTTTACTGTTTGGTGTAATCGGGTTTTACTGTTTGATGTACTCGGGTTTTACTGTTTGGTGTACTCGGGTTTTACTGTATGATGTATTCGGGTTTCACTGTTTGGTGTACTCAGGTTTTACTCTTTGGTGTACTCGGGTTTTGCTGTTTGGTGTACTCGGGTTTTACTGTTTGGTGTACACAAGTTTTACTGTTTTGTGTACACAGGTTTTACTGTTTGGTGTACACAGGTTTTACTGTTTGGTGTACTCGGGTTTTACTGTTTGGTTTACACAGGTTTTACTGTTTGGTATACTCGGGTTTTACTGTTTGGTGTACTCAGGTTTTACTGTTTGGTGTACTCGAGTTTTACTGTTTGGTGTACTCGGGGTTCACTGTTTGGTGTACACAGGTTTTACTGTTTGGTGTAATCGGGTTTTACTGTTTGATGTACTCGGGTTTTACTGTTTGGTGTACACGGGTTTTACTGTTTGGTGTACTCGGGTTTTACTGTTTGGTGTACACAGCTTCTACTGTTTGGTGTACTCGGGTTTTACTGTTTGGTGTACTCAGGTTTTACTGTTTGGTGTACTCAGGTTTTACTGTTTGGTGTACTTGTTTTCACTGTGTAGTGTACACAGGTTTCACTGTTGTGTGTACACAATTTTTACTGTTTGGTGTACTCGAGTTTTACTGTTTTGTGTACTCGGGGTTCACTGTGTGGTGTACACAGGTTTCACTGTTTGGTGTACACAATTTTTACTGTTTGGTGTACTCGAGTTTTACTGTTTTGTGTACTCGGGTTTTACTGTTTGGTTTACACAGGTTTTACTGTTTGGTTTACATGGGTTTTACTGTTTGGTGTACTCGGGTTTTACTGTTTCGTGTTATCGGGTTTTACTGTTTGGTGTACTCGGGTTTTACTGTTTGGTTTACTCGGGTTTTACTGTTTAGTGTACACAGGTTTTACTGTTTGGTGTAATCGGGTTTTACTGTTTGGTGTACACAGGTTTTACTGTTTGGTGTACTCAAGTTTTACTGTTTGGTGTAATCGGGTTTTACTGTTTGGTGTACTCGGGTTTTACTGTTTGGTGTACTCGAGTTTTACTATTTGGTGTACTCGGGGTTTACTGTTTCGTGTACACAGGTGTTACTGTTTGGTGTACACAGGTTTTACTGTTTGGTGTACTCAAGTTTTACTGTTTGGTGTACTCAGGTTTTACTGTTTGGTGTACTCTGGTTTTACTGTTTGGTGTACACAGGTTTTACTCTTTGGTGTACACAGGTTTTACTCTCTGGTGTACACAGGTTGTTTCGGTATGAACATAAGTTACTTATTATTAGACACAATTTTCAGCACCGTTGAGCGGTTGCTTACCTATTTTCCGACCGTTGAAAGATGCTAGAGATTGGTTTTGAAAATGATAAGACGGTTTCTACCCCAAGATCTTATGTCCAGAATAATAAAATCCCGGTACACAAAATAGACAGTGTAATATATACTCTTAAATAATATATATATATATATATATATATATATATATATATATATATATATATATATATATATATATATATATATATATATATATGTATTAATAGTCAAACTTGTAAAGTAAAAGCTCGCTGAATGCTACATTTTAATAACAGAGTATATATATAATAAATACCTGTTTTGCTTACTATCTATGTAGTATAAGTTTCGTCCTTTTAATCTGGACTCATCAACATAGAGACATGAGTATTTACTACCCGTCCTGCGATTCGAAACACCGGATTACGAGTATTTTACAACTAAAATCTCGACGTTTAGAACCACTCAGTCAACGCTGAATAGCGAATAAACAGTGATAATTTTAACACTTTATCCGGCGGCTTGACGTACTAAGAACGTTCGACTTAATGTAAGGAACGATGTATTCATAGCAAGCGACGTCACACACACACACACACACACACACACACACACACACACACACACACACACACACACACACACACACACACATATATATATATATATATATATATATATATATAGTAAACTATGAAAATATATTTATGGTAATTAAGCTACACAGAGGCTCCCGCTTTTCATCTCCGGGAGCAATCTTCATGCTAAAATGCCTGAAGATTCCCCCCGGGGATAAAACGCGGGAGCCTCTGTGTAGCTTAATTGCCATAAATATATTTCCATAGCTTACTACCTAGCTCTACTTACGTATAGAGCCCTGTTGAAGTAAATACTGAAAATTGATACATAAAAAATATATCTCCTTATAAAATTTTATGTGGATACATGAAATACTAATATATATATATATATATATATATATATATATATATATATATATATATAGTCTCGGAAGTTTCTCAACCATTAAAACTATATAAAAAAATAAAAAAATTATATATAAAAAAAAACAAAAAAAAAACCAAACTTATAGTCTCAAGTCTTCCAGTGGAAAATCACTCATGTAAGTCAATTTATTTTTTACAGTTATTATATTAGTTAGTTTCTAACACTATTTTAAGAGATCATCAGTTGTTTACCATGAAAAACTGTTTCGGGAATTTATCATATATATATATATATATAAAATATATAATATATATATATATATATATATATGTCTTACTTTTGTGCACGTAAAAAATTCATTTGTGGATTAATTATAAAAATGTATACAATAAATTGGTGTATAAATCTTTTAATTCATTTTAAAAATCTATATATACAATTGATGACTCGTCCGATTAAGATCGAATTAACGAGAAAACTTGCGCTCATTTGCATATTCTTCAATAATAAAAACAACACGCTTAGAGTATTGATTTACTCCTCTCCAGGAGTTAGGCACAAGGCCAGTTTTTATCTTACTCCCACAAGTAAGATGTGACCCAAGGTCGTGTCGGGAAAGTGGGGTTTAAAAATTGCCTGGGCAGCCCCGTCGGCATTCCCCGGTAGGGGCGCCTCAGACAGTAAGAAATAAACTTTCTCCTCCCCAAAGAGGGGAAGCGAAGCCTGGGAGGATAGACATCCTAGAACTGCACAGGACAAACCCATAGACCGGCGTAAATCAAGCCGCGAAGGCCAAGACAATACCAGTCTATGGAGTACAGTATCAATCGGAACAGATACTACTATTTATCTACCTCCCACAAGGTAAAATGTGACACAAGGTCGGGAAAGTGGGATTAGATAAGCCAGAGCTCGAGGTGAGTATTCTGACCATTTAAAAATTGCCTGGGCAGCCCCGTCGGCATTCCCGGTAGGGCGCCTCAGACAGTAAGCAATAAACTTACTCCTCCCCAAAGAGGGGAGGCAAGGCCTGGGAGGGTGCACCTCCTAGAAGTGCACAGGACAAGCGTGCAGTATCCATCGGAACAGATACTACACTTTGATCTTAGCAGTAGCAAAGATAGGCACGCACAGTAAAGACACCAGTCGATATCGCCCAAAACAAAAACAATAACAAATAATCTACATAACATGATAGGCGATAAGAAGTCGTGCAAAGATCGACAGGGCATTCTAGTCTAGTGGTTAGAACGCCAGTCTACGGATATTAACATCGAAGGTTCGGTGAAGCTTGCTGGTGACAGTTTATAGTCAGAAACGCGCATCCATGTCTAACTTTTGTGCACAGAAAAAAAAAAATTAATTTGCAAATTAATTATAAAAATCTGTATACACTAAATTGGTTTATAATTTATTTTTAATATATACACACATATATATATATATATATATATATATATATATATATATATATACAATAAGAGTCTAAATCCAATGAACATTCATTTATTCGGATTTTTCATGTAACCTTAGTGTCCGTTATAAACAACCATAATATATATATATATATATATATATATATATATATATATATATATATATATATATATATATATATATATATATATATATATATATATATATAGTTTGGAAGATTTAAATCATTTGCAATCTTATTATTTGAAAATAATGTAAATCTTTTAAAATATACATTTTTCCGTCATTCTAGATGGGGCATGCACACTAGTTTTTATATATATATATATATATATATATATATATATATATATATATATTCCATGATAAATGCCAGTATACTGAAATCATATGCCCTTAATAGGGTTAAGATGAAAATTCATATACACTAAATGTACAAAAGCAAGGAAATTCCCAAATGTTTACACTTTTATTGTCATTAAGGGTATGACTACATATCAACCAAACCATTTCATTATCACATCACTACAGTATAAATCTCTATGCATGAGTGGATGAAGTGTGTGAGATGCGCTGAAGAAAAATTCCTACCAGTAAAATACATAGCCCTGTTGTGCTCGCATACCCTTAATGACAATAAAAGTGTAAAAATTTGGGAATTTCCTTGCTTTTGTACATTTAGTGTATCTGAATTTTTATCTTAACCCTATTTATGGCATATGATTTCAGTATACTGGCATTTATCATGGAATGTCACTACTTTTGTAAAGGCTATGCCTCAATACAATGGTCATTTTAAAGATTATTTAGAATTTTCTGGAAAACTAAGGTATATGGTAAACTGAAATTAAAATGCCATCAACTAGACCATAGAACCTCTATCTCTGCCAAAAATCAGCTGAATCCATCAAATAGTTGATGAGATACAGGGTGGCACATACGTACGTAGTACACACGGATAACACAAAATCATGCTTGACTTTTCTGGATCTCTATGTTGCCTTGACTAATGATGCTGAAATTCTACACACTATCAAAAAAAATTTGTGCAAAGTTTTAACTAATTTGATTTAGTGGTTTTTGAGTTATGACTGATCAAAGAAATGAGATTTCTAGCATAGGCCGTTTTTAAAGTCTATTAAGGGATAGAGCGCTCTCGCGCCTCCCTTGATATATATATATATATATATATATATATATATATATATATATATATATATATTCGTCTATTCAATGTAAAGGTTCACTTCAGGGATCGAACCTACTTTGTTTCCTTCTGTCCTAAATACACTTGAATCTATTACAACTACTTCATCCTTAACCTGACAGGATAATAAAGACAGTTTTAAAATTTGTCACTGCTGAAATGATGATAAAAAACACTCAATTGTTCTCCATTGTAAAACTAACGACATTGAATGACCTCCCAAGGTCAAAGTTTATTCGATATTTATTGATAATGAATTTTTTTTGTTTGTTTTATTATACATTTTAAGAGAATTGTTGACCTCCGTCCTTGTTGTTTTATCGGGGCTTTCTTTCTGAAGTGGCTTTAAGAAATACATTCGAAAGTGTTGACAATCGTTTTGTTGGATTAAACGAACGGTGGGGTGGGGGTAGCTGCAACGCAAGAACAAGACTACTTGAATCTTTATTGTGCATATTACGAACGAAAAGTTCCCGACGTATAAAAAAGACGTTTGTGGAAGGGCGCTTAGGTGGTTGGGTGACTGAGTACGTGGAGAAGGCGAATATCAAAATCATCACCTGAGTGTGTACGTATGTTTCGTCAAACAAAAAAACTGGCTGAAACAATGACTCTAACAGCGAATAAAAAGGACAGATTTTTAACGGGGATATATTTACACTTTCTGTCGCGTGTTAGTTGACGCAGCCACATGAGATCCCATAGCAACAAATATGTGTGTTACCTCTTCAGCAAGGTCTGTAAAATTAAGTGGGCTGTTCAGCCATCTGCGTGCCCATAACTGACCTTGCATTCTTTTATATAGCTGAGTATATGTTTAGTATATGTTTTAGTATATGTTTAGTATATGTTTAGTATATGTTTAGTATATGTTTTAGTATATGTTTAGTATATGTTTAGTATATGTTTTAGTATATGTTTTAGTATATGTTTAGTATATGTTTAGTATATGTTTTAGTATATGTTTAGTATATGTTTAGTATATGTTTTAGTATATGTTTAGTATATGTTTAGTATGTTTAGTATATGTTTAGTATATGTTTAGTATATGTTTTAGTATATGTTTAGTATATGTTTAGTATATGTTTTAGTATATGTTTTAGTATATGTTTAGTATATGTTTAGTATATGTTTTAGTATATGTTTTAGTATATGTTTAGTATATGTTTAGTATATGTTTAGTATATGTTTTAGTATATGTTTAGTATATGTTTAGTATATGTTTAGTATATGTTTTATATTATAGATGACTTAACTTTAAATAGTGCGTTTTAATCACTCAGTTAGTGCGGGAAATGAGCCCAAGGTTATACATATACAAGTACCCTTACGATTTAGATCTCATATACGTAAGCGGTGTTCAAGAAAGATTCTGTTAAGTTGAATTAACTTGACACAAGGCTTTTTAATCAAGCTGTTATTGCAGGAAATGGTCCGAACTTTATAGATATATAGATGTAGAAACTTAGTTATGAAAGCAGATGCGTTAATGAACTCAGAGTAATCTCCCTTGGCCACGTGTTGCTGACCAGTTTCACAAAACACGCATACTAGATATCATTTGTTCTATTTGAATGACGAAATCAGCTCAAATCTTTTTGAATATCTTTCTTGTGTTTTAAATCTAAAGAAAGACTAAAAGTTACCGCCTTATATAAACAGTAATACAGATTTGACGAAGATTTTCTTTTGTTCATTTTAATAGCAAAATGATATGAAATATTTCTGAATATCCTTTGTTTTATTACATCTGAAAAAGAAAATTACTAATCGCCAGATTTGGAAGAAACTATGTTTTTATTTGAATAACGGAATCACTTTAAAACTTACATATTGTTTATTTTAAACATTTGTTGTTAAATTTGAAGAAGCAATTGCCGCCGGTAAAAATAGCAACGAGTGCATTTTTTACTGTCATTACTGTGAGTTCATTAATATTTTAAAGTTATCACTTTGGAAGAGATGGGTTATATCCAATGGTTGTATACGCCATTTATAATTAATTGAGATGAGTCGCAGAAATTAGGAACTCGGGATTTCTGGAAAATCTATGATGGTGTGGTAAACAATGGGCGATCAACAATACCTCACTATCCAATCATTATGATGTCGCTTGCACGAAAAAAGATAAAGATGAACTGCTTGTCCAGTGGTTAGCTTTAAACTCCATCTTGGACTCCACATACCACTCTATTCTTAATTTATATTAGCCAATCAACATAGATTATTAAGAAATGAACATTATAGTGTATATTTGGAAGTTTCTCTTACTAAAGGAAATATTGGACTGGATATAGTATGACATCGATAAAATCGATTAGAATTGCAATTTTTAATTGTAAAGAACAAATATTTCCGTAATTGATTGGCTAGACAGAATCAAATATTGATTTTGCAGAACGAAAGTTACCGACGACAAACTTCGAACAGTAGACCGACTTCGTTTTATTACATACTATCGGTAATTGCCCGGGCGGAGATCAAATAAAATACTAAATTTGTTGAATACCGCTAAGTAACTGTCACATAAACGAAGAAAACCGACGCTACAATTGTTAAAACAAAGCGTCAGAAAGATTTACGAAATGACGACACATGCGGGCAACGCACATCAATTCTAAGGACGCTTGCAACATTTCATTAAAGCCGACAGTGTAAATGAATTAAAAAATGTAATGTCGTTCGAGATAGTATTAGTTTAAGCAGGTCCGAGTTAGCAGTAATTTGCGTTGCGCGCGTGCGTCGTCACTTCGTAAGTATCTATCTAATTTGTTTGGACAATTAGCCGCACGGCTACTTGATGTAAGGTGCTAACAAGAACGAAATATGATTATCGCAAATGCAGGAGATGCCCATTGGCCTTAATCTTATAAAGACTAAAGCTATAGGTAGAAGGAAAACAGTCAGCAGGAAGCGAGGTCCACAAGCTTGCAGTTCTTTGAAAGAAACTACTGGAATAGGAAGCTGTATTACAATGTGGTATAAAAACAGCGAATTGATGGAGACCACTAGACAAACGAGTCACACGAGCTGGTACAAAAGAAGCAGGGAATAGATCACATAATTCTGAAGAACATAATAGTATTTATAGAAAAGACTAAGACTAGTCTGAAAAAGAGGGGGTGTAGAGAAGAAGAAAGGGTAGGGCCACTCAAATTACAGATACGTTTCTGCACTTTATCAAGAACCCCCGAATGGGACAGAGATTCACCAGCCCAAATATGACAACAGTACTCCATACATGGTCTGATTGTGGATTTGTAGATATAGAGAATAGCCTCAGGTGTGAGAAAGTGTTTTGAGCGATAGAGAGAACAGACTTTACGAGAAGCAGGAAGAGCAATGGATATAATGTATGAACTCCAAGAAAGATTTGATGAGAGAGAAAACCAAGAAGTTTCAGAGTTGATTTCTCCCCAGGAGCAGAGCCATCCATGAGAATCTCAGGAAGAAAAGGGACACGTCTATGATTTAAATACATGAGCCGAGTCTTAACAGGAATAGACGAAACAAACCATTTCGTACCCCAATCCATAACTGAACCCAGGTCAACTTGTAGATCAGCTGCATATTTCGACTGATCCGAGGGAGACAGGCAAGAAGCAACACCAGAAAAGAGAGTGGTATCATCAGTATAGATGCTTATTTTCTTAATATTCTCCGGAATTGATACAGAGAAGAAACAGTATTGGGACTCGAATAGATCCCCGAGGAACACCAGCATTGATAAAATAAATAGAATGAAGAGACACTATTCAAAGTTACTCGCTTCGATTAGAATAATGTCAAGAATCTCAGCACACAACACCATATCCCTGAAATTCGTGTAGAAGACCAGAATGCCACACTCTGTCAAACGCCTTCGAAATTTCAAGCGTAATGGCTCTACCCTCTCCTGAATTATCCACCAACCGACAGATCTGTTCAGTTACAACAGTAAAAAAATCAGCAGTTGAACGAAAACCACGAAAGCCAAATCCCCTTTAAAGATGTAATAGTCTTATAAGTAAAGCACCGTGAAATTGAGAAAGCGTTGAACACTGTAAGCAGCAATGACACTTCCCCTCTGCCTCCCCGGGTAAGTGTATCTCAATTTCAGTTACTGTCTGTGTCAGTTGCCGACGGTCATGTGGTCCTGAGCGTTTGTCTAGTGATTCTAGCCTGAATCTACGAACTGCGCTTGATCCCATGCGACCGCTTCCAACCGCCACTATATCGTCTGTAGGTGAAGTAAGTACTTTAATATATATATATATATATATATATATATATATATATATATATATATATATATATATATATATATATATATATATATATATTATGAGGGGAGCGAAGGTATGTTGAAGTGTTGTTGAAGTTGTATTGAAATGTTTTGTAAAAGCGTCTTCTTAATAAATTCACCAATCTTTTATTTTGCATACTCATTCATCCGCCTGAAGATGACCGACGTCGGTCGAAAACGTTCGCGAAAATATGACGATTTTTTATACAACATGGACGACAATACCAAATCGGTCGTGCAACCAATCGGAGAAACGAATCAAAAAATAAATAAACAGAAGCTGGCGCTACTGTTTAACCAAACATGCATAACAGAAGGAATGCTGCCTAATTACACACACACACACACACACATATATATATATATATATATATATATATATATATATATATATATATATATATATATATCACAAGTAAGTTGAAAAATAACAATCGTGCTCGATCGTAGGTTGTATAAGACATAACATGAATTATTTTTGTAGAAATTCGTATATTCGGACTACTGTTCTCATCTTGGGTGTTTTTATCACAACGTCCAGGTTCCCGAGTTTGACAGAAAGATTCCCGAGTTCGGCAAGGTACACCTGAAGAAGGTCGGAGGTTACATCGGCCAAAACGTTGTGATAAAAACACCCAAGATGAGAACAGTAGTCCGAATATACCAAATTCTACAAATTATCAACCCTCATCTAAAAAAATCAGAAACATGAATTATTTTATTAAAAACTATGCATTACAGTGTATGTTAGGTGTACCGGGGTTTCATCGATCTAGTTATACTTGATCTGAGATAGAATCTAGTTGTCGATGTGTTTTAATAGGTCAGATTATGCCCCAGATCCACCAACTGTTTCAACGCAACAAAAATGTGTTTTCGCGGCAATATCTGACACAACAGGTGAAACATAGATCCACCACTTTAATCCAGAGTCAAATTGACAGTCAGCTGAGTGGACAATAGCAGGTGAAATCCGTCCATAGTGACCAAAGATGCAAACATCAGCAGGCAAGGTTTCGGCCTCTGCATTTTGGGATGCGCAAAGTATTTTGTTCAATTACTTTTAGAAAAGAAGAAACATCAATAGCGAATAGTATATAACATTATTAGTGCGTTTGAATGAAGAAATCACAAAAAAACGGCAAAAAATGAAGCAATAAAAAGGGTTCTCTCCCCAAGACAATGCACCGTATCACAATTCGATAGTAACGATGGCAAAACTCCATAAATTGAACATCCTATTCTCCAGATCTGCCACCAATAATTACTGCAGCCTCCAAAAGCATGTCCCAGGGAAACACCTTTGACTCCAATGAAGAAGAGATATCTCAAACTAAATAAGTCCGTAGAGTTATTTATCTACCTCCCACAGCGGTAAGATGTGACACAAGGTCGGGAAAGTGGGATTAGATAAGCCAGCGCTCGAGAGGTGAGCAATCTGGCCATTTAAAAATTGCCTGGACAGCCCCGTCGGCATTCCCCGGTAGGGGCGCCTCAGGCAGTAAGCAATAAACTTACTCCTCCCCAAAGAGGGAAGGCAAAGCCTGGGAGGGTGGACCTCCTAGAACTGCACAGGACAGACCCATAGACCGGCGTAAATCAAGCCCCGAAGGCCAAGACAATACTAGTCTATGGGGTGCAGTATCCATCGGAACAGATACTACACTTTGATCTTGGCCAAAAGGCCAAGAAGATACTGCCAAACTGCTGAAAAAGGTAGGCTCTCTCAACCGGGCTAGAACATTTCTCACACCAGTATCATATATCTGTATGAAGACGCCATTCGCATTTACATGAAGTATTATTGCCACATCTGGGCTGGTGCATCAACCACTAGCCTCTCCCTCTAGGACAGAGTGCAAAAAAAAAACAAAAACAATTTCTAACCTAATAGGTCCCACACTGTCTGCTAAGCTACAACACCTGTTACAACGTTGCATCCTTGTTCTTGTTTTACAAGTACTTCCACGGAATATGCTCCGATGTACTTACTGCACTTGTACCCCAAAATCAAACTACCCGGCCCACCCGAAAATCTACAAAATCCCACCTCTTTACTGTATAAGTCCATAGATGACGAAACGTTTTCTACCTTGACAGCTTCTTTCCTCGGACCGCTTGTCTTTGGAATTCCCTTCCTGCTCCATGTTTCCCGACCACACGAACATGTAGTTATTTAATTAAAATATAATATGAACAAACATTTTGTCGTCCAATATATATATATATATATATATATATATAAAATATTTGTTGTTGTTTATTATCTATGTACGTATACGTTTCGTCCCTTTTCAATCGGGACTCATCAGCATAGAGATATGACTATTCACTACCGGTCGTACGATTCGAAACCCTGGATAACAAGTATTTTTCAACTTGCATCCAACGCCTTAAACCGCGCGCCCACCAGTTGAATAGCCGATAAACAATGATAATTTAACACATATAAAAGCGGCTTGATGTCGAAGCACTCTACTTCTATTAAAGAAGGAGTGATGCATATAAAGCAAGTGACGTCATGCTGTGTTTGTACTACCATTAAGAGGGCTCTACTTGTTTTATATATATATGTAACAAACATATATATATATATATATATATATATATATATGTAACAAACATATATATATATATATATATATATATATATATATATATATATATATATATATATATATATATATATATATATGTAACAAACATATATATATATATATATATATTTATTCTGGTACAGAAAAATTAGTACAACATTCGTACCGTCGGTTTCAAGCACGGAAGGTCTTACCTATCCGGCTCTCTTCAGCTTCAGAGCCGGATGGGTAAGACCTTCCGTTCTTGAAACCGACGGTACGAATGCTGTACTAATTTTTCTGTACCAGAATAAATAAATATTATGCTCTTAATTTTTATCTTTAATTCTTAATTAATCGAGCACTCTGCTGGGATTTTTCCTACCATTTTACAAAGAAGTATATATATATTTCTTCAAATGGATTTTCATATCTGATGAAAGCGGGCCACCGCTTGAAACGCGTTATATATAAAATCATAAAATGGTAAAACAACAAAATAATAAATAAATGTTGAAAAAAACAACAAAATAATAAATAAATGTTGAAAAAAAACATTCTACAAATGTTGGTAGCCTTACTCCTTTACATATATACTTTTCTCTCGTTGGAACTGCACTAATACTGCACTACCCTCTTTTCTATATATATATATATATATATATATATATATATATATATATATATATATATATATATATATATATATATATATATATATATATTAGAGAGGAAGGATGAAGGTAATCCGACGTAATGGGAAATGAAAAAGGAAAACCAAAAAGGATGTTTTTTTTATATATTCATCAACGTTTCGTCTTTATTTTTAAGACTTCCTCAGGATGATAATTTTAAGAAAAATGTCATGCAAGTACGTGAGAATAACCCATCTCATCCACCCATCATGTCAACCCAATATTCTCACGTACTTGCATGACATTTTTCTTAAAATTATCATCCAGAGGAAGTCTTACAAATAAAGACGAAACGTTGATGAATATATAAAAAAAACATCCTTTTTGGTTTTTTTTTTAATTTCCCATATATATATATATATATATATATATATATATATATATATATATATATATATATATATATATATATATATATATATATGTTTGTTACATATATATATATATATATATATATGTTTGTTACATATATATATATATATATATATATATATATATATATATATATATATATATATATGTTCTCATTTAGCTCTTCTGTTTATCTCCCTTGCATATCTTTCTGTTTTCTTCGCTTTTTACGTCCACCATTTTTTCTTCTTCCTACGTTTGTCGTTCTGTTGTTGTTTTCTTATTTATTCATTTGGCAGACGATGAATTGCGATGAGACGCGTTGACGGACTTTTTGTTATCGCGGAAAGATTTAAGAGAGACGAGGATAATGTAACCAAACAAACACAGGTGTTGTTCGCCCGAGACTAAAAAGATAGACAGACACAGGGATAGAGAGCGGATTACAGAATAAAAGAGAGGGGAAGAGAGTAAGAAAGGTACATCGAGTGAGAGGGTTAGATAGAGATAGATAGATAGAGAAAGATAGAGACGAGGTAAAGAGAAAGAGAGACAGACAGAAATTTAGAGAGAGATAGGGAGTTCACGATAATGATATAAATATAGAGATAGATGGAAAGATAGATAGATAAAGAGAGATAGATAGATAGATAGATAGATAGAGAGAGAGAGAGAGAGAGAGAGAGAGAGAGAGAGAGAGAGAGAGTCTCTGTTTGTCTGACTGATGGGTGGCGGGGGGGGGGGTAGTCTGACAGCCTACTTAACTTTACTCCATAAATTCGCTTTCCCGGGTCAAAGGGCCAACAAACAAAGTTATCGCCTGCCGCGTTAGGGGTCAAGTGATATCGACCTGTAAAAGTTTTACCAAAATCGACACAGTCATTATAGCGACGACCCACGAACCACAATACCAATTCTTTTATTACTGAATAGCCCCCCCCATATATATATACCCCCATATATATATATATATATATATATATATATATATATATATATATATATATATATATATATATATATATCTTTTATTTATTTTCTATATTTTACCGTGAAGGAATATAAGAAGCTTGTTTCCAAGAACCGCAGGCTTGTGGAACTGCTGACTGTTTTCCTCCTACCTATAATCTTGGTCTTTTCAAGACTAAGACCGATAGGCATCTCCTGTATTTGCGATAATCATATTTGTTTTTGTTAGCTTCTTACATCAAGTGGCTTCATGTCTTGTCTGGAGCGATTCCCATTAAAATAAATTGTCCCTTATACACAAAAGTTTTTTTTAAAAAAAGGAGAATAAAATTTTCGGCCGTGATCCTTCGACGTTCGTCAGTGTATATATATATATATATATATATATATATATATATATATATATATATATATATATATATATATTTCTTCGGGGAGGGTAGATTCTTGGATTTTATCAGCTAGAATCTCATTGGATGTTTTGCTCTACTTTTCAAACTTTGAGTAGTGGTAGCAAAACAATAGCACATTCTTTTGTGCAACAGTCCATGGTTGGGCTTTTAAGCCACTTATGTTTCTTTTTTTTGTTGCTGCATTAGATAGAGATAGGGGGCCAGGACCTTTTGTCACAAGGCCTGATGACTGACCCTGGTTGGCCTCTGTATATGCTGGAGCACCATTTCCAAAGGCAGTAAGGTTTACACCATTGCTTACATCTTCCTGCCTGGTGTATGAACGGGTTGATGGGCCCTTTTTATCCTGGGTGCCGTCCTGCCAGTATTTATTTTTGTTTTTATTCATATTTTTTATTATTGTCAACGGCTAATTGTTTATTCGAAGCTGCCCTCTATGAGTAGAGGGGGTGCCCTCGTCCGCAATTCGGGAGACGTGCTGGATGGCTTGAGGAGACAGCAATATATATATAGTTGTGACCTTGAAAGGCCGATAATAATTAAGACAACACGGTTGTATATGTATAAAAGTGTATTTACAGAAATAGTATGTTACAGAAAGTCTGCGCCTAATATCGTGGATATGACTGCCACTAATGACTGTATTACCTTCTTTCCCAGCGCAGGAAGATGAGGCAGAAAGATGAAGGTGGGAAATATCAAGCCAACGTCCTGAAAGAAAAGGCACTCTGCCCTCCTAAATATAACCTGAGCAGCCCCGACGGCATTCGCTGGTCGGGGCACCTCAGGCAGCAATAAACTAACTCCACCCCAAAGAGGTGAGGCAAAGCCTGGGAAGGTAGATCCCCTTCGACTACCCAGGTTAATACCTCAACCTGACAGATAAATTGCCATCGAAATGGCCCAGTTTCTGTCGTACTGATTGCCGAGATCGGATCCTCGACTGGTATGTACATCGACAAAGGCGGTGCAGGTCTGCCGCCATTACGGTATCAACTTCCTTTCCACCGCAAGAAGATGTGGCACAAGGCCGGAAGGTGGGAAGAATCAAGCCAGCGAACTAAAGAAGTTACACTCTGGCTCCCTAAAAATAGCCTGGGCAGCACCGTTGCCATTTCCTGGGCGGGGCGCCTCAAGCAGTTAGCAATAAATTACATCAACCCCAAAGAGGGGAGGAAAAGCCTAGGAAGGTGGATCTCTTAGGACTACCTAGGACGAATGTTTCAGCCCGATATATGAAAGGCCACCGAAATGGCTCAGTTGCTGACGGACTGATTGTCTAGATCGAATCCTCGACTTGTATGCGACTGCAAATGAATGCCGCCACAGCTGCCACGACACTTAGTCGTAACTCTATTCATAGTGTCTGGAAGAGTCCATCTATTCCCGAAATAGGGTAGATAAACAGCACACCATCGTATTCCCTTTTTAGCCTTGCTCCGTATGGAGTCAATACTATTTTCTTTTCGGGTTTATTTTAATAAAGTCCGTAATTTACGGTTTCGTCTCGTCTAGACCAAATCTTTTCCATTTTTTTTTTCTTAAATATCTCATTAAGAGAGGCCCGCAAATCGTGTATGTTTAGACTAAACACTTTGTAACAATTCGCAAAATTAATTGAACTTTATCGAGCCGATACATTTGCCGGAGCAATGGTACGCCCCTCCGCTACTGAGTCAAACATGAATTTCGTATCGGGGTTCGAACCGTGTGACCGGCGGGGATTGTCTATTCTCATACTGACGATTGCAGGTTTGGCATGAGACACAAATGTATATGGATTTATATTGAAAATAATATTTATTTATAAATAACTAGAGGGACCCGTGTAAATTACACGAAATGATGTTTTCAATACTAATTATCTTGTTCCTAACCTATACAAGTTTGAATAAAATATAAGATTTGACTTGTATATTTATTTTAAAAAGTGAACAATACATGAAACAATTTACAAAACTTCTTTATATAAAATATTGGTAGATTTGATCGATCGACTAATTCCGATTTCGACGACTAAACCTTTCTTTGTAAATGCTTTAGATTAAATTAAATTTTGTTCCAATTCATGAGTAGCATACAAAGATTCGGAATGTCGTTGCTTTTTATGTAAGCGTCACACACAAAATAACACACACGCTATCGTATTAATATGTGTCTTCCCGGTCGTCCACACCCTACCCCCCTTCAGTGTAAAAATTGGTTGTGATCGAACCATAAACCAGTCGGACTGACGTCAAAAATCCTACGTCACTAACCGCTGGGCCAAAGTGAAATACTTAATAAGATTACGAAAATTAGGTGACTTAAATGCTTTTCGAAATCTAGGTGCGGCACGCATGCGCAGAGCTTTTGATGTAAGCGTGACACGAGCTATCGTATTATCTATCTATCTATCTATCTATCTATCTATCTATCTATCTATCTATCTATCTATCTATATATCTATCTATCTATCTATCTATCTATCTATCTATTTATCTATCTATCTATCTCTCTCTCTCTCTCTCTCTCTCTCTCTCTCTCTCTCTATATATATATATATATATATATATATATATATATTGGGTTGTCTAGAAAGTTCCTTTGTTTTTTAGGAAGGAGGAACCCAAACATCACGTTTCGAAACATAACCGAGTTTATGCAATTCATTTTCCATGCTTGATTTGGAATGTCTACGATTTATCTGGTTGTCAAACGGCAATCTTGTTTAACTACGGCTTTCACTTAGCTACTGTCAATAATCTTTGGTCCAGCCAGAATGAGAAGAATCTCTCACTTAAAAATTTCCGTTTCGAAATCGAGAATACCATTTGTGACACACCCGTTCTGTAACAGCATTTCCCCATATCTTTATGCGGCTTTCTGTAGGTTTGTTTCTTTTTCTGTAGTAAAAAAACACCAAGTGTCGGTAGTGCTCTGCTTGATCTTCCATTTCACAGCCTGAA
>OY744522.1:25293619-25313619 GCA_963556195.1 Sepiola atlantica
GTAAAAATGGCGCCGGGAAAAGGCCTGGTAAAAATGGCACATGTAAATATGAAATGAGAAATAAAAATTGAAAAAAATGGCACAAGTGAAAAATATAGATGAAAATCTCAAAATGAGTTCATCAAAACGAAAACATTAAGAAGTTTATCAAATTAAAACGGAAATTATTATACATTTAAAGTAGATAAGAACACTCAGTTAAATCCCCCCCATGACAAAATAAGACATTCTACTTTTTAGTCGATTACATGGAAACATACTGGAAAACTGTTGTGGATCTGTAAGGCGTCCGGAAAGAAAGGCGCGAACTCTGGATTAAGTGAAGCAACGTATATTGAAAAAAGTACAAATACAACATATAAAGAAAGTGGTTGAACGTCTGTCTGACTGCCGATATTAGACTGGGGTAGTTCTAGGTATTTAATTCCCTCTCACCGCAGGAATATGTGACACAAGGTCGGAAAGTGGGGGAAGAGTCAAGCCAGCACCCCTAAGAAGGAGCACTCTGGCCTAGCAAAAATAGCCTGGGCAACCCCGTCGGCATTCCCCGGTAAGGGCGCCTCAGGCAGCAAGCAATAAACTTACTTCTCCCCAAAGAGGGAAGGCAAGGCCTGGGAGGGTGCACCTCCTAGGACAATCCAAGACATTATACCTCAGCCCGGCAGATAAAAGGCCACCGAAATGGCCTAGTTCCTGCCGGGCTGATTGTCGAGAACGAATCCTTGACTGGCATTACCCCATCCAGACGTCCTCAATCAACCCAAGTTAATGAGAGACTGATCAGGTTGGTGTAGTTCCAATACCGAGAGGCGTGTGCTCCGGTATTTATAGTGAGACAGAAGAGTTCATGTAGTCCGTAAAGGAAGGTACCATAACAAAAACCTAAGAAAAGAAAACCTAATTATTTAGAATTTAGAATGAGGGATAAGTTTCGTATATAAATCTTACGTAAATTGACAACCTTTTACGAGGTCAGTGTATAATTAAATAGAGTTGTAACTGCATTTTAGCAGTGTTTTTTGTTTAAGGGAGATGAATATAGTGTTTGGGTGGTCGATAAAAACGACTCTCCCTTAACCCTAACAACTAACCATCCCCCAACAACAACCCTCCCTTTACCCTACCACTAACCCTAAGTCCGAGTGAAAACAGCTTCCTCTCCGAAAAACCTCCCTTAACCTTAACACTAACCTTAAATCCGGGTGGCAATATACTCCCTGCTAAAATAATATAAACATGGTTACTTCTAACAACTGTTTCAAAAATGAAACTTTATTGCGTTAAACAGTTTTAAACAGTTTTAAACAGTTGAACAGTTAGCACAACAACAAAAAAAGAAACTTTAATGCGTTAAACAGTGTTAAACAGTTTTTAATAGTTGAACAGTTAGCACAACAACAACAAAAGAAACTTTAATGCGTTAAACAGTGTTAAACAGTTTTTAATAGTTGAACAGTTAGCACAACAACAAAAAAAGAAACTTTAATGCGTTAAACAGTTTTAAACAGTTTTAAACAGTTGAACAGTTAGCACAACAACAAAAAATAAACTTTAATGCGTTGAATAAAATATTGTGTCGGGGCTTATCCCCTATTTAAAACCTAGTCCTCATAATTTAGACAAATATATTCTAATTTTTGAAAAACAACAGAGGAAATACTTATTTTGAAATATTTAAAAGAATATTTTGGGTGGGGCTCATCCCCTCTTTACAAATCTTTGGGAGGGACCCAAGCCATACTCTCCTCTAATTTTGATTTTATTTGCTCGAAAACAATAGAATAACTATTTAAAATATTAATTCTAAAATATTGGAGGAGGGCTTAGCACCTATTTAAACTACAGGGGAGGGAACCTACTCCGTTCCCGCCCAGAAAACTTAGAGAAATCGATTTTATTTGCTTTAAATCAACAAACTAAATACTTTTATTATTTACATTATCCGAACTACTGTTCTCATCTTGAATTTTATTCTTACAACTTTTCGGCCGATGTAACCTCCGACCTTCTTCAGGTGCGTCTTGTCGAACTCGGGAATCTTTATGTCGAGTTTTTTTCCTATTTATTCAATTGTGCCATTTTTACCTGTGTCATTTTGTCCGTGCCTTTTTATACATGTGCTATTTTTACCGTTATTCTGATTATATTAAAATACGATGTAAAATTATTTTACTCGTGTAAAAAAACATGAAATTTAGCATAAATTCGCTAGGTCAGCTGTAAAAGAATGCAGTTGCATTTACAAGGTATAGAAAAGTATTTAAAAATATTCAAAAATATTTCTGAAGACAAAAGCACTGACAAACATCATTGATAATTAAATTATGAAAAAAAGTTAAATATAAAAAATGTTTAAATTTTTTTTCAATTCATTAATTTTATGCTGTTTGGCTATTGTTCGTTTTTTATGTAATTATATCGTGGGCTTTTCTCCGATAGGCTTTTGTCCGGTGGGCTTTTGTCCGGTGGGCTTTTGTCCGTTTCACCAGCTTTGGCAAACGTTACAAAAGGTGGAAGAAAAGTTTCTTAGCATGTATGGCATATACGGTCCTAGCCCAAGAGGATGCTAAGAATCACAGCTCTGTATATCTGAAGTTTGGTCTGCAGCCGAATTCCACTACCCTCCCATACAGTGGATGGAAGACGTCCAAAATCAGTGCTAGCTTTGGCTATCCTGCAGTCAACTTCATCATATATGTGTATGCCCTTGATCAGGTTCTGCCTAAGTAAGTTAACTTGTCCAGGGCTTTTAGGTTGGTTCCATGGATTGACATCTGTGGATCAACATATTGCTTTCCTGGTGCAGGCTGGTAGGTTACATTAAAATTGTAAATAGGATGAGAGGGAATAGAAAACGATGGAAGAGGGGAATATGACTCACAAAGAAGAAAGACTAAATAAGAAACACGAAGAACTAAAACAAAATATAACAACAAAAGAGGGAAGACTGAGACTATACATATGCAAATCGGAACAGTACAAACAAAATAGGACTTTGGAAAACAATCAAATCAATTTGTATCAAAATCTAAACGCAAGAAGAACAAGAACAGAACAAATGAACCCGACAGACACAAAACACTTCTGAGGCAAAATATGTGGAAAGTGACAAGACCACAACAAAAATACCTAATAACTGAAAACATGAAAGAAGAACTTCAGAAAGCACCCAACCACGATGGAAACATGCATATCCGAGAAGATGTATCCCCAAAACAGATATGCCAGAATGGATAACCAAAGGAAAAACTATATTAATATAAAAAGACATCGATAAGAGAACGATCCCAAGCAACTACAGACCAATAACCTGTTTACCAACCATGCGGAAAATCCTAACCGCACAACTGAAAGAACAGATCTACCATTCCTTTAAATATTGTGGACTACTTTTCGGGGAACGGAAAGAATGCTGGAAAAGGGGAAAAAGGGGACACATGAACATTTATACATAGATCAAAAATATCGAATGGGCTAAAAAAAACAAAAAAAACATAGCCATGGCATAAATCGACTGTAAGAAATCATATGACAGAATCACCCAAGCATGGATAATAAAATGCTTAAAGATGTACACAATATCCGACAAAATTATCAATCTTATTAAAAAAGCAATGGTAACATGAAGACTAAAACTGACAGCTGAAGGACAACACCTGACTGAGATAAAATTACTGAGAGACATCTTCGAAGGAGACTCCCTATCACCACTACTGTTTATTATAACTCAACAACATATTCAGGAAATGTGATGCCGGATACAAGTTTACAGACACAGAAAAAAGAATACACCACCTCATGTACATGGACGACCTGAAACTATTTGCAAAAAGCAAAAAAGAACTGAACAAGCAGATAAACACGACCATCATTTTCAGCCAGGACATTCAAATGAAATTCTCAATGGAAAGGTGTGCATTGCTAGGGATAAAAAAGGAGAACACTGGAAACAGCATGGAGCTGCCCAACCGAGGGGAGATGAAGTCATTTAGCTCACATGATACCTATAAATATTTGGAAATTCTGGAAACAAATACAGTTAAATAAACAGAAATGAAAACAAAAATTGGAAAAAAATACTTTAGAAGAACGAAAAACTCTTAGAAACTAAATTATATAGAAATCTATTAAAGGAATACACACCTAAGCAGTATGACTAATAAGATATTATGGACCACTCATAGGCTGGACAAAAGAAAAAACTTGCATATTGACCAGAAAACTAGGAAACTAATGACCATCCACAATGCACAACCCAAAGGATGATATTGAACGACTCTTTGAGAGGGGAAGAAGACTGGTAAGTATAGAAGACTGGGGATGAGACACGCAAAAAGAATTAGTGAAGCCAATACACTATTGGATAATGGCCCTGCGAGGCGGACGCATGTTGAAGTGGGCGTATGTGTGAGAAATCGTTTGGTTTGGCTTGCGCGATTTAGTGCGGATGGACCCGTACAGTCGAGTGCAGAATGGGGCTGTTATCACGGTTGGAGCTCACAAACGTGACAGGGCCACCACGTTGACAAGACCTCAAGTCAAGGGTCAATGTGCACCTGCGATAGGGGCTCTGTGACATCACGGGCTTTTGTGTTTTGCCAGTCTGGGTTTTGGAAGCGAGCCGAACAGTTGCCTTCTCTATGTAGTCCTCATTATGATTAGGGGAATTAAATTCCCTAAGAGAATACAGGCATGAGATTTCTTCTTACACCCTCCTTGAATGGCTAAGGACTTAAATAGGAATTAACTACGATAAAGCAGTAATTTGGTAACCCCCTAGACGTTAGCGAGACATCTCCAGCGGCGACGATAACTGACGCCTGAAATAAACAAATGAAAAGTAAGATTGTTGCCTCGTGAATTTGTGTTATAAAGGTTTTGTTGCAGACATAACGGACAACGAGGTTCACGGCAGAAAGAAAGAATAAAAGATACGAGAAACTAGACGACATCGAGACGACACCCCTCCACGCGACGAGGAGAGAAAGTACGAGAAATAAAAAGGTATGCAACATACATTTTGGTGTTAAAAATGACCAGTTGTTTAAGCGAGAACTGCCACGGTCCATTCCGGGACGGGTATACGGAGCGAGAACTGCCACAGCCCGTTCCGGGACGGTATGCAACAACACTAGTCCTTCTCATATACCAATTGCCTCCTCAGAACGTACTCTGCATTCTTGATCTTTTCTGTCGAGTAATTACGGGTATAATGTGCTTTAGCCATGCGTGACAAAGTTAATACTTCTATTTCAGCTTTGAGTCTTAGCTTTTGTAACTGCTGAAGCGTTCACGGTTGCTCTAGATGAGCACCCTAGGTACGAAGCGGGTATTTCTTATTTGTTCCTTTTTATATATTTATTATGTTGACTTTGTTTATGGGTTCTTTCCATGGATCTTCTTCTTCTTCTTCTTCTTCTTCTTCTTCTTCTTCTTCTTCTTCTTCTAATTATTATTTGTACTCACTAGGAGTTCTCACAGATCAGCGTCAGTGATTGCTCACCGACAACAACCAGCGGTATTTCCTGGAGTCTGAGTGACAACAAGCCTCCCCAGATTTCCAGTATTCTTCACCTCTTTTCGATAACGATGCGGTATCGCAACAGCCTCTTACCATTGATTTCTCGCTGGTAAGGACAATTGGTCTTCTCTGGGATTTGGGTGGCAAGAATCCTCCCCAAGGTCCCAGCATTCTCTGCACTTTTCCAGTGGAGGTCTGGTTTGTGCTGTCCCTCCTCTCCTCGGTCTTCTCATATTCCTCGGTCCTCTACAAATTATTATTATTATTATTATTATTATTATTATTATTATTATTATTATTAGTAGTAGTAGTAGTAGTAGTAGTACTAATCGTATTAGTAGTAGTAATAGTAGTAGTGGTAGTTGGAGGAAGCGTAGTACTAATATTAGTTGTAATATTTGTAGCAGTAGTATTTTAATTTTCACACCAGCGAAAGGCGGTGTGATAATATTTACCTGAATGCGAGTGACAACAAGTATGCCCAACTGTCCAACACATTTCCCCATTCAGACACGTGTGTGTGCAAATTATAGTTATTTAAAGAGTTTTTGTCGATTATCATGTACTCACTAGAAGTTCTCACACAGGTCATAATTAGTGATTGCTCACTGATAATAACCAGTGGTGTTCCCTGGAGTTTGAGTGACAACACGTTTCCCAGATTTCTAGTACTCTCCACTTTTTTTTCGATAACCATTGACAATGAATTTGCGTTATAGGCAGCTTACCATCGATTATTCGCTGGCAATGACCATTTGTCTTCTCTAGGATTTGGGTGGCAATAGCCTCCTCAAGGCATCAGTACTCTCCACATATTCCCAATGGAGATCCAGTTAGTGCTCTTCTTCTTCGGTCTTTCCATTCTCCTTGACCCTTCACCAGCCGATGCTGGTGCCATCACATTGTGTTTTGTGTTTTTTTGTTCATTTTTTGGAGGGGGGCCAATTTATAAGATTTCTTGCAGTTTCAGTTCCCTTGTGTTCACATGGTGCCCCTTCCATGTTTTTGTTTTGTTTCTGTTGCAATTTCCGTGTTCGTAGTTTATGTGAATTGGTTTCCACATTCGAGGATTTTCCTTAATATTTAAGCTGTTATCATCATCGTCCTTCGCTGTATAGTCTCAGTCATCCCTTTGATTCCAATTTCTCCTAGTCTTTTTTCCAATTTTGTTTGGACTGTCTGTTCCTAGTTCTCCTACGATTATTGGTATTATATTGACTTTCTTCATGCTCCATATTCCTTTCAGTTCTCTGGCATTTGCTTCGTTTGTTCGTCTTTTTGATTTTTACCCTGTGGTTCGCTGAGACAGCCACATCTACAATTTACAGTTTTATGCTTATGAAGTTCAGTCTCCTTGCTTGTATGAGTTTATCTGTTTATACCTCCATGTCTCAGAGGATTTTGTGATGTTCATTTTCCAGTATTGCCTCCGGTTTGTGTCTGTATCATTTGTTTGCATGTTCCAAATGCAGTCGTTTCAATCGTTCCCAGTTTACTGTTTTTCCCGCGCAGTCGTGTATGTTCTTATATTTTTTTGGAAGGGGGGGGCTAGTTTGCTGCATTCACTTATCATGTGATTAACCCTTTCGTTTCCTTGTCCACAGAGTCTACATGTATTGTTTCCCTGAGTTTGATATATTTTAGCTTTAATGTAGTTAGTTCTAATCGCATTGTTTTATGCAGCTGTCAGTAGCGATTCCGTTTCTCTGTTCAAGTGTCCTTTTTTTAGCCATGCCCAGGTGTTTTTGTGGGTCTCTTCTCTTGTCATTCTCATTCATCGTCTATGTAACTTTTCTTTTCTTAGTCTTTTTGTTTCTGGTATTGTTCATTCTCACGGTGTCTCTTGCTGCGGTGATCAGTTTCTCGTGTTGTGGTATGTATTTTTCAATTCTTTTTTTGTGTCCTACACACACTCTTCTATAGTTACCAGTCCACTTTATCAAATCGCCCCTTTTCATGTAGAGTGGTCAGTATCATCTTTCAGGTGCATGGTCATTATTTGTCTAGTCTTTTGGTCAAGATGCCTAAGTTCTTCTTTTGACCAGCCTATGAATGGTCCAGAATATCTTATTAGTTTTACTGTCTAGAGATTTGTTACTTTTACTAGATTTCTATTATATAACTTTGTTTCTGAGAATTTTCTTGTTCTCAGGTATTATTTTCCAATCTCCTTCATCTCTGTAGATTTGATGGTGTCTGCTTCCAGAACTCCCAAATATTTGTAGGTATGATGTTTGCCAAGCGTCATCATCTCCCCTTTTTGGGTAGTTCCATGCCCTCCATCGCCTCCAGTTTTCCCATTCCGAATTCTGAAGATTCTGGTTGTGTTTATCAGTTTTTCAGTTCCTTTTTGCTTTTTACGAATAGTTTCAGGTCGTCCATATACATGAGGTGGTTTATTCTGTTTTCTGTCTGCAAACTTGTACCGGCATCACATTTTTTGAGTATGTAGTTGAGTGGCATCATGGCTATGATAAACAGTAGTGGTAATAGAAAGTCTCCTTGGAAAATGCCTCTCTGTATTTTAGTCTCAGTCAGGTGTTGTGCTCGAGCTGTCAGTTCCAGTCTCCACATTCCCATTGCTTTTATAATAAAATGAATAATCTTGTTGGATATCTTGCATATTCTTAAGCATTCAATTATCCATGCTTGTAGGGGTTCTGTCGTAGGCTTTGTTGTAGTCAATCCATGCCATGGCCATGTTCTTTTTTCGGCCTTTTTACATACTATCCTTCTGATTCTTTTGATCTTTTTATAACAGGTAATGAGTAACTCTTGGCCCTTTTCCGACATCTGCATTTTTTCTCGGGATGTAGTCCGCGATTGTTAAGGGAGTGGTGGTGGTGGTTGTTGTTGTTGTTGTTGTTGTTATTATTATTATTATTATTATTATTGTTGTTGTTGTTGTTGTTGTTGTTGTTGTTGTTGTTGTTGGTGTTGTTGTTGTTGTTGTTGTTGTTGTTGTTATTGTTATTGTTATTGTTATTATTATTATTATTATTGTTATTGTTATTGTTATTGTTATTGTTATTGTTATTATTATTATTATTATTATTATTATTATTATTATTATTGTTATTGTTATTGTTATTGTTATTGTTATTCTTCTTCTTCTTCTTCTTCTTCTTCTTATTATTATTATTGTTATTGTTATTTTTATTGTTATTGTTGTTATTGTTATTGTTATTGTTATTGTTATTATTATTATTATTATTATTATTATTATTATTATTATTATTATTATTATTATTATTATTATTAGTAGTAGTAGTAGTAGTAGTAGTAGTAGTAGTAGTAGTAGTAGTTTTCACACAAGTAGAAGGCAGCCTGGTATATTTACAAGAACATGAGTGACACCAAAGTTATTTCTTAACCACTCGGAGTTCTCACAGTCATATCGCTCACTGGCAAAACAGGCGATGTTTCATGGTGTCTGAGTTACAACACGTCTCCCCACGGGATATAACCGGTGGAGCTAAAACCCAACACGCTCGTTAATAAAGAGTTTTTTCTAACTGACACAAGAGCGCCAACACAATTGAAATACTAAAGGCATTCATCAACTTTTCCAGTTCCTTTTTTATTCTTGTGAATAGCTGCAGGTCGTCCATATACATGAGGTTGTTTATTCTGTTTTCTGTCTGTAAACTAGTACCCGGCATCACATTTCCTGAGTATGTAGTGGAGTGGAATTTCAAGTGAAATGCTACTGTAACTACTTCACAATGCTGGAAATGACATAGCTGAATGTACATCCACACACGTTGGACTCACATCCCGCAATGAACATTAAAAGAAAATGGTTAATCATTTCAACTATTAAAATGAATCTACATAAATTTAAATTTATATTGCTTCGTACTTCTTACATCCAATATTCTTTAAAGTCAATCAATATTAAACTTAAAAATATTACATAGATCGCACTGTATTCAATGCAGAGCTAATTCCAACGGCCACCTTTCGCACGTTTTAAGAACAGAGTTTAGAATTTGTCGTCATGTGAATAATGGATTTCCCCCCAAATATAATGTTATACGGACCCCACCATCTAGTGTCACTGAAGGCAAATAAGATTTGTAATTTAAAAATAATAATAAAAGGAAAAACAGAAAAGCTCATTTCACATTTGCATCCGATGCATCCTCGCATTGTCATCGCCTACCATAACCTATCCCTGTATATATACTACACACAATGCTTCAAGCAAACTACATCAACCTTTGCGTCTTTTGGCTAAGATCAAAGTGTAGTATCTGTTCCGATGGATACTGCACCCCATAGACTGGTATTGTCTTGGCCTTCGGGGCTTGCTTGACGCCGGTCTATGGGTCTGTCCTGTGCGGTTCTAGGAGGTCCACCCTCCCAGGCTTCGCCTCCCCTCTTTGGGGAGGAGTAAGTTAATTGCTTACTGCCTGAGGCGTCCCTACCGGGGAATGCCGACGGGGCTGCACAGGCAATTTTTAAACCCGACCTTGGGTCACATCTTACTTGTGGGAGTAAGATAAAAACTGGCCTTGTGCCTAACTCCTGGAGAGGAGTAAATCAATACTCTAATGGATTAAATAAAGAGTTCAGTTTGAAATATATATATACTACACACAATGCTTCAAGCAAACTACATCAACCCAATATCCTTTACGTCTTAATCTTTTAAAAGAGTGGTCTACCGTAATGGATCAAATAAAGAGTTCAGTTTGAAATCCCCCAAAATTACCTGAAGAAGTCCAAAGAATACAGCAACTGAAACGTTGTGAACATGACAATAACCAAGATGAGGACAATAGTCCGAAATGAAAAAAATATCTATGACACGATACGACTGAGAAAGAAAAATTGGTGACAAAAACAAACAAATTTAACAATAAATGAACTCCACGATTTGGCGAGGTCCAGATGACGCCCCCCCCCCCCAAGGGAAGGTTAGATGCTATCCAGAAAAAATACACAACGCATCAGCAATTCATACGTAAATCACCTCCAAATTCTATGACGTACAGACGCCAATCTGGTGCCATATTGGCGCTTCTATGCCATCCAAAGTTTTTTTTTCCCTCTCAAACTTAGGATGATCGTCTGTTTTGTTCCGGAATATGTCAATTCTCCATTTTCCCTTTTTTACCCATAATTTTTTTCTCCTTGTGTGTTTATATTTGAACTGCCATTCACACAGGCTCGCTCGCATGCTTCAATACAAACATTCATTGATTCACTCGTTCATTCATTATTCTCATTCATCCATTCATTATTCATTCATTTTTTCATTCATTATTCTCATTCATCCATTCATTATTCATTCATTTTTTCATTCATTATTCTCATTCATCCATTCATTATTCATTCATTTTTTCATTCATTATTCTCATTCATCCATTCATTATTCATCCATTTTTTCATTCATTATTCTCATTCATCCATTCATTATTCATTCATTTTTTCATTCATTATTCTCATTCATCCATTCATTATTCATTCATTTTTCATTCATTATTCTCATTCATCCATTCATTATTCATTCATTTTTTCATTCATTATTCTCATTCATCCATTCATTATTCATTCATTTTTTCATTCATTATTCTCATTCATCCATTCATTATTCATTCATTTTTTCATTCATTATTCTCATTCATCCATTCATTATTCATTCATTTTTTCATTCATTATTCTCATTCATCCATTCATTATTCATTCATTTTTTCATTCATTATTCTCATTCATCCATTCATTATTCATTCATTTTTTCATTCATTATTCTCATTCATCCATTCATTATTCATTCATTTTTTCATTCATTATTCTCATTCATCCATTCATTATTCATCCATTTTTTCATTCATTATTCTCATTCATCCATTCATTATTCATTCATTTTTTCATTCATTATTCTCATTCATCCATTCATTATTCATTCATTTTTTCATTCATTATTCTCATTCATCCATTCATTATTCATTCATTTTTCATTCATTATTCTCATTCATCTATTCATTATTCATTCATTTTTTCATTCATTATTCTCATTCATCCATTCATTATTCGTTCATTTTTTCATTCATTATTCTCATTTATCCATTCATTATTCATTCATTTTTTGCATTCATTATTCTCATTCATCCATTCATTATTCATTCATTTTTTCATTCATTATTCTCATTCATCCATTCATTATTCATTCATTTTTCATTCATTATTCTCATTCATCTATTCATTATTCGTTCATTTTTTCATTCATTATTCTCATTCATCCATTCATTATTCATTCATTTTTCATTCATTATTCTCATTCATCCATTCATTATTCGTTCATTTTTTCATTCATTATTCTCATTCATCCATTCATTATTCATTCATTTTTTTCATTCATTATTCTCATTCATCCATTCATTATTCATTCATTTTTTCATTCATTATTCTCATTCATCCATTCATTATTCATTCATTTTTTTCATTCATTATTCTCATTCATCCATTCATTATTCGTTCATTTTTTCATTCATTATTCTCATTCATCCATTCATTATTCATTCATTTTTTCATTCATTATTCTCATTCATCCATTCATTATTCATTCATTTTTTTCATTCATTATTCTCATTCATCCATTCATTATTCGTTCATTTTTTCATTCATTATTCTCATTCATCCATTCATTATTCATTCATTTTTTCATTCATTATTCTCATTCATCTATTCATTATTCATTCATTGTTTCATTCATTATTCTCATTCATCCATTCATTATTCATTCATTTTTTTCATTCATTATTCTCATTCATCCATTCATTATTCATTCATTTTTTCATTCATTATTCTCATTCATCCATTCATTATTCGTTCATTTTTTCATTCATTATTCTCATTCATCCATTCATTATTCATTCATTTTTCATTCATTATTCTCATTCATCCATTCATTATTCATTCATTTTTTCATTCAATATTCTCATTCATCCATTCATTATTCATTCATTTTTCATTCATTATTCTCATTCATCTATTCATTATTCATTCATTTTTTCATTCATTATTCTCATTCATCCATTCATTAATCATTCATTTTTTCATTCATTATTCTCATTCATCCATTCATTATTCATTCATTTTTCATTCATTATTCTCATTCATCTATTCATTATTCATTCATTTTTTCATTCATTATTCTCATTCATCCATTCATTATTCATTCATTTTTCATTCATTATTCTCATTCATCCATTCATTATTCATTCATTTTTTTCATTCATTATTCTCATTCATCTATTCATTATTCATTCATTTTTTCATTCATTATTCTCATTCATCCATTCATTATTCATTCATTTTTTCATTCATTATTCATTCATTTTTCCATTCATTATTCTCATTCATCCATTCATTATTCATTCATTTTTTCATTCATTATTCTAATTCATCTATTCATTATTCATTCATTTTTTCATTCATTATTCTCATTCATCCATTCATTATTCATTCATTTTTTCATTCATTATTCTCATTCATCCATTCATTATTCATTCATTTTTTCATTCATTATTCTCATTCATTTATTCATTATTCGTTCATTTTTTCATTCATTATTCTCATTCATCCATTCATTATTCATTCATTTTTTTCATTCATTATTCTCATTCATCCATTCATTATTCATTCATTTTTTCATTCATTATTCTCATTCATCCATTCATTATTCATTCATTTTTTTCATTCATTATTCTCATTCATCCATTCATTATTCGTTCATTTTTTCATTCATTATTCTCATTCATCCATTCATTATTCATTCATTTTTTTCATTCATTATTCTCATTCATCCATTCATTATTCATTCATTTTTTCATTCATTATTCTCATTCATCCATTCATTATTCATTCATTTTTTTCATTCATTATTCTCATTCCTCCATTCATTATTCGTTCATTTTTTCATTCATTATTCTCATTCATCCATTCATTATTCATTCATTTTTTCATTCATTATTCTCATTCATCCATTCATTATTCATTCATTTTTTTCATTCATTATTCTCATTCATCCATTCATTATTCGTTCATTTTTTCATTCATTATTCTCATTCATCCATTCATTATTCATTCATTTTTTCATTCATTATTCTCATTCATCCATTCATTATTCATTCATTTTTTCATTCATTATTCTCATTCATCCATTCATTATTCATTCATTTTTTTCATTCATTATTCTCATTCATCCATTCATTATTCATTCATTTTTTCATTCATTATTCTCATTCATCCATTCATTATTCATTCATTTTTTCATTCATTATTCTCATTCATCCATTCATTATTCGTTCATTTTTTCATTCATTATTCTCATTCATCCATTCATTATTCATTCATTTTTTTCATTCATTATTCTCATTCATCCATTCATTATTCGTTCATTTTTTCATTCATTATTCTCATTCATCCATTCATTATTCATTCATTTTTTCATTCATTATTCTCATTCATCCATTCATTATTCATTCATTTTTTTCATTCATTATTCTCATTCATCCATTCATTATTCGTTCATTTTTTCATTCATTATTCTCATTCATCCATTCATTATTCATTCATTTTTTCATTCATTATTCTCATTCATCCATTCATTATTCGTTCATTTTTTCATTCATTATTCTCATTCATCCATTCATTATTCATTCATTTTTTCATTCATTATGCTCATTCATCCATTCATTATTCATTCATTTTTTCATTCATTATTCTCATTCATCCATTCATTATTCATTCATTTTTTTCATTCATTATTCTCATTCATCCATTCATTATTCATTCATTTTTTTCATTCATTATTCTCATTCATCTATTCATTATTCATTCATTTTTTCATTCATTATTCTCATTCATCCATTCATTATTCATTCATTTTTTCATTCATTATTCTCATTCATCCATTCATTATTCATTCATTTTTTCATTCATTACTCTCATTCATCCATTCATTATTCGTTCATTTTTTCATTCATTATTCTCATTCATCCATTCATTATTCATTCATTTTTTTCATTCATTATTCTCATTCATCCATTCATTATTCGTTCATTTTTTCATTCATTATTCTCATTCATCCATTCATTATTCATTCATTTTTTCATTCATTATTCTCATTCATCCATTCATTATTCATTCATTTTTTTCATTCATTATTCTCATTCATCCATTCATTATTCGTTCATTTTTTCATTCATTATTCTCATTCATCCATTCATTATTCATTCATTTTTTCATTCATTATGCTCATTCATCCATTCATTATTCATTCATTTTTTCATTCATTATTCTCATTCATCCATTCATTATTCATTCATTTTTTTCATTCATTATTCTCATTCATCCATTCATTATTCATTAATTTTTTTCATTCATTATTCTCATTCATCCATTCATTATTCATTCATTTTTTTCATTCATTATTCTCATTCATCCATTCATTATTCATTCATTTTTTCATTCATTATTCTCATTCATCCATTCATTATTCATTCATTTTTTTCATTCATTATTCTCATTCATCCATTCATTATTCGTTCATTTTTTCATTCATTATTCTCATTCATCCATTCATTATTCATTCATTTTTTTCATTCATTATTCTCATTCATCCATTCATTATTCGTTCATTTTTTCATTCATTATTCTCATTCATCCATTCATTATTCATTCATTTTTTTCATTCATTATTCTCATTCATCCATTCATTATTCATTCATTTTTTTCATTCATTATTCTCATTCATCCATTCATTATTCATTCATTTTTTTCATTTATTATTCTCATTCATCCATTCATTATTCATTCATTTTTTCATTCATTATTCTCATTCATCCATTCATTATTCATTCATTTTTTTCATTCATTATTCTCATTCATCCATTCATTATTCGTTCATTTTTTCATTCATTATTCTCATTCATCCATTCATTATTCATTCATTTTTTTCATTCATTATTCTCATTCATCCATTCATTATTCGTTCATTTTTTCATTCATTATTCTCATTCATCCATTCATTATTCATTCATTTTTTCATTCATTATTCTCATTCATCCATTCATTATTCATTCATTTTTTTCATTCATTATTCTCATTCATCCATTCATTATTCATTCATTTTTTTCATTCATTATTCTCATTCATCCATTCATTATTCATTCATTTTTTCATTCATTATTCTCATTCATCCATTCATTATTCATTCATTTTTTTCATTCATTATTCTCATTCATCCATTCATTATTCGTTCATTTTTTCATTCATTATTCTCATTCATCCATTCATTATTCATTCATTTTTTTCATTCATTATTCTCATTCATCCATTCATTATTCATTCATTTTTTCATTCATTATTCTCATTCATCCATTCATTATTCATTCATTTTTTTCATTCATTATTCTCATTCATCCATTCATTATTCATTCATTTTTTCATTCATTATTCTCATTCATCCATTCATTATTCATTCATTTTTTTCATTCATTATTCTCATTCATCCATTCATTATTCGTTCATTTTTTCATTCATTATTCTCATTCATCCATTCATTATTCATTCATTTTTTTCATTCATTATTCTCATTCATCCAATCATTATGCATTCATTTTTTTCATTCATTATTCTCATTCATCCATTCATTATTCATTCATTTTTTTCTTGTAACTATGTCATTTAATTTGTGTTTAATATATTTATTACTCTTTAATGGCACAACTGCAGAGACACCGGACGTTATCTAGGATTGAGTGAGAAACCCTATTCCCATTTATACCAATCCCATAACACCGTATTACCTTTTTTTAATTTTTTTCATTTCTTACTTTTATTTACCTCAGGCAAGTCATATTGCCACTGAAACGTAATAGGCTACTGTGATATAGACCAGATTTATATGGACAGCCTAGGCAAGATGTTTGTTCACATTATATTACAATTTCTGATCGGGGAAACAGGGAGCAGGGAGGGAATTCCTAAGGCAAGCGGTTCGAGGAAAGAAGCTATTAGAGTGGGAAATATTCCGGCATGTAGTCACCTCTTCAGTGCTGCTAGTCGAGTGGATCAGGGGTATTTGCGTTAGAGGGGTCACAAGTGCATTAAGTTTGTCAGAACATGTTCCGTGGAAGTACTTGTAAAACAAGCACAGAGATGCAACACTGCGTCGATGCAACATGGACTGGAGCCTGGCAGACAGGTTAAATTTTCTTTGTTTGCACCCTATCGAAGACAGAAAGACTAGTGATTGGTACACCAGCCACGATGTGTCAATAATACTCCATGCACCGGCGAATGGTGACTTTATGGAGATACAGGATACTGGTAGGTGTGAGGAGTTTTTTTTTAACCCAGTAGAGGGAACTTACTTTCTTTACGACAGATTTGGGATTTGGGTACTTCTGCAGTTTACTACCCGTGCTGAAACCGACGTTTCATTGGCATCTTCCGGTAGTTTACGTAAACCGCCGGAAGATGACAACATTAAATATAGCGTAAAATTCAACAAGTTAAGAAAACTGAGTAAAGAGATCATGAATTTTACCGAGTTAGGGCAGACCCTTCAGTTTCCCACAGAGATTATTGATTTTTATCAGAAAAGATAACTTATAGGTCAAAATAAGTTGCAGAACACACTGTTTTAACCCTAACTGAATCCTTGTAGCAACCTAACCCTAACCTAAACCTAACCCTAACTCTAATCTAACCCTAACCTAAACCTAACCCTAACCTAAACCTAACCCTAACTCTAATCTAACCCTAACCTAAACCTAACCCTAACCTAAACCTAACCCTAACTCTAATCTAACCCTAACCAAACCCCAATCTAGTCAGTTGGGTTCAAAAGCTGCTAACCCTAACCTAACCCTAACCCTAACCCTAACCCTAATCCTAACCTAGTCGTTCGGTTTCAAAAGGAGCTATTTGAAAAAGAAAAAAAATTAATCGAAAAAATAAACAATTTTTGCTAACAGTTGTATCATTATATTTCCTTCATAACAATAAATAAGTAAATATTTTTCATTATAATTACCATACGATGAATTAAAAAAAAAATTTAAATGTGTTTCCCGTTTGCTAGTGTCGCCGCGTTTTGATTTTGATACGACCAAGTTTTCATTCGGTTCCCCCCCCCCCCGCTGTTTACGTAAACTGTCGGAAGTTGCCGACTTTAGAACGAGTCGTAAACTGCAGAATTACCAATATTTGGTAACATCTTGCATACACTTTGTTGTGAAGTTGTTCCACAGTAAATAATAAATAAAGGAAGTCAAGTCGAGGGTTGGTTTAACAAGTGTATTAACAAAGTAAGAAAGTGACTAGCTCTTGGCTAGACAGTTACAAGGTGGTGCTTTGTCTTCTGGTGACTCGCACTATTTATAGTGACAACCGGTGTAGTTTCTCCTGTGTAAGAACGGCCGGTATAACACACTTATTCTACTGAATATTGCATGAGAATATAAGACAGAGGGGTTCAAACGTTGGACCCTCGGGAAGGGTGCTATCGGCCGTGACAATCGATGGTTCACATTGTTTTTCATTTTTTCAATTTTTAGGTTAATTTTAGGGTGTAAGCGCTCTAAACACACCCTCCTCTTAATTAGAATACTACTAGACATAATTATATGACTTTTATGTAATCCATTTGGTATATTATCCGATCCGATAGTGCTCAATGCTAATATATTTAGTAGTAGAGCAGATAGATTTACAAGTTGCTTGGCTTGTTTTGTTTAAAACTATACGGCCTCGTCAGAGCCAATATTCTACTATAATAAGCCAGTAGTTTAAGTCCTTTAATAAATATGTTATTATAGGTGTGTGATTTGAAAGAGTGGGGTTAGCTTAGTTGATTCTGCTGAATGGCCCTGTGTATTTATTCACATATAAGTATTGTCTAAATATTCTTTTTTATGCACAATAACATGGTAACATATCTTAAGTCTTCCCTCGCTTTTCTAATACTGCCCATCGGAAAAGCCCTATTTGCATAAGCCATTTTTATTGTTTCATTGCATAAACTGCCCCTGTCTATCTGTTTTAAGATCTGGAGAAAAAGGGAAGGTCTGTTACTTTTGCAGAAGAACCTTCTTTCCGACCAAACAATGCCAGCTTACCCGTTGTGGTTGTATGGTGTTGGAAAATTCGAAATGATGACAGCAAATGGCTGATGAATCATCTTGAAATATTTTATAGATGTATTTTTTCAATTGACTATCTATCTATCTATCTATCTATCTATCTATCTATCTATCTATCTATCTATCTATCTATCTATCTATCTATCTATCTATCTATGTTATCTATCTATCTATCTATCTATCTATCTATCTATCTATCTATCTATCTATCTATCTATCTATGTTATCTATCTATCTATCTATCTATCTATCTATCTATCTATCTATCTATCTATCTATCTATCTATCTATCTATCTATCTATCTATCTATCTATTTTAGGATGCCCGTAACTATATATCTATCAAAATCTGTCCATGTCTATCTATCTATCTATCTATCTATCTATCTATCTATCTATCTATCTATCTATCTATCTATCTATCTATCTATCTATCTATCTATCTATCTTAGGATGCCCGTAACTATATATCTATTAAAATCTGTCCATGTCTATCTATCTATCTATCTATCTATCTATCTATCTATCTATCTATCTATCTATCTATCTATCTATCTATCTATCTATCTATCTATCTATCTATCTATCTATCTATTTTAGGATGCCCGTAACTATATATCTATCAAAATCTGTCCATGTCTATCTATCTATCTATCTATCTATCTATCTATCTATCTATCTATCTATCTATCTATCTATCTATCTATCTATCTATCTATTTTAGGATGCCCGTAACTATATATCTATCAAAATCTGTCCATGTCTATCTATCTATCTATCTATCTATCTATCTATCTATCTATCTATCTATCTATCTATCTATCTATCTATCTATCTATCTATTTTAGGATGCCCGTAACTATATATCTATCAAAATCTGTCCATGTCTATCTATCTATCTATCTATCTATCTATCTATCTATCTATCTATCTATCTATCTATCTATCTATCTATCTATCTATCTATCTATCTATCTATCTATCTATCTATTTTAGGATGCCCGTAACTATATATCTATCAAAATCTGTCCATGTCTATCTATCTATCTATCTATCTATCTATCTATCTATCTATCTATCTATCTATCTATCTATTTTAGGATGCCTGTAACTATATATCTATCTATCTATCAAAATCCGTCCATGTATATCTATCTATCTATCTATCTATCTATCTATCTATCTATCTATCTATCTATCTATCTATCTATCTATCTATCTATCTATCCAATAATACTATTCATATCATCCACCTTTCTCAATCTTTCTCATTTTCTCTCTCTTTCTTTCTCTATCTTTTTCTTTCTCTCTCTTTCTCT
>OY744522.1:25318619-25331119 GCA_963556195.1 Sepiola atlantica
TTTCTTCTAGTTCATAAATCTCAATTTTCACTGTTTACATTTTCTGGACGATTCTGATGATAAGAATCTGCCTTTTATGTGGAACTACCTGCATTTTAGGTTTACGATAAATATATTTTTTTACAATTGTAAATCCGATGTCTTGCTTTGGGTATCAAGTATTATAAATTAATATAATAATTCGTGATATATATATATATATATACATATATATATATATATATATATATATATATATATATATATATATATATATATATACATTTTAAAAGAGAAAACTTAACACACATTCGCCAAAATGTATATTCAGTTTTTGTTCTTTTAACATTTATTCCTGCTCTTTTAAAAAGAACTCAGATTCTCACCGAAATCACTCAACTCTGCATACGATATATATATATATATATATATATATATATATATATATATATATATATATATATATATATATATATATATATATGTATATATATATATATATATATATATATATATATATAGAGAGAGAGAGAGAGAGAAAGAGAAATATATATATATATAGAGAGAAAGAGAAATATATATATAGAGAGAGAGAAAGAGAAATATATATATACAGAGAGAGAGAGAGAGAGAAAGAGAAATATATATATAGAGAGAAAGAGAGAGAGAGAGAGAGAAAGAGAAATATATAGAGAGAGAGAGAAAGAGAGAGGGAGGGAGAGAGGTAAAAGATGAGAATAAAGATTGTAAAAATACAATATATATTACGTCCTCATAAAATAGATTTATTTTATTTGAAAACACCTTGTTTTGAGCACACTCTTTATTCTCATCTCCCCCCCTCTCTCTCTCTCTCTCTCTCTCTCTCTCTATATATATATATATATATATATATATATATACGTATATATATAAGAGAGTTTATTATAAACTAACGTCTGTTGTGAACATTTCAAAATACAACTTCAGTTATCTACATTTCTAGTTATCTGTAGAAAAACATAATTTTCGAATTGTTTACAATAATAAATATTGATTTACGTACGTTTTTAAAATCCAAACGATTATATATGCAAGTTTTTTTAATGAATGTACGTATTTTCTCTGCAGACAAACGTAATTTCTGAATCTTAAAAAAAAGATTATATATGAGAGTTTGTTATTAAATTACGCATGTTTAAAAATTATTTTTTGAAAACAATGGTAAACTGTGAGTTTTAATTGTTTATTTTTATAGAAAATAACTTTTTTTTAATTAAGTTAATTGCCGAAAATACTATAACCAATTAATCTACATCAGCCAATGAAAACGCTTGAAAAATGAATTTATTGGTGAATATAGAAGACGTTATCTGTTATTAAATTAGTACCCTATGATTTGAGTAGCAGTGCTTTCTTTTATTTATGAATAATAGTAATAGATATATATTAATCAGGATTAGATATAAAAATCGATAAAATCGATTTAAAATTACTTTTTTACAACACAGACAAATATTTAGGTTATATTACTAATAACATTTATCTTTTATGTAGCTTGTCGTAACATTACAGAGGGGAAATAAATATATATTAGACGAATACTCGACTATAGACGGGTAAAATGAATTCCCTGAACAAAACAGTTTTGCACAATTTTTATGTTCCTTTAAAATCAAAATATAATGCAAAAATCAGAGATATCTGAATTTTCACAAAATTGTATACAAGTAAATTAAACTAAATATAACCCACATTATCCATCCTTACGCATATCAGCTGTGTTTCAGAATTCATGATGATCGATGGTTAATTAGTTTAGTAATAAATCCTATACACTTATACACATACAAAACCTTATATATATATGCGGGTAAAATCTTCGACAACGAATCAATGGCGATTTGTGTTCGGGGTTCGCGCCCACCGACCGTTGGGAATTAGTTCCTAGACTGAAGATTGCGTTAGCATGAAACATCGATGTCTCTACGTATTTAAATATTTAATATTTATTTATAAAAATATTATTGTATATATGTAATTAATTGAATGACATAATAAAATGAGAAGTTAATCAGATTTCATTAAAGTTAAAAAACAATGAGTGATATTGCGTCCTTAATTCATGAGTTTTCAAAGTAAAATCTTCTCCTCAGAGGACCATTACCGCAATGATATTACTGCAGGTAATAAAATTAAGCTTTGAACATATATAAAAATATATTTTAAAAGACATAAAAGTATATAAAACATACAAATATATTGGCCCAAAACACACTTTTTTGTTAAACTTATACAGTTCATCCAAGTCATAAAGTTTAAAACAATTTCAAGAAAGATGTCAAAGAAGTCGATTAAAAAACAATCCAAGTAGTGAATAGTAGTCCAAAATTGAGCTTTGTTTTTATCCTGATAGTCTACTGGTTAAATGTATTATTTATATCTTTAAAGCATTATCTTACTCTCTCTATATATATATGTATCTGGGCTGGTGCATCATCTGGGCTGCTGCATCATATACTACTCTCTCCCTCCTTGAAAAGGTCCAAAAAAGAGTCGAAAACCTAATAGGTCCCTCACTGTCAACCAAGCTCCAGTCACTGTCCCATCGCCGCAATGTAGCATCCTTGTGCTTGTTTTACAAATACTTCAATGGATTATGCTCCGATGAATTGGCTACTCTGGTGCCCCCTCGACGTAAATTCACTAGACCAACTCAACAATCAACTAAATCCCATCCATTCACTGTGGAGATCCCCAGATGCCGGAGAGCCTTCTACTCAAATAGCTTCTTTCCTCGTGCTGCTGGACTATGGAACTCCCTCCCTGCCCCCAGTTTCCCCGACAGTACTGACATGCAGAAATTTAAAACTAATGTAAACAGACATCTCGCTGCGCAGATCCTAGTTTAGATTGACCCCTCCCCCAACCTTCTCCCCTTTTCTTTCTTCTCAGTAGCATCTTACGTCTACAGTGGCGGCCTGCCTTGTTTGGAGTTAACAACGTTAACAAAAAAATCTATATTCTGTACTGTATCTATCGATATATCTATCTCAGCCTGTTCATGTGTACTTGTCTGTTTCTTTCCGTCTACTCATATCTTTTTTTGGAACACTTCTTGGCCTTTTGGCTAAGATCCAAGTGTAGTATCTGTTCCGATGGATACTGCACCCCATAGACTGGTATTGTCTTGGCCCTTCGGGGCTTGATTTACGCCTGTCTATGGGTCTGTCCTGTGCAGTTGTAGGAGGTCCACCCTCCCAGGCTTCGCCTCCCCTGTTTGGGGAGGAGTAAGTTTATTGCTTACTGCCTGAGGCGCCCCTACCGGGCTGCCCAGGCAATTTTTAAACCCCACTTTCCCGACCCGACCTTGGGTCACATCTTACTTGTGGGAGTAAGATAAAAACTGGCCTTGTGCCTAACTCCTGGAGAGGAGTAAATCAATACTCATATCTTTTTTGGTATGTTCCTGTCTATCCATCCCCCTTCCCTCCTTCGATATACATGGTGATTCATAAGTCACTTAGCTATTTATTTTTTGAAATTCTAAAGTTAAAAAATACGGTAATACAAAACAGAAAGTTTATTCAACAAATTCATTTATGGGAGTTTAAAATTACAGCAAATTTTCAAAATTTCCACCTTCGTTCTGCATGCATAGCTCCATTCTTTTTTGGAAGGAATTTACGACTCTTTGTAGCATATTTGATTAATTAATTTTAACAAACTCGGCAGTGATTTTTGATTTGAGGTCGTCATTGCCTTTCAACACGTGTGGGAGATTCATCAAATTTGGCCATATGAATAACAATAAAAATTCGCTCTTCACTTGTAAATGATATACTGCCTGAAAAAAAGCACATATGATGATTTACACAAATTTAAATAAATAAAAATAAATATATATAGAAACTAATATATAAACGAACAAATTTATAATAATAATAAAATAGCAGTAATTAGAGAGTAAGATAACAATTATCAAATTGGGTCTGGATTTACGCCGGTCTATTGGGGGTTGTCTGGTCCTGTGCAGTTCTAGGAGGTGCACCCTCCCAGGCTTCGCCTCCCCTCTTTGGAGAGGAGTAAGTTTATTGCTTAATGTCTGAGGCGCCCCTACCGGGGAATGCCGACGGGGCTGCCTAGGCAATTTTTAAATGGCCAGAGTGCTCACCTCTTGAGCGCTGGCTTATCTAATCCCACTTTCCCGACCTTGTGTCACATCTTACCTTGTGGGAGGTAGATAAATATAACAATGATCAAAAGTTGATAGTATGTTTGTGCTTCATATGGTAATCATTTTAAATAGCTAAGTGACTTATGAATCTCCCTGTATTGTATCCCATTCTTTCATTCACGTTTTGTTTCACTGTTCTAAACAAGGTTGTCCCACTTTGTTATCCGGATCCCTACCCACTAGAATTAAGCAAACACCGGAACCATGAAAACCACTTGCTCCAATTCGAAGGGATGAGTGCCCGTTATTGTAGTGCAATAGATCTACAATTGACAAATGACTTCATTGTTCTCAACAAAAACAATCTGATAAACCCGTCTCACACCGAAGAAAATTGTGACCCGTCCTTCAACAGAAATTTTGACCGGATATAAATTAATCAATTTAAATAAATAGACAATAAATAAACACCAGAACTGTATACAATTTAGTAAAGCGATTTGGGCTATACGGTTATGTTATCTTAAAATAATTAATTTGATCGATATATATATATATATATATATATATATATATATATATATATATATATATATACAGTACCGTCCAAAATTAAGGAACAAAAATAAAATTTTCCTAATCTCAAATAAATTATATTTTAATATTTGTGAAACTTTCACTACATATGTAAATTATGTAGTTGGACTTTTACCGAGATTTTCAGATGAATTAAAATAATATCATTAAAGTTATCCACCATTTTACATATTTCAAGTGTCCAAAATTAAGAAACATTAAAGAAAAATAATCGTTTAAAGTTTAAAATAGGGTTTTTTTGTATAAAAGGATGAAAATAAATATTCTAAACTTTAATTATGATCACTGCTGAAAGTGACGCAATATCAATCATGTCAAAAAGAAATAAAACTGATTTAAGCGACAAAGCAAAATTCGTCAAATTAAGAAAAGAAAAGTTGGCAATAGAAGAAATCGGAAAACATGTAAAACGTTCAAAAAGTGTTGTAAGCCGAGTTCTCAAACTCTATAGAGAAACTGGAAGGTTAAGTAACACAAAGAAACCTGGTAGACCAAGAAAGACAACGGCAAAAGAGGACAGAGTTATACAACGCCTAGTGTTAAAAAACCGTTACCTTACAGCTGGCAAAATTTCTTAACAAATGGAAGGTGTCACGAATGTTTCACGACAAACTGTGTCCAGAACGTTACACGAAATAGGTCTTTTTGCAAGATCTCCTCGATAAAAAGCCGCTAATAAGTAAAAACAAAGCAGCTAGATTGGCGTTCGCAAAAAAAAGCATGTTATATGGTCAGCAGAAAATTGGAAAAAAGTTTATTTCAGTGACGAATCAAAATTTAATGTATTTGGCAGTGATTGAAAACAATTTTTAAGAAGAAGAAAAGGTGAAAGTTTGGATCTTAGCTGCATAAAAAAACTGTTAAATTTGGTGGAGGTAGCGTGATGGTTTTCGGCATGATATCATGGCAGGGTACATCCCCACTTGTATGCTTAAATTCTAGAGTAAATGCCACTGTATACAAGAATATTTTAGAACAGTATGTTTTGCCAGTGTTGCACAATTCTGGTATCGAAAAGCCTGTTTTTATACAGGATAATGCTCCCTGCCATAAGGCAAAACTGGTCATGAATTATCAAGCTGATCAAGAAGTAGAGGTAATGTGGACTGGCCTGCTCAAAGCCCTGACATAAACCCTATAGAAAACTTATGGAAGACTCTAGGACAAGATGTTATGGCAAAGAATCTGGAAAACATCGAAGACTTGTGGCTGAAATTGAAAGATGAATGGACCAAGATAACTATGGCCCAATATCAAGATTTAGTGAAATCCTGCAGTCGTAGATGCGCAACAGTTATTGAAAACAAAGGTGGAAGTACCAAATATTAAACCTGTTTTGCTTTTTTAATGTGATTTAGTTAAAAATAGTATTTTGTTCCTTAATTTTGGACGGTACTGTATGTATATATATATATATATATATACATATATATATATATATATATATATATATATATATATATATATATATGCATATATATATATATATATATATATATATATATATATATATATATATATATATATATATATATATATACCAGATTATACTATATTGCATAGAAATCCGACCAACCAACTTAATGATACAAAAATAACGATTACTAATTGTTCAGTCCCGAAAAAATTGTGTTCCTTCAATTTTAGTCAGAAAAGTCCCAAATCAGAAAAAATGATCCCTATTTTCCAGGATATATATTCCAGCAAATAGGCAGGGGTAGTTAGGTGGGCCTCTGGGTGTCTCATTTAGCTTGGTTTTCTAGGGTCTGAGAGTCAATTGGTTTTCGGTGGCATTCGGAAACAGATGGTCTGTTTGTGTTCGGTTAGACTTGTGTTTTGATTTGGCCGGGCTAAGAATTCTCATTTGAAAGTCTGTTGTTCAGTAGAAGAAAACGAGCATTGTTGTAACACAAAATAAATTTTGTTACTTGTTTTAAATTAGATTTGTACATTTTGTTTCTTGTTTTAAACAAGATTTGTAAATTTTGTTACTTGTTTTAAACAGGATTTGTAAATGTTGTTACTTGTTTTAAACAAGATTTGTAAAATTTTGTTACTTGTTTTAAACAGGATTTATAAATGTTGTTACTTGTTTTAAACAGGATTTGTAAATTTTGTTAGTTGTTTTAAACAGGATTTGTAAATGTTGTTACTTGTTTTAAACAAGATTTGTAAATTATGTTACTTGTTTAAAACAGGATTTATAAATTGTGTTACTTGTTTTAAACAGGATTCGACTTGTTTTAAACAAGATTTGTAAACTTTGTTACTTGTTTTAAACAAGATTTGTAAATTTTGTTACTTGTTTTAAACAAGATTTGTAAACTTTGTTACTTGTTTTAAACAAGATTTGTAAATTTTGTTACTTGTTTTAAACAGGATTCGACTTGTTTTAAACAAGATTTGTAAACTTTGTTACTTGTTTTAAACAAGATTTGTAAACTTTGTTACTTGTTTTAAACAAGATTTGTAAATTTTGTTACTTGTTTTAAACAAGATTTGTAAATTTTGTTGCTTGTTTTAAACAAGATTTGTAAATTTGGTTACTTGTTTTAAACAAGATTTATAAATTTGGTTACTTGTTTTAAATAAGATTTGTACATTTTGTTACTTGTTTTAAACAGGATTTGTAAATTTGGTTACTTGTTTTAAACAGGATTTGTAATTTTGGTTACTTGTTTTAAACAAGATTTGTAATTTTGGTTACTTGTTTTAAACAAGATTTGTAAATTTGGTTACTTGTTTTAAACAAGATTTGTAAATTTTGTTACTTGTTTTAAACAAGATTTGTAAATTGTGTTTGAGGTCGGATTCTTCTGTTGCAGCACTACTGAGAACACACAATGGACACTGCGACGACCGGTGTTGGAATCGAGCAACGAGTTTGGACCAGCACAACGAGCGGAGGATCACGGCCTGTGCAGTGAACGCGCACAGATGCACGTTCATATCTGGCGGCGTGGTCATCGGGTCTCGACCCTACATGATACAGCAGATGCTAGAGACACACCCACGAGCTCACGCCGAGGTGACAAGGGGCAAGAATCTACCCTGTAGAATGCACGAGTAATGTCGATATATCAGCGGCATTATTGGTTATATTCAAGGGAGTTAAGGGAGATAACAATCAAAATTCTAGACTTTATTTTTATATTTCGCAAAAGTTCGTATTATCTCCCTCGAATATGACCAACATGGTGCCGATATTTCCCTTATATTCGTTTATCGATAACATTTGATTTTCTGTTATGAAATAAAAAAAACTACTTTATTAAGTTACGTGATTTTTTTGTATAGCCCCAGAATTAACGAAGGAAGATGACAACATGATGTAACAACTAAAACCGAACAAAACAGAAAAACGAACCGGATTAAACGTCACCGGAATAGAATGAAAAAAAAAAGGTTAGTTAAATGTTTAATATCATATGCCTTAGTGTCACTAAAATAAATATTTAGTCTGATAAGAGAGTTTCTATAAGTCAATGACTGTACTTTCAGGGCTCATTCCCGTTGGGATGTAGTCACCCATGGATTCTTTTTCAAAGGCTTGCAACGAAGATGCACATCTGTATACTGTTTGTAGACCCGCGGCGGTCAGGAGTATACAACACCCAACTTCAATCATACGATTGCACGTATGTGATTTACATAATGAATATGATCGCGACCTATGGAATCAAGTGTTTTATTAACCTCCTCTCCAGGAGGTTAGGCACAAGGCCAGTTTTATCTTACTCCCACAAGGTAAGATGTGACCCAAGGTCGGGTCGGGAAAGTGGGGTTGAAAAGCCAGCGCCCGATAGGTGAGCACTCTGGCCATTAAAAATTACCTGGGCAGCCCCGTCGGCATTCCCCGATAGGGGCGCCTCAAGCAGTAAGCAATAAACTTATGGAATCAAGTATACCGAGTTCAAGTCTTTTCAGATATAGTGCGGTCATTTTTGCACTAATACTGTTGGGAAAGCTATTTCCGCATAGTTAAGGGTTTAATAGCAACTTGCGTCCGATTAATCGTTTACAATAAGTATCGTGTTTCGACATTATATAAACCGAAGCGGGTTGATTGAATATACAACACAAAAACTAAACCAGACTTACGATATTCGAATTATAAGTTAACAACCAACAGTGGTTACACTAAAAATCGTATCAATGTCTAGCAGCATTCAACGCACACACACACACACACACACACACACACACACACACACACACACACACACACACACACACACACACACACACACACACACACACACACACACACACACACACAACTCTATGAATAAAACCGTCCATAAACCAGTTTGTTCTGCATCAGATGGATTTGAAACACATGTAAATAATCTCGTGAAAATGACGCGAGGGACAGTATTTATGTGTCCGTTAAAATATTAAGAGAATGCCACGTTACTGCAAATCATAAATAATCATAACTTCTGACCTCTATTTCCAAGTGACCCGTTTGGGTGTATAAAAACAAACAAACAAACAAACAAACAAACAACAAACACAACAACAACATCCGGTCCTGGCTGTTATTCTAGTAAACAATCATATGATAAATGTATTATTACCAGGCGACATCACCCTTCAATTTTGGAAAATTAACTGCATCAATTCATAAAACTAGTGCTTAAATCTCGTGGCTCGTTTGTGGCTTGTGTAGGACACCCCAATAAATTTTAAACTCCCATGGGAGCCGTAGTAGCTTTTTTGGATTCTCACTTGTAGAACGTTTTGGTGGCTTTATTTGAATACCGCCGTGTAAATCTTCTTAGTGGCTTCATTTGGATTCTCACGTGTGGACCGTCTTAGTGACGTTATTTGGATTCTCAAGTGTAGATAGTCTTAATTTAATTAAATTTTTTTAATAGTTCACCCCAAACAAGTCAGGACGCCACTGTAGACGTAATGGGCTCCTGAGAATTAGGGTGTAAGTTTAGGGGGTCAACCTAAGTTGGGACCTGTGTAGCGAGAGGTCTATTTGCTATAGTTTTACATTTCTGCGTGTCAATAGAGTCGGGAAAACAGAGAACAGGGAGGAAGTTTCAGAAGTCGGCAGCACGAAGAAATAAGATAATGAAGTAGAAAACTGTCCGGCATCTGGGGACCTTTACAGTGAATTGGTGGGACTTAACTGTTTGTCGGGTTCGTCTAGTGTATTTACGTCGATGGGGAACTAGAGCAGCAAGTTCATCGGAGCACAATCCATTGAAGTACTTGTAAAACAGGCACAAGCAAGCAACATTGCAGCAATGGGAGAGGTGCTGGGCTTAGTAGATAGTGAGGGACTTATTAAGTTGGCGACTCGTTTTTGGACCTTGTCTAAGAGGGAGAGACTAGTAGATGATGCACCAGCCCAGATGTGGCAACAATACTCCATGCATGGGCGGATGGTGGCTTTGTAGAGATATAGGATAATGTCAGGTGTGAGAAGTTTACTAGCACGGTAGAGGGAGCCCCTTCTTTGCAGCAGCCCTGGCAATGATTTTAATGTATTTGTTCCAATTCATGTTAGCTGTGAATGTTAGGCCGAGAAGTTTGAACGTTGGACTCTCAGATAGGGTGTTATTTTCCATGGCAGTCGGTGGTTGAAGAGGTTTCTTGTAGCTATTGAAGGAAAAGAGCTTTGTTTTAGCAGCATTAAATGTTACCATCCATTTATGACACCATTCCACTAAAGAGTGGAGGTCACTTTCTAAGGATTTAGCCATTGCCTCAGATATGTGCTCAGTTTTGCCCACATGACGAGAGTAGAGAGTTGTGTCGTCAGCAGATATTCCGATCTCAGACACAATGTCATCAGGGAGGTCGTTTATGAAAATCAGGAACAGTAGAGATCCAAGGATGGATCCCTGGGGTACACTAGCATTTATGTCATGTTAATTGAATGAACGACCATCAAGGACAACCTGGATCTTTCGTTTTGTTAGGAAGGATTTAATTATATTAAATATTCGTCCAATAATAACATATAAGTGAATTTTTATGAGAAAACCTTCATGCCATATCTTGTCAAAGGCTTTGAATGACTTTATTTAGATTCTCACGTTTTAACCGTCTTACTGACTTTAGTTGTTTTTTTTGTGGATCGTCTAAGTAGATTTATATAGATTCTCACGTTTATACCATCTTAGTGGCTTTATTTGGATTCTCACATGCGACGTATCTCAGTAGTTTTATTTGGATCCTCACGTGCGACGTATCTCAGTAGTTTTATTTGGATCCTCACGTGCGACGTATCTCAGTAGTTTTATTTGGATCCTCACGTGCGACGTATCTCAGTAGTTTTATTTGGATCCTCACGTGCGACGTATCTCAGTAGTTTTATTTGGATCCTCACGTGCGACGTATCTCAGTAGTTTTATTTGGATCCTCACGTGCGACGTATCTCAGTAGTTTTATTTGGATCCTCACGTGCGACGTATCTCAGTAGTTTTATTTGGATCCTCACGTGCGACGTATCTCAGTAGTTTTATTTGGATCCTCACGTGCGACGTATCTCAGTAGTTTTATTTGGATCCTCACGTGCGACGTATCTCAGTAGTTTTATTTGGATCCTCACGTGCGACGTATCTCAGTAGTTTTATTTGGATCCCTACGTGCAACGTATCTCAGTAGTTTTATTTGGATCCCTACGTGCGACGTATCTCAGTAGTTTTATTTGGATCCCTACGTGCGACGTATCTCAATAGTTTTATTTGGATCCTCACGTGCGGGCAGTCTCAGTTGTCTTCCTTAGATTCTCACGTGTAGACAGTCTTAGTAGTTTCATTTGGATTCTCACGTGCGGACAGTCTTAATTGTTCAACTTGGATTCTCAGGTTTGAACCGTCTCGCAATCTTCGATTTGATCTTCGTAATTTGCATCTGCATTGGAGCGAATTGACGATTATGGATGCCTGTTTTTAGAGGCTTATGTATTCGTTGCAGTTTATATATCTTTTAGGACTTTTCACACCTCTAAAATCATACTTTTGTCCTTTTATCACCAATGCTCAGATCCTTGTCTTTTCCAGTCGAAATGAACGGCCCCATCCTTAAGAAAGCTCGTTTTAAAAATATAAGTTCTAAGGACTGGATTTCACTCCAAATTTAAAATGGAAGATTTAACTTCAATCGGTTTCTAAGGTTGCTTGAAATAAAAAAGATCGAATCATTCTAACGCTTTTGAAAGTACTTGCCCCCCGATGCAATCCTCTACTATATAAGAACCATGTACCTCCTAAGATGAAGTATTGCTGCCACATCTGTGGAGGTGCCACTACACGTGCACTCTTTCCTGCCTTGACAGAGTACAAAATCAACTTTGCAATCTAGTGGGGAATGATTTTTTTCTGTTCCTTACAGCCCCTTTTCTCACAGAAAGGACGTTGCTAGTCTTTCTTTACTCTACTGTTATTTCCATGGAAGGTGCTTGACTCAGCTCCAATATCTTATTCCTCCGTGTAAGACATTGACAGCAAGAACTGAAACTTTCCTTTCTTCATCCGTGCGGAATTTCCATGAACAGAATTTCTTTCCAAGACCATCCCACGTATGGAACATATTACCATGGGACTGCATACTTAAGACTACAACATGACTGCCTTCAAATTTAATGAAAACAAATATTTATTATAACCCGTCATCTAAAGTAATCTAATTTTTTTCATTCCATTCAGGATTTTAAATCCTTTCATAATATTCTTCATCATTCAACCGACAATTCATCCATTAAGTTCAATCGGTTTCTAAGGTTGTTTGAAAAAAATGAAAGTAC
>OY744522.1:25338619-25371119 GCA_963556195.1 Sepiola atlantica
CGACATCAAAGCATCGTACGTTCAGAAGGATGTAACATCATAGAACCGGATGTTACGTCACACCACCAGGATTTAAAAAGATGTCGACTAACTTTCAAACAAAAATCAAAATAAAGCTAAATCACTTATGAAATCAGTTTTGACTTGATTAACATTTAAAAGAAGACGAAGAGAAGATTGAGCGTATAAACGATAAAAAATGATCAAAAGTAATATGAACATGAAAATGTCATTAAAACATGATATTTCAATATTATTGTTAAAAAACATTCATTTTGTCAAAATGTTTAATGCATTTTCTGCATATCTATAAATCAAACACTATCAATCAAACATATGGTAGACAACAGTCAATCGTTCCTATAAACAATAAAACGTAGACGATATACAACCAGCCAGGAAACCGACATCTGCAACATTTCCATGGCAAAAACCAAATAAAAGAGTAAAAAGTTCGTGGATTAAAGTGTCTTGAAAAAACTACATTATACATCTTTTAGCTTATTGTGTATATCCGCCGCCTCAACATTATATAAAATTAAATTCTTTCCTTTCTCATGGTAATTCATGGTTGCCGAGGGGTTGAATACCAGGCTGTGGAGTCGAAGGTTACTTTGTGACTGGGTTCGAATCCTTCGACCGGCAGTAATAATCATCTACACTGAAGATTTTGTAAGCATAAAACACATTTGTTTGTGGGTAAAAAATAATAATTAATTCATATATATATATATATATATGTAAATTAGTCGTCCAAGGCTATAGCAATGCGATGTGGTTGCCGTGAGATGGAAAAGTGAAAAGAAATAAACGCAGGGAGAAAGTGAAACTCAAAACGAGAAAAAAACCGGGAAAAAAAAAAACCGGTGTCAGATCTGACACCGGTTTTTTTTTTTTTCTTTTTCCCGTTTTTCCGACCCTCTCGGTCTTCTATTGTTGTCTTCTGATAATGAAAGTTGTTCTTTCGAAAATTTAAGATTACCCTTTGCCGATCTGTTACTTACCAAAAAAAAAAAAATACTATTTGGTATTTAATCAGTTTTCGTGAAATTATTAATAAATCGTTTTGAGTTTCACTTTCTCCCTGCGTTTATTTCTTTTCACTTTTCCATCTCACGGCAACCACATCGCATTGCTATAGCCTTGGACGACTAATTTACACTTACATTTACCAGCAATGCTTCAAGCAAACTACAATCTCCTTTTATATATATATATATATATATATATATATATATATATATATATATATATATATATATATATATATATATATATATCGGCATGACTAGAACTAGCATATCACGCCGACTAACTTGCCATCTCACCTCCCCTCAAAGTTCCATCTACCAACACTTGATAACACATAGCATCCCCAAAATTGAATTCAGGAATATTTTAACTAAGAACACAGCCATTCTTGCGATTTCACATTGCAGTATTCGTTTCCCCATAATGGAAGCGTTGTTTTTTTTTAAGTGAATAAACCTAGTATCAACCATGCTCGTTATGAGGGGAGCGAAGGTATGTTGAAGTATTGTTAAAGTGATATTGAAATGTTTTTTAAAACGTCTTCTTAATAAATTCACCAATCTTTTATTTTGCATACTCATTCATCCGCCTGAAGATGACCGACGTCGGTCGAAAACGTTCGCGAAAATATGGCGATTTTTTATACAACATGGACGACAATATCAAATCGGTCGTGCGACGAATCGAAAAAACAAATTAAAAAATAAATAAACAGAAGCTGTCGCTACTGTTTAACCAAACATATATATATATATATATATATATATATATATATATATATATATATATATATATATATATATATATATATAATAAGGTAGTAAGAAGTTGTAGGCAATGCAGAGAGCCAAACGTAGGATTAAGTTTATAAACATTTACAGAACGAACAGAAGAGAGAGAGAGAGAGAGAGAAAGAGAGAGAGAGAGAGAAAGAGAGAGAGAGAGAGAGCAAACGCATGGAAAACCACTTAAAATAAAATGTCGCTGCGTTTCAACTAATCAATGAACATCAACAGTAAATACTAAAATATAATCCGCCTGTTGTCGTTATTAAGTCTATCTAAAACAGTATAAAAGTGTAGTGTCTTTTCCAATTGAGTATTTGTAATAAATGGATTGTAGTTGAAAAAGAAATGAATATTTTAATCACAGGAGAAGCGAAAAGATAGTTATTATATCTCCACAATGGGAAGTTATTTCTTTCTCTAAAGAAACAAATGTGAAAATCAATCCTACTCTACTAACCTCGATTGGTGGCTTATATCGCACTTCAGCCAAACGGAAACAGTCGCCTCCTGGACGCGGGCGCCTGTTCGTGTTAGCTATATAAACGAGCGCACACACATCTTTCTCACTCGGAACACTACCACACTTCTTTTTGGCGCATAAACGAACGCCGTCGTAGCCGCTGGCTACTAGCATAATCGGCAGGTTGACTTAACTTCTGAAGATGACGAAGTCCCTGCACATGGACTCATTCCTAAATATTATGACTGCTTGTCAGTCATGGATTTACTTTCTTCCAAATAATACAAAGCTTACGAACTCACTCACCCCCCTAATCTGTGTACGTACGTACGGTCATGATGACCTTTTCCTCGTCTCATAACAACAATTTTCGTCGTCTTGACTTTTGGAATTTTAACATCGCACTTTCTTCATCAAGACACGTAGACATTTAATAACTTTTTTACCCCCCCCCCCTTATTTTCGTTTTGTTTGTTGTATAGGACGTGAAATAAAGTTGATAAATTATGGTAGAATAGACTTTGTCGTTAATTCAGTTTTTACCAGAAATCTTATTTCTACAAAACTAATTAGACTTTCAGATTTAACTAAAATTCCAATTTCTGCAAAGCCAATGGAAAGACAACGGGTTTCTCTATTTGCATCGTAGTTGTTTCAGAAAAAAATCTAATGCACTTCTCAGTCGGGAATAAGTGAGGATAAGAAAGACACCGTCATCTTCACGAAAAAGGTTTTGACATGGTGAACAATTTTAAAGGTCAAGTGTCTTATAATTGATGAAGTACACACTGTCTCTCTACAAGCTGAAATCAGAATGACAGCCGACTTGATTTTATCAGGGATTTTGGCAAAATGGCTCCTAATATGACTGGTAGTGAAGTTTATTAATACGGAATACCAAACATATTCTGCTATAATATAACTAAAACAAAATTAAATTAAAAAAAGTTTTAAAAGATAAAAAAATACTTATTTAATTAAAACAATTATATATATATATATATATATATATATATATATATATATATATATATATATATATATAACTTTTACTATTTCATGTATATACGCATATACTATTATAATGTATTGTGTCTGCATGCTTTCAGCATTTACTTTAACAGTCCTCAATGCATCAGTAGAGATTATTATTAGTAGTATGAACATATATGAATGTCAAGTTAGCTATACAGAAGCGTCCATGTTTCATTTTCGCAGAAAATCATTTAATCTAATGATTTCCTTCGAGAATGATACATAAACGCCCTTGTGTAGTTTACTTGTCATATATATATATTCATTCTCTTTCTCTCTCTCTCTTTCTCTCTCTCTCTCTCTCTCTCTCTCTCTATATATATATATATATATATATATATTTATTGTGTTTATTTATACTTAGATATATTTATATACTTAATTGTATGCATGCATATATATATATATATATATATATATATATATATATATATATATATATATATATATATATATCTTCCATTTTATGTGTGCTTATCCTGGTTAGTTTCTCAGTCGTCTTTCCTCTTATCGCCTTCACCCCCTCCGCCTACCTCCTCCTCTATACTAGCTCGGTAGGTGCGAAAAGAAAAATTAAAAATAAAATAAAAAAAGATAAAGATAAAAAAGAATAAGAAAAAAGAAATAAAGAAGAATATGTCACCTACTTGTCAAATCATATTTCAATGTCGCTAAAAGTCTTCTCATATGGTCTAATCGGATCATCTTTCCCTTCTCCCATTTGTGTGCCTTTAAAATAAAATTGTTTCCAAATCTTCACTTTTTCTGAAAACGTTAGTTAATACATTTTGTCTACCACGGCATTTCATTTTCATAACTTATCGTGCACCTTACCCCATATATATATATATATATATATATATATATATATATATATATATAAAGTATATTTTCCCCTTCATCATCAGTAATAATAGATCTGTAAACACAAGCGATATATAGAATTCCGCTTGTGTCATTTTTTCTGCCAAGAATTGATGCGTGGTTTCGGAAAATATGTTTCCGTTTTGTTCGCTTTCAGTAATTTCAAAATTTTTTCCGGCTTACATGTCGTTACTAAAATAGTCATACATACAGGGAGCCGGAGTAATGTTGACTTACACGCTGAAATCTACTTCCATTGCCACCAACTTACACAGGGAAATAGTGTTCATAGGATAAATTGATTGTCATTATTTTATTATTTCGTTTTTTATATATTATAATATTACTAACTGAATAAGGGTCGCTTTCAACAACTTAACGCTTTCTTTACTGAGTTTTGATTGGTTATGCCCCTATTCTAGAATAACCGAATACGACCACAACAACAAATAACCATTGAAATTAAAACATGACGTCTCATATTAATCAATTCAGTAATAGCAATTATTAAAACGAACTATGCTGTTTTTGGTTCCAAAACATTTCCTTTTTTCTCTCTTTCTATCTTTTATTTTTCTACATTTCCTTCTGTTGTCTTTTATTATTTTGCTTGCATCGTTTTTTTTTCATTCTCATATTATTCTTTCTTTCTTTTAAGCCGAGGGTTACAAACAAGTTACACTTTACTTTTCTTAAATCGCAATCGGTTATTCAAGAATAGAAGATAAACAAAACAAAACACTATAATTCACAAAGGATTTTTCTTTCTTTTATTTTTCTTGGGAGTGGGGCCATATTCACGCCTATTTAAAAAGTATTATTCTTATTAAAATACATCCACCATAGTTATTTGGTGTCTGAATTTTAGCACTCGTGCAGATTCTCCGTCGTAAATTCTTTTTGCAATCTTCTATATTCAATAGCGCATTATGATGATGTTTACTTTTTAAGTATGTTTATTTATTTAGGAGGTTAGACACAAGATCCAGTCCGTATTTCCCCGGTAGGGGCGCCTCGTGCGATTAGCTATAAAATCAAATAAGGCAAAGCCTGGGAGAGTGAACCCCTAGGACTAAACAGAACCATACCATAGGCCGATAGCAACAACGCCGCTGTCCAACTGTCCCTTAAACCTTCCACTAACCCTGAGTCCGTGTGGCAAAAACTACCTCTAGTAAAAATGAAAAAAAAATGCTAAATACTCTGCATGAATACAATTTTATGCACAAATTTTATAAAACAAATTAGTATTACCGACATAAATTGTTTTAGAGCAACTACACTTGGTATATTCGTTAAAACAACGCTTGTGACCTATTTGCGTTAAAACAATTAATATTTACTAGAAGTTCTGAGATTTTTAAGAACACTGATATTTTTATTCGTTTCTAACAAAACATACTGTCCTTTAAACATGCTACTAACCCTAAGTCCGTGTGGCAAACACTACCTCCAATAAAAATGAACAAAAAAATTCGCAAAAAATGAAAAAAACAAATTATTTGCTAAATAATCTGCATTAATACAATTTTATCCACAAATTTAATAAAACAAATTAGTATTACTGACATAAATTGTTTTTCCCGACATTTAATTGTTTTAAAGCAAATACACTTGGGATATTCGACAAAAACGTTTTTCTTCCGTATCCATTTGCGGTAAAACAATTAATAATTAATATAAGTTATGATCCTTTTAAGTTCGCGTACATATCGATTCTGAGAAAAGTAATCATCTTTGTTTGCTTTTTCTAGCTGACTAACCAAAGATGGCTACTTTGCTCATAATCAGTGACTTTTAAGGCCTATAACTTGTGTTAAATATTAATGTTCAACGCAAACATGTCACAAATGCGTAAGTAAAGATAAATAAATGTATTTTCAATAATTTCACAAATTTATTTTAAAAAAATTAATTTATTATTGCAATAGTAATGCTTACATATTTACTTTTTTTAATTAATTTATTATGGCAATAGTAATGCTTACATATTTATTTTTATAATTAATTTATTATGGCAATAGAAATGCTTACATATTTATTTTTAAAAATTAATTTATCATGGCAATAGTAATGCTTACATATTTATTTTTTAAAATTAATTTATTATGGCAATAGTAATGCTTACATATTTATTTATTTTAATTAATTTATTATGGCAATAGTAATGCTTGCATATTTATTTTTTAAAATTAATTTATTATGGCGATAGTAATGCTTACATATTTATTTTTTTAAATTAATTTATTCTGGCAATAGTAATGCTTACATATTTACTTATTTTAAATTAATTTATTATGGCAATAGTAATGCTTACATATTTATTTTTTAAAATTAATTTATTATGGCAATAGTAATGCTTGCATATTTATTTTTTTAAATTAATTTATTATGGCAATAGTAATGCTTACATATTTATTTTTTAAAATTAATTTATTATGGCAATAGTAATGCTTACATATTTATTTATTTTAATTAATTTATTATGGCAATAGTAATGCTTGCATATTTATTTTTAAAAATTAATTTATTATGGCAATAGTGATGCTTACATATTTATTTTTTAAAATTAATTTATTATGGCAATAGTAATGCTTACATATTTATTTTTTTAATTAATTTATTATGGCAATAGTAATGCTTACATATATATTTTTAAAAATTAATTTATTATGGCAATAGTAATGCTTACATATTTATTTTTTTTAAATTAATTTATTATGGCAATAGTAATGCTTACATATTTATTTTTTTAAATTAATTTATTATGGCAATAGTAATGCTTACATATTTATTTTTTAAAATTAATTTATTATGGCAATAGTAATGCTTACATATTTATTTTTTAAATGAATTTATCATGGCAATAGTAATGCTTACATATTTATTTTTTAATTAATTTATTATGGCAATAGTAATGCTTACATATTTATTTTTTAAAATTAATTTATTATGGCAATAGTAATGCTTACATATTTATTTTTTTAAATTAATTAATTATGGCAATAGTAATGCTTACATATTTATTTTTTAAAATTAATTCATCATGGCAATAGTAATGCTTACATATTTATTTTTTAAAATGAATTTATTATGGCAATAGTAATGCTTGCATATTTATTTTTTAAATGAATTTATTATGGCAATAGTAATGCTTACATATTTATTTTTTAAAATTAATTTATTATGGCAATAGTAATGCTTACATATTTATTTTTTAAAATTAATTTATTATGGCAATAGTAATGCTTACATATTTATTTTTTTTTAATTAATTTATTATGGCAATAGTAATGCTTACATATTTACTTTTTTTAATTAATTTATTATGGCAATAGTAATGCTTACATATTATATTTTTTAAATTAATTTATTATGGCAATAGTAATGCTTACATATTTATTTTTTAAAATTAATTTATTATGGCAATAGTAATGCTTACATATTTATTTTTTAAAATTAATTTATCATGGCAATAGTAATGCTTACATATTTACTTTTTTTAATTAATTTATTATGGCAATAGTAATGCTTACATATTTATTTTTTTAAATTAATTTATTATGGCAATAGTAATGCTTACATATTTATTTATTTTAAATTAATTTATTATGGCAATAGTAATGCTTACATATTTATTTTTTTAAATGAATTTATTATGGCTATAGTAATGCTTACATATTTATTTTTTTAAATTAATTTATTATGGCAATAGTAATGCTTACATATTAATTTTTTTAAATTAATTTATTATGGCAATAGTAATGCTTACATATTAATTTTTTTTAAATTAATTTATTATGGCAATAGTGATGCTTACATATTTATTTTTAAAAATTAATTTATCATGGCAATAGTAATGCTTACATATTTACAAAATAAAAAAAATAAAAATATCAGCATACTTCACACACAAATTACTTATGACAAGTTAGCTACATAGAAATGTTTGTGCTTCATTTCATCGAAGTAATTCGTCAGGCTATAATTTCCATGTCATTAATCCTTATCCTCGAGTGGCTCGTGGCCTTTATAAATGATGACCCAATAGTAAAAAACATCTGTCTGAGTCAATTTTCTGCGTTTATGGTTGTATAAGTTCATGTAAAGTTTCGTGAATGATTAACGAAGCAATTTTAAGAAAATCAGAGGAATAGCGGACTAACGGAATAACGGGATGACAAAATAACGGATAGTGACAAAAAGATGTCATTTCCGATAAACACCGGCGACTGAAAAAAGATTGAGTCTCAGAAACGTAAAGTATCGTGTTAGCTATTTTCTATTCATGTTTTCTTTTGTGTTAACACAGGAATTAAGTTATGTAAACATCATAGTTCGATTTTAAAAAGAAACGAGAAAACATTGCTATCATTATAACAAAAAAAGGAAAGTTTTAAGATATTTTTCGTTCTTTATTTTAAAAATGTATTCTTGAAACATAATATATTTGGCTTTATGTATTCCTACGCCATAAACATATAAAGCGGTACGTGGCGGTGATAGGGTGGTATTTTTCCCACTTAACGTATTTTCTTCATGAATTATTTTACACACGCATGCACGAGTTTCTCTTCTATAACAAAGATATCGAATTGAGGTGTCTTTGAATCCGTCGTAAGTAACATGACCATTACGGGTACTTTTTCTAAAAAGTCTTCAGATGTTTTTGACCGAATTTCACGTTGCAAGACTTAATAATCTGTTGCGGGGGCCGATAATGATGTTGGGTCTTACAACTATTTAAAGGCACAATACAAATAGATGAATGGCAAAGAAAGACGACAAACATAGGAGTTCAATTAGCAAATAACATTTTTAATGCATCATAAAGGTACAGATAATGAAAGAGAGTGGCTTCATCTGCCGTGTCACGGGAAGGGTTGACGAGGAGTGTCTGGACGAGTTACTTCTCAAAAGTTGCTGGTAGAATGTCTCTGATATGAGACAGATCTGGTCGAATGTGGAAGTCTACGTTCGACCAGACCTCCTACGTTACTGGTCGAGCTGGAAATTACTAGAATTGAACAATTGCTTGGAGATTGAAAAGCAAGTGGTTCTGAAAAGGACGAAATGCAATTGTAGTTGGTGATTTGTCCTGAAAAGGACAGTTTTTTCATTTAACTTGTAGTAAGTGAATAGCCCGAAAACGGCAGGCGTGTTCGCATTTACATCGTAGTAAGTAGAAAGGTTTTCCTAAAAAGGGCATATTTGATCTAGTACGGACGGATGTAAATGATGGAGCCGCCGCTGTTTCTGAACAGTTGAGTTGACGACAGGACAGACAGGACGTCAACAGTCGGACACAGGAAGCTCGACACTGATTGCTGAGTATATCTGAAATCAAACCGACCAGTGAAGATGATCCAACTGAAAAGAAAAGATCGAAACAATTAATTCTAAGTCAACGATAGCGTAAACTGATACAGTTAATATGCTGTGGTGTTGTATTATCTTTCGTTTAGGCTAATCTCTTTCTTTTTTACTTGTTGATTTGATGTAAAAAAATTCTGCTTAAATAGAAATCAGGGATCGATCAGACATAACAGAGCAAAGTTATTTCTGTTCGTTCAACAATTTCCGATTTCATTATTAAACAGTGAAAGGGAAAAGAGGCCACGCCAAGTCTAAAGAAACAAACAAAAACACTGTTAGTCCAGTAGATATAAGAACGTGAAATGTTTGTCTTATAAAGTCTTCGAGTTCACACAAAACCATCGACAGTTTTACCTTTTATTTTAATGAATAAAACACATATGTGAATGATATTGGGCTTTTTGGCCTTTTGGCTAAGATCAAAGTGTAGTATCTGTTCCGATGGATACTGCACGCCTGTCCTGTGCAGTTCTAGGAGGTCCACCCTCCCAGGCTTTGCCTCCCCTCTTTGGGGAGGAGTAAGTTTATTGCTTACTGTCTGAGGCGCCCCTACCGGGGAATGCCGACGGGGCTGCCCAGGCAATTTTTAAATGGCCAGAGTGCTCACCTCTCGAGCGCTGGCTTTTCAAACCCCACTTTCTCGACCCAATCTTGGGTCACATCTTACTTGTGGGGGTAGGATAGGACTGGCCTTGTGCCTAACTCCTGGTAAGCAGTAAATAAAACATAGTCGTTCTGGTCTTCGGGCTGGAATCAAAGTGTCTTATGTTTTGGTCACGACTCACGTAAGTTTTATTTCATCCAACCCAGAGTGCCTCTTTTTGGGGAGCTGATTAGTTATCAACTTTATGTCTAACTTCGTCCTCGTGTAGAGGCAAGTAAATATGCACAAAGTGCTAAGACTTATGTATTCCTACGCAATGTATATGTAAAGTAGTTTGTGGCAGTAATAGTTTATGTATTCCTACGCAATATATATGTAAAGTAGTTTGTGGCAGTAATAGTTTATGTATCCATACGCCATATATATGTAAAGTAGTTTGTGGCAGTAATAGTTTATGTATTCCTATGCAATATATATATATGTAAAGTAGTTTGTGGCAGTAATAGTTTATGTATTCCTACGCAATATATATGTAAAGTAGTTTGTGGCAGTAATAGTTTATGTATTCCTATGCAATATATATATGTAAAGTAGTTTGTGGCAGTAATAGTTTATGTATTCCTACGCAATATATATGTAAAGTTGTTTGTGGCAGTAATAGTTTATGTATTCCTACGTAATATATATGTAAAGTAGTTTGTGGCAGTAATAGTTTATGTATTCCTACGCAATATATATTTAAAGTAGTTTGTGGCAGTAATAGTTTATGTATTCCTACGCAACATATATGTAAAGTAGTTTGTGGTAGTAATAGTTTATGTATTCCTACGTAATATATATGTAAAGTAGTTTGTGGCAGTAATAGTTTATGTATTCCTACGTAATATATATGTAAAGTAGTTTGAGGCAGTAATAGTTTATGTATTCCTACGCAATATATATGTAAAGTAGTTTGTGGCAGTAATAGTTTATGTATTCCTACGCAACATATATGTAAAGTAGTTTGTGGTAGTAATAGTTTATGTATTCCTACGTAATATATATGTAAAGTAGTTTGTGGCAGTAATAGTTTATGTATTCCTACGCAATATATATGTAAAGTAGTTTGTGGCAGTAATAGTTTATGTATTCCTACGCAATATATATGTAAAGTAGTTTGTGGCAGTAATAGTTTTTGTATTCCTACGCAATATATATGTAAAGTAGTTTGTGGCAGTAATAGCTTATGTATTCCTACGCAATATATATGTAAAGTAGTTTGTGGCAGTAATAGTTTATGTATTCCTACGCAATATATATGTAAAGTAGTTTGTGGCAGTAATAGTTTATGTATTCCTACGCAATATATATGTAAAGTAGTTTGTGGCAGTAATAGTTTATGTATCCATACGCCATATATATATAAAGTAGTTTATGGCAGTATTAGTTTATGTATTCCTACGCAATATATATGTAAAGTACTTTGTGGTAGTAATAGTTTATGTATTCCTACGCAATACATATGTAAAGTACTTTGTAGCAGTAATAGTTTGGAAATATTTTCTACATCAATTATTTCATTCACGCTTCGCAGATTTCTTTCAAGGATATCGAATGGGAGGTGACTCTGTGAAGTGCCAACGACACAAACTGAAAATTTAGAGTTGCCTACTTCGAATCCAGTCGATTCCATAGTACCACAATTACTTATGGCCATATTCACCGTCCGGTAAAAAGCTGATTCTAGAAAATCTGGGAAGCCAATGTTGTCAAGTAAAACATGTAGTCAAATTAGAATTATAATACTAAAAACTATATTTTATTGCCAGGATGTGCGTGACAATGTTTAAACAGTCGTACCACGCTACGAATCATTTTTTTCTAATACTATGAATGATATAAGACATTTAACCATTGCATACAAATATCTAAAGTGATCATCTATTTCATTAAAATATTTTTAATCAGTAATTTTATTCCAACTTTCACAGTCTAAGGTATAATTTCCTAACGTATTCAGTGACACAAACCTACACTACCGTTAGACTATTCGACTTAAGAGTATGAAATGTTTGCAACACAAAGTTTACAAGAATTAACAAAACTGATATGTTTGTTTTAGTCATGATTATGATGAACTGGAAGAAAAATTGTTCCAGGACGGGTACAATTAATTCCCGAAAAGAACAATTTTGTTCCACGTTGATGTACCCTTACAAAGATTAAAACAAAGATATAATGTTACTAAACCTTATTCCTAGAATCCTTATTTGAATTTGATCAAGAAAAAAATGAAATTTAGGAAATCTTGCTTAAGTGGGATTTATGGTATCTATTGGACTATAGATCGAATTTAAAGCATTTTTTAAAAACATAGTTAACCCCAAACAAGCCAGGCCACCACTGTAGACGTAAGGGGATACTGAGAAAAAAGGGTGACGGTTTTTTTTGGGGGTGGGGGGTCAACTTAATTTGGGAGCTGCGCAGCGAGATGTCTGTTTACAGTAGTTTTAAATTTCTGCATGTCAGTACCGTCAGGAAAGCAGGGAGCAGGGAGGGAGTTCCAGAGTCCAGCAGCACGAGGAAAGAAGCTTTCGGAGTAGAAAGCTCTTCGGCATCTGGGGACCTCCACAGTGTATGGATGAGATTTGTCAGATTGTCGGGTTGGTCTAGTGAATGTACGTCGTGGGGTACCAGAGCAGCAAGTTCATCAGAGCACAATCCATTTAAATACTTGTAAAACAGGCACAATGGATGCAACATTGCGGCGATGTGACAGGGGCTGGAGTTTGGTGGATAGTGAAGGACCTATCAAGTTGGCGACTCTTTTTAGGACCTTGTCTAAGAGGGAGAGACTAGCGGATGATGCACCAGCCAAGATGTGGCAACAATACTCCATGCATTGGCGGATGGTGGCTTTGTAGAGCTATCTGAAATATTTTAATTTTGCAATTAAGAGGTTGTGATAATATTATATCCTCTAAAAACCTTTTGAAATACCCGAAAGAAACTCACATTTAGGAAATCTTTATTAATTGATGTCTAATATCTATCGTTAAACTTTCACAAAAATCGGAGGTATCTGAAAGTTTACGAAAGGCTTCAAGCCCCATTTTTACCTCCTTTACATAAAACTAAATATCGTCCAACTTTATGCTCAGTAGGTAAAATTCATAATGATCAGTTCATATGTTTAGGAGTGAATCTTGTACATAGAAATATATAAACATATACACATACTTAACTTTATATAAATAAAGATTTCAAACCACAGAATAATACAGATTTGCAAGAAAGAAAGAAAGAAAAGAAAGAAAAGAAGGAAAGAAAGAAAAGATTAATATCATTTAAAAATACGAACGTTTTAAAATATTCTTTGTTCGTTATTCTTCCATTTATTTGTATTTTTAAAAGTTGATCTTGAAACATAATACACGGGTCTCTATGTATTCCTACGCCATATACATGTAAAGCGGTTCGTGGCGGAGATCATGTTTTCCCACTTAACGCGTTTTCTACTTGAATTATTTCATACACGCTTCCGCAGATTCCTTTCACAGTTATCGACTAAATATATAGTTCTGTGAATTACTAAAGTAACATCACAATTACTTGCGACTTTCTAAGCATAAAATGGATCACATAAAAATAAAAGGTAAACAATTTTCTACGGGGATTTCCTACAAAGTACGAAGTTCTAAGTCCATATATTTTATTGTCCGAATAGATGACCTGAAGTCAAGATGTTCTCTTTATTCTTCGCTCATCACGTTTGCTAGGTGAGGTTAAGGTTAGGATTAGAATTAGGGTTAGTGTTAGGGTTAGAGTTAGGATTAGAGTTAGTGTTAGGGAGGTAAAATGCCACCCATGTAATCGCTAATTAAATTCACAATCTTTTCCGCAGTCCAACCATATTTGGTAGAAATAAACTTCAGTCTATGCTTGAATTCTCCACCAAGTTCCAACCATGAATGTCTAACGATCTGTGATCACCGTTTAATGATATGCAGATACACTTTTATGATGGTCTTATTTGGTGATAGTCTTATGATCCTAAATAGGCTTTAGAATCACCGGATCATAACTGCTCCATTTTTATCTGTGAATTTTTATTTTTAAACCTAGCATCATTTTATTTAAAATAAAAAAAAATATATCCCGATTTAGTTCTTTTAAAAAATATACTTTTTAAAGCTAGGAAGATTTTTAAAATACCCACATTTTCAATAATAATTTAAATAGCAGCATCGACGTATGACATTAATAAAATATATATACATTTCTGTATTTACTTCAGCTTTCAGCTAAACAATTATATATTTTTAAAAGAAACATGAAACTATTTATTTATTAAAATTAGTATTATACTAGCGGAACCCGTGTAAATTACACGAAATGTTTTCAATACGGGTCCTAATGTAACAAAGCACCCTCTATTTGTTAGTAAGTTACGCTTGCTTTATTATGAGCCACCCCACTTCTGGATAAGAGTGAAATAATTGTTTTAAATAGTAACTCGTATACGATGGACACTACGCATATCTACTAAAAAAGGTTGGTATGCCATCCGTTCAAAAAAAAAAACAACAACAAAATAATACTGGCCGATACCCTACTTTTTAAGCAGTCAACGTAATTAAATAGACAATGCCATTAAAAACGCCAACATAAAAAACAAAAAATAGTTTTAAGTTTTAAGCAACACAAAAAAGTAGTTTTTAACCAGGTGATAAAAAAATGTATTATTTCTTCCCCTTCCCCTCGAAATGTAGAATAAAAATCTTACAGGTTGGTTGGGATCGAACTATAAACCAGTCGGGCCGAAGTAAAAATACTACCTCGCTAACCATTGCGCCAGAGGGACACATATGTAAATATTCCTAAACGCAGGCTAGTTGACTGTTTTTTTAAAATTTATGTGCGGCACGCATGCGCAGAGCTTTTGCCGGAAGCGTGACACACGAACACACACGCTATCGTATTAATATATAGATAGTATAATAGTTAGGAAAACACATAATTTTGAATAAAATGTTATTTTAATGACATTTAACAAGCGGTTGTCGTTAACTTTACCATATGAATATTCATCAGTATCCTAATCTACTTAAATGAATTATTTAACAAAATAATTTACGGAAATTAGGTACCCTGGCGACACTGGGTATATATATATATATTAAAAATATAATTTAATATTATTAGAATCTCCTTTAATAGTCCAGTCAATCTAGCTGATTTTTTGGCTGAACCTCAAATTAATTGATAACAAAGGTTTTTACCTTGGAATTTGGGCAAGAATTACCTATCTTTCAGATAAAAAAAGTTGACCAACATTAGCCTTGCAGAAAGGGGTCAACGGGGCCATCTTTAAATATTGCTGCAGATTCTAGCCTCTCCACTCTCAACTCAATTTCTGTAAATTCATCTTCAAGAATACCTTATGTAGAAATGTGAAATTGGATAAAACCAACAGTTTTCATAAAGTTAAATATAATTATAACTTCTAATGCCTTATTTTTGTCTCTTTTGATGTATTATTGCAGAAGCTTAATATTCTGTCATATTCTAATTTCAGGTTGGCCAAAGTGAAGTACCGATAATTATGGATGCTAAAAAGTGTACTATTTGCAACAATGAACTGTCCAGTAATGAACAAACATTAATCGTCAGCCAGAAGGGCATTGATTCCATTAACAGAGCTTCTGAACAACGTGGAGAGAAGATCATAATTTAGATTGGTCAACGTTTTCACAAGAAATGCAGACAGCGTTGGGTCAACTCCAAATACATAGAAATTGACTGTGGAAACAGGTCCACCCATGATGAAATGCTATCCCGTGCAAGCCGCTCTTTGTGTGTGCGTAACTTTAAGGAACATTGTCTTTTTTGTTGTTCTTGAGCAAAATCTGATAGAAAGAAAAGACGTGTTATGTTTCCCATGTAGAAATTAGTGAGTTTAAGGACAGAGTGTTAAAAGTTTGTGAGAAAGTCCGAAAAAATAATGTCTGGGCATCGACTGTTAAAAGTAGAATAGGTTATGTAACTGACCTTGTTTCAGAAGATGCACGTTATCACAGAACAGGTTTTGCAAACTTTAATTCCAATAAAAACATTCCTAAGGCATTATCTTCTGCTGATTCTTCTAAGAAACAAAACCTTGGTAGACCAGAGGATTCAGAGAGAAAGCAGGCATTTCTGGAAGTTGTTAAATATTTGCAGCAAAATGACGAGAAGCAACTCACCATTGTCGATCTTGTTAAAAAAATGAAAGAAATTCTCAAGGACACTGGCTTTGAATCATACAGTCTCTCATATATGAAATCTCAATTGTTAGAACATTTCAAAGACAAAATAATTCTGACTGAAATTAATGAGAAAAATAATGTTGTTACATTCTTAAGTACAGCAAAATGTATTCTCCATGAATTCTATGCACAGAGCCGCTCAACAGACAATTAAGAATCAGAGGCCATTCGAATCATAGAGACGGCAGCCAAGCTTATCAAGAATGACATTAAAGGTATCCAGACAAGTTCAGAATATTACTCGTCTAAGAATAATCGAGGTTCTTAATTGACACTGAATAAGCATGGCTTCTCTTCATCTTACTCGGAAGTTCAGAAATTCGAAAGAAGTGCTGCTCTTGTTCATCGCGCTGAAAGTCTCTCCCCTGTTGAAACTGAATTTCTGCAGTTCGTAGCTGATAATGTCTACCATAATGTAAGGAGTATTACATTACACGGTATAAGCAGCATAGCATCTTTTACGCACGGGAAAGTTAAAGCAACACCAGTTCCAATGGTTTCAGGGCCTTTCAGAAGATATAATAAAGGTTGGAAGGATCAACATACAATACCTAGATTCACAGCACACCAACAAACTAACCAGTGACATTTAAAGAGCTCAAGCCCAAGAAAGTTGTCGATTACACTGCTAATGTTGACATCCTTTGGGAGGTTTCACTAATTTCACATCCGTCCAGACCCGCATGATCAGGCCTTTTGCAGTCAGTGCACAAAAGAAACATATCCTGGGAAATCAGCCACAGTTTTTCTGCCAATGATCGACATGGACCCTGGTAACCCAACCTGTGTGTACTCAACATTATGTTACATTAGTGATTTAGCCAGGAAAAACAACATTGCACCAATTCTCACATTCGATAAACCAATTTGGTACAAAGCAATAATGATAGTCGAGTCAAAGCTTAGTTCCAGTCCCCTAAAATCATACACACATGAGCTTTCTGGGGTCAATTGGTCATTTGCTGACAGGTTCTGGAATGCTATTTTGTAGCGGAAGCCTATGATTTGCCAGTTTCACATGTCACTGAGGATGATCAACCCAACACTGATGCAGAAAAGTCACTTTATCAAAATGAAAACCTGAAAGAAGCTCAGGGGCTACTGAAAGGTCTCCTTGATGAGACTGAGACATTGAATAATGTTCTGTCATCAGAGTCTCCTGACCAAGATTACCGAGAGAATCAACCATGTGAAGGAAGCAATGGTTGACCAACGAACAGCAAAATTGTGGATTCAATACCTTGATATGGTGAAGATCCTGCAATTGTTTATCAAGGCAGAGCGTACCGGGAACTGGGAATTGCACCTTGACGTTGTAAGGAAAATGCTGCCAATATTCGCTGCAGCAGGACACATCCTATATGCAGCAAATAGAGGGGCGGCCGAAAAGCCATCCTGAAATGTACCAAAAATTTTCTGAAGGATTTCATGTGATTTGAAGGGGTGATCGCTACTGGATTGGCTTGTCGACGGATTTGGTTATTGAGCAGGTGTTAATAAGAAGCATGAATACGTCTGGAGGTCTTACTCATGGCAAAGGAATGGACGAAATTCAACGATTGGTTTGGACTCACTGCCAGCGTACGCTGAAATCAAGTTTACAATGCAAGAACTAGCAGGCATTCGTTATGGCATTAGTGACCAGCGCCAGGAGGCTACTTCAGCAAGAAAAGAGCGAGATGAGAGGGATACATGGAAGCTCCTTGCGTTTCCCCAGACATATGACCCTTTCACGGAAGATCCGCCCATTCACAGCAGTTCAAGTGGAGACAAAAATGTGAATGTTACCTTTGATTAGTTCTTTACCAGAAATGTTCTTTGGTCGTTCATGAACTTGTTTTATGGTAGTTATGCAAGGGCCTTGCCCCAGCATTCGACCAACTGACCATTCCTTTATTGTAAATTGTACTTATTTTTTACTTATTTTTTATGAAATGTCAGGAATTAATGTGACAATTGTTGCCTTGAAAAAAGCTACTTAGTCTGTTTTTGTACCTTTTATATTCATATTTGTATAAGAAATAAAAAACATGAAAACAATGGCAGGGGCTAGTCATTTTCTCGTGTTAGTTTATTATTAAGCATATAGCTACCTATCATTACAATTTAAAAAATGTCAAGCTGGCTTAGAGTGGGCCCTGTGTGGGTTTACATTTAATAAAGGTTTTTTATCAGTAAATACGCTTATTTTTGTCAGTAATTGTCAGGAATAATGGACATACTTGTCAGGAAACGTCAGGAATTTTAGGTCTCGAAATTTTTATATTGTTGAGTTGGATTTTAAAGATGGCGCCCGTTGACCCTTTTCCGAAAGGTTAATTTTAGTAAACCTTTTTTATCTGAAAAAGAGATTATTCATGCCTGATATCCAGTTTTAAAATCTTTATTAGCAATTTGTTTGAGGTTCAGCCACATTTTGACTGGACTATAAGTAAAATTTGATAGATTAAAAATAGACATTCACCTAAATCCCCAGTGCAAGAGTCCGACTCTGCCGTTGAATCTTATCGAATGTCTTAATATTTATACTCGCAGCTTTCAGTGTAAATATAATTTAACTTCTCCGTTATCACGTGACAATCTCCAGTGGACTATGGGACAAACGCGAACGCTTACAGATTTAAGGTGAACCGGGTTCGCGACCTGTGACCGTCCGAGATTGTCATTTCTCTGCGTTGATGAGAGCCGTAAGCTTAAATCGATGTCGTACGTAAGTAAAATATTTAAAATGTGATTTAATATATATATATATATATATATATATATATATATATATATATATATATATATATATACAACGCTAAATACACATCGACCCCGAACTCAACTTTAAAACTTTCCTCACTAAAATCGGACGTATATTTCGCTGTCACCACGAGAGGGTCACCCCTCCTGGGCTTAATACTAGTAGAATTAAGAAGAAAAAAAGGGAAAGTCTTGCTCTGAAAATGACATTTTACTAGTCGAAAATCTCAGCTTTTAATAAATGATTTCATTCATTTAAAAAAAATAACACATTATTCTATTTTAATTTTTCTTCAAATATTATTACGAAAATAATGTTTTCTCACATGTGACCGACATATATATATATATATATATATATATATATATATATATATATATATATATATATATGCATTTAAAAAGGATGCGCGGAAATCTCTCAAAGGCCCTTTCGGCTATCATCTCGTTAGGAGAAAATCGATAGTTTTTTTAATCAATAATATCGTCGAAAGAACTAGCAAACGGGAAATTGAATGTGCCAAAATTAACGATGGAGCTATTAAAAGAAGTGAATTTAATGATTTCGTTAAAAAAACGATTAAAAGGCACTACGTTAGGGGGAAAAGGGAGGGGGTTCAAAGTTCCCCAAAGATATATATATATATATATATATATATATATATATATATATATATATATATATATATATATATGTATGTATGTATGTTAGTGGGTTTCTTTAGCTCATCGTTTTAGAGATTTAGGTTGACGTGCAGACAGACAGACGAATCTCTTTTATTAAACTACTTAACGTACCCGTAACCCGTTGGGTCACAGCCAGCACAATTTCTTCCATTTTAATTTCATTCCAAAAAGTCATAAAGTGTGATATATCTGTTCCGAAATTCTCAACGCATAACTGAAAGCTAAGAAGTCGCTTTACTTCTATAGTATCCTTATAGATAGTATAGAAGTAAAGCGACTTATTATTTTGCTATCTAATTTACATACGTGTTTACGGTCTGCATGAACACAAATGAGAGAGAATGACTCCGTCTTTTAATGCTCGCAGTGACATAAAGAACTATTAGAGAGTGGTTGAACTAACATAGAGTGAGAGGAGCGATGGAAATACATAGATAACTAAGAGATAGAAAGATGGTTAACTTGTTCAGTTCATTATAAATAACGGCGTTGTATTAGTTACGTTTCTTAGCTAATCCCTTAAGCCCCTAATATTAAAATGATTATGTGCCTATGTAATGTCAATACCCTAATAAACAACGTATTAACACCAATCTCCAGCCCCTGTCCCATCGTCGCAATGTTGCATCTCTGTGCTTGCCTTACAATTACTTCAATGGAATGTGTTCCGATGAACTTCCTGCACTGGTGTCCCATCGACGTAAATACTTTTCCATCTGCCCAAGCTGCCTTCAGCCCTGTTGAAATTTCAGAAATGAAATAAGAGTTAAAGACGGTATTCTGTTCAAGAGTGACAAAATCATAATACCGACATCTTTGCAGAAAGACATATTAGGTAACCTCCATGCATCACACCAAGGTGTAGAAAGAAAAACAAGATTAATGGCACAGACAGTAGTAGACTGGGAAGGGATGAATATGGACATCGAAAATTGCCAAACTTGCCAAAAGTATCCGGTAAGTATTACAGTTGAATTCATGCACCAACACAAAACCCATTCTTAGTATGGCAGTGCTGATCTCTTTACAATGGCAGGAAATGAAGACTTGCTGGTAGCAGATCTACAGCCGAAGTCCATTCATCCGACGCCTCCACTTCTCCTCATCAGCAGCCGTTATAAACAATATGAAAGCAATATCCGAGGAAAGAGGCGTTGGAAAGATCCTTTCGTCCACAATTTGCAAGTAGAGAATTTGAAGACTCTATAAAGTATACCTTTTAGCACTAAACATTGATCGCAGTCTAACAGTTTATTTTTTGTACATATTTTACTCCAAGCAAGGCAGGCCGTCACTGTAGATGTAAGGGGCTACTGAGAATTAGGGCAAGTTTTGGGTGTGATTCTAAGTTGGGAGTTGTGCAGCGAGATGTCTGTATACATTATGTCAATACAGTCAGGGAAACAGGGAATAAGGGGGGAGTTCCAAAGGTCGGCAGCACAACGAAAGAAGCTATTGAACTAGAAGGCTCTCCGGGATCTGGGGACATCCACAGTGAATGGATAGAATTTAGGTGATTGTCGGGTTGGTCGAGTGTATTTACGTCGAGGGGGCACCAGAGCAGCCAGTTCATCGGAGCACAATCCATTAAAGTATTTGTAAAACGAGCGCAAGGAAGCAACATTGCGGGGATCGGACAGGAGCTGCAGCTTGATGGATAGTGAGGGACCTATTAAGTAAGCGACGCTTTTATGGGCCTTATCTAGACTAGTGGATGGTGCACCAGCCCAGATGTTGCAACAATACTCCATGGATGGGCGGATGGTGGCTTTGTAAAAATACAGGATAATGTCAGGTGTAGGGATTATACTAGCACCGTAGAGAGAGTCCACTTTATTTGCTGCAGCCTTGACAATGTCTTCAATGTATTTGTTCCGATTCATGTTACCTGTGAATGTTAGGCCGAGGAGTTTGAATTTTGAACTCTCAGGTAAGGTGTTATTTGCCATGACAATCAGTGGTTGAAGAGGTTTCTTTGCCGAGGGGATAGTAGGAGTGAGCAAAAGAATACTGTTAAAGGCATGAGATATCGAACATGGCTGTCACTTGACAATGATGTCGTATAGAACGACACCACTGTCAGCTAGCCTTACGTCTCCAGCAAAAATACTCAATGGAAGACAGATATATACACCGCTCGGATCAAAACAGCTGCTCGGTGGTGGCCTACCCAGACGGGTGATACAGCAGTATAAGGACAAATCAAGGGAACGCTATGATAAACAGAAAGGTCGACATCACCCAGCCTTAAAAAGTCTCTGTTCAGCATGATAAAACAAAGCTATTGGAAGCTGGAACAATTCGACATTTTGCTACAGAACCAAGATCATAGATACTAGAGTCTTTAGATGGTCACATTGATTGGAGGAATAGACAGTTCCTCGGACAAGCTGGAAATGATCCAGTAACTAAGGTCAGACAAGATCAACTACTTATAGCTGAGGAAAATACACTACATAAAATCAGTGTTCATTGCAGACACCAGAGCAGCTCATCAAACGACCCCAGTAAGGTAATAATGCCTGAAACACGAACACCACACAGGCTGGTAAAACAACCCACCACCGAATCACATGCTAGTATATCAACTAGATCTACCTCGGAATCACGGCGACCGCGGAGATATATAAAAACTCACCAGAGGCTAGACCTCTGAATCCCCTCTCCCAAGAACAAAAGACTGATTGTAGATTTTCTCAGTAGCAGTTTCTGGAAATAAAATATCTCGCCGTTTAATTAAGGAATGGAGGTGTATTTGTTACGTCCCTTAAGCCCTGATTTTTGTAAACTTCCTGCATTGGCTAAGCCATAATAAAACAACGTGTTTAAAATTTTTTTTTATCATAGTTCACCCCAAGCAAGGCAGGCCGCCACTGTAGATGTAAGGGCTACTGAGAAAAAAGGGGGGATTCAACCTGAATTAGGAGCTGCGCAGCGAGATGTCTGTTTACATAAGTTTTAAATTTTTGCATGTCAGTACAGTCGGGGGACAGGAAGCAGGGAGGGAGTTCCAGAGTCAAGCGGCACGAGGAAACAAGCTTTTGGAGTAGAAAGCTCTACGGCATCCGGGGACATTCACAGTGTATGGATGGGATTTGGCAGATTGTCGGGTTGGTCTAGTGAATTTATGTCGTGGGGGCACCAGAGCAGCAAGCTCATCAGAGCACACTCCATTGAAGTACTTGTAAAACAGGCACAAGGAAGCAACATTGCGGCGATGGGATAGAGGCTGGAGCTTGGTGGATAGTGAAGGACCTATCAAGTTAGCAACTCTTTTTTGGACCTTGTCTAAGAGGGAGAGACTAGTGGATGATGCCCCAGCCCAGATGTGGTAACAATACTCCATGCATGGGCGGATGGTGGCTTTGTAGAGATATAGGATAATGTCAGGTGTTAGAAGTTTACTGGCACGGTATAGAGAGCCCACCTTATTTGCAGCAGCCCTGGCAATTTTTTTCCGATGTATTTATTCCAATTCATGCTATCTGTGAAAGTTAGGCCGATGAGTTTGAATAATGAACTCTCAGGTAGGGTATTATTTGCCATGACAATCGATGGTTGAAGAGGTTTCTTGTAGTTTTTGAAGGAAAGTAGCTTTGTCTTTACGGCATTAAAAGTTACCATCCATTTTTTTTACCCCATTCCACTACAGACTGGAGGTCATTTTCTAAGGATTCAGCCATTGCCTCAGATATGTGCACGTCGGTTTTGCCCACATGACGAGAGTAGAGCGTGGTGTCATCAACAAATATTCCTATCTCAGTCGCAATGGTATCAGGGAAGTCATTTATGAAAATCAGGAACAGTAGAGGTCCAAGAATAGATCCCTGGGGTACACCAGCATTTATGCTATATTGCTTAGAAGAACGGCCATCGAGTACAACCTGGATCTTTCGTTTTGTTAGGAAGAATTTAATTATATCAAATATGTGTCCAGTAATACCATATGAGTGCAGTTTTATGAGAAGCCCTTCATGCCAGACCTTGTCAAAGGCCGTGGATATATCGAGCGCTACCGTCCTAACTTCACCTGCCTTGTCCAGTGTATGCTATATGCGTTCAGAGATGACCGTTAGGATATCTGCAGTAGATCGTGCTTGTCTGAATCCGTATTGATGATCAGAAAGAAGTTCAGCATTAACTAGATGCCTGACTATCGCTAGATTGATTAATGATTCAAAGATTTTAGCAAAGATCGGGAGTAGACTGATTGGGCGATAGTTTAGAGGATCAGTTCTATCTCCAGAATTCTTGAAGACTGGTACCACCGAGGCAATTTTCCAACTATCAGGGAAACAAGATTCAGTAAGGCATTTGTTGTATAGTTCCAGCTCAGCAGAGCATTTCTTTATTACTATTACTGGTATAAGATCAGGCCCACAGGATTTGGAGGTGTCAAGGATTTTATGATGTTTCTCACTTGAGACGGGGTGATGACCAGGTTCTCAAGTGTGGCTTCAGTCCGCTATGGGAATTTAGGGAGTTGCCGTGCATACAATATCGTTAGCCCATCGTTCTATCTTCTTCAATCCAATCCATCCCGGCGAACTACGCACTGAATAATTAAAGCGGGTTGGTTTTTCAAATATAACTCAATCCCAGAACTAAAGAATATTTTATTATGTATTTTGTGTTATTGAAGTATATAAAAAAAGGCCTTAGGGAAACAAACGTTGATTGACTCAAATTTAGTAAAATAATAGATAGACTATTAGACGAATTCTTGTCTGATGAAGGCCCATCGAATAAACGACAGAAGATAAATATTAAATGTTAGTTCTAAATGAATAACAAATTTGAAAAAGGGATACGTTTTAAAAATGTTAGTCGGCGTGCATGCGTTTTCGACCGTGGGATGGGGGGTCGGCGAATATTCCATTCTCGGTCACGTTGACCAGGGGGGCGGAGTTGGACCAAACAGCGGCTTGAAACCGGAAACTCGGCGCGTGAATAGAATGTCGTCATGTTTACAATATTGTGCGTGTGTGCGTGCGTGTGTGTGTGTGTGTGTGTGTGTGACGGTCGATATAGGGTGGTGTGGGGTTAAGAAAGGCATAGCAGACATAGAACGAAAATAAGAAAAGAAAGAGACCAAGAATCACAGGGTGTCAGAAGGGGGGATCATCAAGATAAGAACGGGTTTCAGGCAATATATCGGCTGTCTGTGTGAGTTGACGCGTAAACCTAAATGCTTAAATGAACTTTTAATTTCAAACAATTTAATTTAATTAATTAAAGACCAAAAGGTATCTTAATAAAATTAATCAAAATTTCACAAAAATCTCGATAAAAAATTATAAGTTGGTAAAACCATTATATATTTTTCTTTTAATTTATTATCTTCATTATTTAATGTACAAATGGGTCACCGCTTATCTATAATAACTTGGTAAAACCATTATATATTTTTCTTTTAATTTATTATCTTCATTATTTAATGTACAAATGGGTCACCGCTTATCCATAATAAGTTGGTAAAACCATTATACATTTTTCTTTTAATTTATTATCTTCATTATTTAATGTACAAATGGGTCACCGCTTATCTATAATAACTTGGTAAAACCATTATATATTTTTCTTTTAATTTATTATCTTCATTATTTAATGTACAAATGGGTCACCGCTTATCTATAATAACTTGGTAAAACCATTATATATTTTTCTTTTAATTTATTATCTTCATTATTTAATGTACAAATGGGTCACCGCTTATCCATAATAAGTTGGTAAAACCATTATACATTTTTCTTTTAATTTATTATCTTCATTATTTAATGTACAAATGGGTCACCGCTTATCCATAATAAGTTGGTAAAACCATTATACATTTTTCTTTTAATTTATTATCTTCATTATTTAATGTACAAATGGGTCACCGCTTATCCATAATAAGTTGGTAAAACCATTATACATTTTTCTTTTAATTTATTATCTTCATTATTTAATGTACAAATGGGTCACCGCTTATCCATAATAAGTTGGTAAAACCATTATACATTTTTCTTTTAATTTATTATCTTCATTATTTAATGTACAAATGGGTCACCGCTTATCCATAATAACTTGGTAAAACCATTATACATTTTTCTTTCAATTTATTATCTTCATTATTTAATGTACAAATGGGTCACCGCTTATCAATAATAAGTTGGTAAAACCATTATACATTTTTCTTTTAATTTATTATCTTCATTATTTAATGTACAAATGGGTCACCGCTTATCCATAATAAGTTGGTAAAACCATTATACATTTTTCTTTTAATTTATTATCTTCATTATTTAATGTACAAATGGGTCACCGCTTATCCATAATAAGTTGGTAAAACCATTATACATTTTTCTTTTAATTTATTATCTTCATTATTTAATGTACAAATGGGTCACCGCTTATCCATAATAAGTTGGTAAAACCATTATACATTTTTCTTTTAATTTATTATCTTCATTATTTAATGTACAAATGGGTCACCGCTTATCCATAATAAGTTGGTAAAACCATTATACATTTTTCTTTCAATTTATTATCTTCATTATTTAATGTACAAATGGGTCACCGCTTATCCATAATAAGTTGGTAAAACCATTATACATTTTTCTTTTAATTTATTATCTTCATTATTTAATGTACAAATGGGTCACCGCTTATCCATAATAAGTTGGTAAAACCATTATACATTTTTCTTTTAATTTATTATCTTCATTATTTAATGTACAAATGGGTCACCGCTTATCCATAATAAGTTGGTAAAACCATTATACATTTTTCTTTTAATTTATTATCTTCATTATTTAATGTACAAATGGGTCACCGCTTATCCATAATAACTTGGTAAAACCATTATACATTTTTCTTTCAATTTATTATCTTCATTATTTAATGTACAAATGGGTCACCGCTTATCAATAATAAGTTGGTAAAACCATTATACATTTTTCTTTTAATTTATTATCTTCATTATTTAATGTACAAATGGGTCACCGCTTATCCATAATAAGTTGGTAAAACCATTATACATTTTTCTTTTAATTTATTATCTTCATTATTTAATGTACAAATGGGTCACCGCTTATCCATAATAAGTTGGTAAAACCATTATACATTTTTCTTTTAATTTATTATCTTCATTATTTAATGTACAAATGGGTCACCGCTTATCCATAATAAGTTGGTAAAACCATTATACATTTTTCTTTTAATTTATTATCTTCATTATTTAATGTACAAATGGGTCACCGCTTATCCGTAATAAGTTGGTAAAACCATTATACATTTTTCTTTCAATTTATTATCTTCATTATTTAATGTACAAATGGGTCACCGCTTATCCATAATAAGTTGGTAAAACCATTATACATTTTTCTTTTAATTTATTATCTTCATTATTTAATGTACAAATGGGTCACCGCTTATCCATAATAAGTTGGTAAAACCATTATACATTTTTCTTTTAATTTATTATCTTCATTATTTAATGTACAAATGGGTCACCGCTTATCCATAATAAGTTGGTAAAACCATTATATATTTTTCTTTTAATTTATTATCTTCATTATTTAATGTACAAATGGGTCACCGCTTATCCATAATAAGTTGGTAAAACCATTATACATTTTTCTTTTAATTTATTATCTTCATTATTTAATGTACAAATGGGTCACCGCTTATCCATAATAAGTTGGTAAAACCATTATACATTTTTCTTTTAATTTATTATCTTCATTATTTAATGTACAAATGGGTCACCGCTTATCCATAATAAGTTGGTAAAACCATTATACATTTTTCTTTTAATTTATTATCTTCATTATTTAATGTACAAATGGGTCACCGCTTATCCATAATAAGTTGGTAAAACCATTATACATTTTTCTTTTAATTTATTATCTTCATTATTTAATGTACAAATGGGTCACCGCTTATCCATAATAAGTTGGTAAAACCATTATACATTTTTCTTTTAATTTATTATCTTCATTATTTAATGTACAAATGGGTCACCGCTTATCCATAATAAGTTGGTAAAACCATTATATATTTTTCTTTTAATTTATTATCTTCATTATTTAATGTACAAATGGATCACCGCTTATCCAGGCCCAAAAGCAACTCGAGGATAAGGGTTAATGAGTTTATCAGGTCGACGGTGAGACAACGCTTTGAGGATTTGTAACGATAGTTGAAACTGGACAGAATTAGATTATTTAAGAGAATGTGTTACCATTGGACTTGAAAACGACCATGTTGTAGTCAGCTGGGAAGTAGCCCCGTGATATTGTGTTCCACAGACGGGTAGTTATTGGAAAGAAACTCTCCTCGAGAAAGTTATGTTTAGTTTTATATAGACAGAGGAAGATAGGAAAATTATTTACAGTGGTTGTAGATAAACGAGTGTTTGCTGTGAATGTTACTACACGGGGGATCCGTAGATTGGAGATCAGTCGAGCACCTAACATGAAAATAAAGGTAGAGTAGAGAAAGACTATTTATAAATAAAGACTTCGAATGCAAAACGCGACAAATCCAATTTCTTAAAATTGAGAACCTAAAGAATAAAATGACGAATATACCAAATCTAAACTTGGACTAAAACTTATTTTGATTGAAAGACAAAAAAAAATATTCCTATATCACATTATGTAAAACATGATTTTGAGGTGTGGCAGAGTGTTAAAATGCAACATTTTTTTTATTTTAAGGAGTAGTGATTGTTTGGCAATCATGAAAATGGCGTTTATTGTGTTTTGCATACGAACCGTTTAAATTTAAGAGCAGAAAAAAGAAAAGTACTCGATGTTCGCCTTAAACATTCAATTTCATACTCGATGCTCGCCTTAAAATTTTAATTTCATACTCGATGTTTGCCTTAAACTTTCAATTTCGTACTCGATGTTTGTCTTAAACTTTCAATTTCATACTCGATGTTTGCGTTAAACTTTCAATTTCACCCGATGTTCGCCTTAAAATTTAATTTCATACTCGATGTTTGCCTTAAACTTTCAATTTTATACTCGATGTTTGCCTTAAACTTTCAATTTCACACGATGTTCGCCTTAAACCTTTAATTTCATACTCGATATTTGCCTTAAACTTTCAATTTTATACTCGATATTTGCCTTAAACTTTCAATTTCACACGATGTTCGCCGTAAAATTTTTATTTCATACTCGTTGTTTGCCTTAAACTTTTAATTTCATACTCGATGCTCGCCTTAAAATTTTAATTTCATACTCGATATTTGCCTTAAACTTTCAATTTCACACGATGTTCGCCGTAAATTTTTTATTTCATACTCGTTGTTTGCCTTAAACTTTCAATTTCATACTCGATGCTCGCCTTAAAATTTTAATTTCATACTCGATGTTTGCCTTAAACTTTCAATTTCGTACTCGATGTTTGTCTTAAACTTTCAATTTCATACTCGATGTTTGCGTTAAACTTTCAATTTCACCCGATGTTCGCCTTAAAATTTAATTTCATACTCGATGTTTGCCTTAAACTTTCAATTTTATACTCGATGTTTGCCTTAAACTTTCAATTTCACACGATGTTCGCCTTAAACTTTTAATTTCATACTCGATATTTGCCTTAAACTTTCAATTTTATACTCGATGTTTGCCTTAAACTTTCAATTTCACACGATGTTCGCCTTAAACTTTCAATTTCACACGATGTTCGCCTTAAACTTTCAATTTCACACGATGTTCGCCTTAAACTTTCAATTTCACACGATGTTCGCCTTAAACTTTCAATTTCACACGATGTTCGCCTTAAACTTTCAATTTCACACGATGTTCGCCTTAAACTTTCAATTTCACACGATGTTCGCCTTAAACTTTCAATTTCACACGATGTTCGCCTTAAACTTTCAATTTCACACGATGTTCGCCTTAAACTTTCAATTTCACACGATGTTCGCCTTAAACTTTCAATTTCACACGATGTTCGCCGTAAAATTTTTATTTCATACTCGTTGTTTGCCTTAAACTTTTAATTTCATACTCGATGTTCGCCTTAAACTTTTAATTTCATACTCGATATTTGCCGTAAACTTTCAATTTCATACTCGATGTTTGCCTTAAACATTCAATTTCATACTCGATGTTTGCCTTAAACTCGCTACTTACGCGCTTTTTGTCTCCACGATATTTCATTTTATCCTAATATATATACATAAATAATTAAAAGGGTCAAATCTTTTTTTTTTTGATTGTGAAGAAATTTACTATTAGCTTTATTTACCTGGCGCTGTCTGCGTGAAAATATATTGTGAGGAGAGGCTTCTTGGACAAAAATAATTAATAAATACAGTCATGTTTATAAGTTTTTCTTTGAAGTGACGTGAAAAAAATGGAGCCGAAGCGAATAAATAGAGTGCATTTTTTCGTGAGTCAGCAAAACAATAAACAAATTTTCAAAGATTTTTGAAAATTATTATTGATTATCATTTTCGAATATCTTCCGCCGCCCAAACGAATTTTTAGGATCATAAATCATTAATAAATAAAATGTGAACATCGCTGGGTACACTTGATGGATGTCAAAATAATGTTATGGTTGGTTACGCAGCGGTGCTAATTTTGTAAGTGATTTTAAACGCTTTAAACTGTCAATTCCAAAAATAGATTCCGGCTAAACGTAAGTTTATAAGTCAAAGATCAAGTATATTAAAATACATTTTGAAACTTCTTAAAATATTAACAGAACTTCACAGAACTATTTGAGTCAACAGAATTACTGAAACCAATTACAACTTGATTTTAATGTTTATTAACTTTTTATGCGTTCACAGACCCAGGGGGCCTTAGGAGTGGTGACACAATTTTAGTAATATACAAATGTAAAGATTAACTTACTTTGATCTTACGTTGGAAATCTATTAACATGAATTAATAACGAAAGTGCATTAAAAAAATACGTACATTCGATGTGAAATGCTATTTGAGAAAATAAGGAAGTAAAAACAACTTCTTTTTGATTAGAATATGGAACTTATTTGAAAACGTGATTTAAAAAATTACTCTTCTTTAAATAAATAGAATAATATATACTTTTTGTCATTTAAACATTACTTTTTTATTTTTTAATTTGAAATGAATATTAGTTGCCAAAGATGGCTGTAAAATAAAAAAAATATTCGGCTTGTGAATTAGTAGCAGACGGAGTATTTATTTCTGTAGAGGAACATTTCCTCCCACTTTCATATTATATTACTACGTAAAATATAATGTAAAATATGTCTACAATAAAACTGTTTCGCAATACATTTTTTAAATGTCATAACGGAAAGTTTAATGTACGGTTTGCCAAACCCATACACACCGAAAAAGACGCGGAATCTGCCGCCCATGAAATATTTTCTATTTGTGTAGAAGAATATATGATCGATCTTCAGACATATACGAACAGTCCAGCCAAATACTTAGGCACAACTCAACATAACACTGAAGTTTCAGCCTACGTAATGATGAGCGAATATCGAGGCTGGTGACACGTGGAAAACGGATACTGGCTGGTCTGAGCACACACTACTCACAATAACTGGCATTGAAACCCCCTGAAAAAACCTGCGATAACTCTGGAAACCTAAACCGGAACAACTTGCCACCGTTACACAAAATCAGAAACTGAAATTTAGGTGAAAATTGTTGTCTTTGAATACTTGCAGTTTATGCAATAACATGCTTCTGTTCCATTCTTACGTCAGAAGTATCGACACTAATTTCATTGCAGCCACAAGAACATTGGCATATTTCTTACTCTGTGGTGAAGTTGACAGCTTATATGGCTACAACTTGTTTCGCAATAACTGCATTAATCGTGGTGGTTGTAGTGTTAAACTTTTGATTTGAACCAATCAAAAGTAGTATTTTTCTGTGATATACGTATGATATGTCAACACTTATGCGCGGTGGTGGATAATGAAAATCATCTGGATCAGAAAAGATTTGTTTGAAACTCAGACTCTACAATGCACTGGTGGTTCCAATAGCTACATAGGCTTCTGAGATTTGGATGTTAAAGGCGGAGGATGAACGCAAGCTCGATGTTTTCGAAAATGATTGTCTGGTGGCAAACCCCATCTGGACCGCTGCAAGATAACCCAAATTAAAAAAACTCTTGAGTTTCGAAATAATATCATCAAGGTTATCAAGAAAAGAAGAATGAACTCGTTTGGCCACGTAGTCCAAAGAGGCCCTGTGAGCAATGTTTACCGAGGATACAATAATCAATTTCCGGGTAAAAGACCTTTTAGTAGGTCCCCAAAGTGCTGGACGGATCAGATCCAATGTAGAGCTTCTATTGCTAACGGTGGAAAGATTAGCAAAGCAGCGAACATTATAAAAGGGTCGCGTATCCAGAAAGTATGCAAAGATCCTCTGAGTATCATGCAATAAAGTAAGTGAAGTAAGTACTTTATGATTTATGTAGAATTTGGTATATTCGGACTACTGTTCTCATCTTGGGTGTTTTTATTACAACGTTTCGGCCGATGTAACCTCCGAACTTCTCTAGGTGTACCTTGTCGAACTCGGTACTCTTGCTGTCAAACTCGAGAATCTGGACAAAATTTTAGTAAAAGTTGTATAACTTCAAGTACTCAATACCTTCAAATATG
>OY744522.1:25373619-25493619 GCA_963556195.1 Sepiola atlantica
GAAATGTATTTATTTATCTCATACTTGGCCATCGCGATAGAGAAACACAATCGCATTTCACCATTAATAAAGACTATTTAAAAATATATAACAATTTCATTGATTTTATTATAATTATTTTGTGCACTCACTAGGAGTGCTCCCACAAGTCATCGTTAGTGGTGTTCACTGGAGCCTGAGTGACAAGAAGACTCCCCAGATTTCCAGTACTCTCCACCTTTTCGATAATCATTGCTAATGTCTTTTCGGTATCGCAGCAGCCGCTTACCATTGATTTCACGTTGGTAACGACCATTTGTCTCATCTGGGATTTGGATGGCAATCAGCCTCCCGAAGGTCCCAGTACTTTCCGCATTTTCGAGCGCAGATATAGTTAGTGGTTACCCGTGTAAAATCTTTTCGGACAAAAACTTGTCCTTTACCACTTTTACAAAGAACTTTGCTTTATTCATCTGTGTACCTAGAGTTTCTCACCCAAAACTTCCCATATGTGGAACATATTACCCCGGGACTGCTTTTTTTGTAGACTACAGCATGGGTGTCTTCAGGTCCAATGTTAACAAATTCTAGTTAATCCGTCCTCTTAAGTAATCACATTTACTCCATTCCGCCCATCTTTTTCAATCCTCTCATAGTAGTGTTTGTCGTCTAGCTGACAATCATTAACCATTATCCTCTAATGGCTTTTGACCTTGGTAGGTAGTGACTCATTAGTATAAAAAAGCGTAGTCAGGAATAATAGCACCATTTTTTCTCATCATACATGGAACGAACCTGACGAACCTTTGCTGGGGTACCATTAATAAGACTAGAAGTTGTCTTCCATTGAAGAAACCCTCTTGCATTTTTGGAAGCATCTTTCCCTCGCTGGCTGTTTTACAATTGAAGACTTGAAAAACACAAAAGGATTTTTCATCACTCAGTTTATTTTAAGTTACAATGTTTTCTCTCACTCTTCTATTTCATGTACAGTGCACGACTCCGAGTCATTCTCTCTAGTGCTGAATATGTTGGCCTTGAGAAAAAGTAACACTAGACATCCGTATCACCGATCTGCTTAATGACACCATTGTCTTCAATCTCGTCAATAATTTGACAAAACGTTTCTCTGATTTGATAGATAATAGGCCTTGGTGGTGTGTGATAGGTGATGTGCGTTTCTTCGCTGGAGTTTATTCGACGTTTTTCATCCTCCCGAACCCCGGAACCATGCACGGGTGTTTCATGATTATGTATGTGATAACCAGTCTAGTCGATTTGTGTAAGTCAACAATTTATTTGGTACGGACTGGATATATGATGTCTTGTCAAACGGACTAAGTGTGAATATCCCAAGTGATTCGGCAAGGTTGTACGATATCAAGTATGTAGTTCTTTCGGGTTAGGGTTAGGGTTAGGGTTATCAATGACGATCCATTTTGACATAACTTTATTCTATCGACCCAACAGGTATTTATGGTGATGATTCATTTCTGAAAGGTTGAAGTTTCACTTGGGTACGACAGGGCCACTTTATCTTGGATGATGTTTTTTTTAGCGCCTGTGTCTATCATGGCTTGTGTTCAACATCCTCTCGGGAGGTAACGGTGACTAAGTTGTTTACTACACAGGCTGACAACATGGGTGTGCTAAGTTCAAATACAGTTCGTTCCACAGAAAATTTTAATTGAGGATGTTCGCAATCTTCACGTGGTCTCTTCCGTAAGATGTCTTCTTAGAAAAAATGTTAACTAGAAACATATCGGGGCAACCAATTACAACAACAGAATCATCTGATTCATACGAAATGAATGAATGAACATTTTCCAAGTCTGTAATTAGTGTTTTTTTAGTTTTCATCGCATATATGTTTTTGTATCTACTGTCCCTGCAAATGGTGAACAGTGTTGAGACATTCTTGTTCCTATGTAGACACAAGAGAAATTCTCTTTTCTGTCATAGATATTTCAGTATTTATTGCGAACTCTACACGCTATACTTCGATCGCAATCTTGGGACCACAGCTTAGGCAACGTTTTTTGGTGTTTCTGAAACTCTTTATACGTCACTTTCTTTCCCCATTTTATAGACTGCTGTGTTTTTAATTGCCAGGCTCTGCTTCAAAATATGATGCCAAAAACATAGTTTGTTGAGATCGAAAAATACTGTACCTATTTCTTCATTGTTGAGTTTCTTAATGACTATTTACCAAACTCGTGTAACTATCTTGAGTACGGACTGTGCTTCTCTCTCTCTCTCTCTCTCTCTCTCTCTCTCTCTCTCTCTCTCTCTGTAACGGCTGTCTAATTTAATAACACGTTTCTTCTGCTTGTTGCACCCTATCTATAAAAGGATCTATTTATTCGCCAGGTTTTTATTTCATGTTGTAGAATTGTTAATGAAAGAAGAATGAATCTCTGTTGTATACTACCTTAATTTTAGTCTCTGGATAATCGCGTTCAAGGTTGATCGCTTTAGTGTCTTTAGGTCTTGGTTGAAACCCGCTTTTGTCTGTTCTGCAAAGTTCTCAAACAAATTTTATCAGATGTTGCTTCTGTTCCTGTTCATAGAGATTCGTTTGAAGTTCACTAATTGATGCAACTTCATAGCACACCTCCCATGTCTCAATCCCGCTAGAAAAGCTTGGGAGATATTAGTCGTCGACACTGGGATCAAATATAGTTGGTGATGTAGTGCTGGCAATGGACATTATAGTTGATTTGGAGACTTTCCTCGGCGTCTTCTGTTGAAATAATGAAAATCAGTGTATTTTGTTTAGCGGAGCTTCAGATTTCGGCGGCCATCTTTGATCACGACCAAACGCACTCTCTCGAGAGAGGTTCATCTCTCCTTTTATCACTTTCCCTTATAATAGGGGAGGTTCCACTTGTACCGGACACGAGAAGAGGCTCAAGACAGGCATGAAGAAGACAAGAATAAATGAAGAGATAAAGAAAGAAAAAAAGACACGTAGTAAGTAAAGAGAGGGGGGGGAAGAGAGAGAGAGGGAGAGGGGGGGGGCAAGAGAGATATAAAATGACGGAGGAACAGAAGGAAAAATACAACGAAAAGAAGAAAGAAAACAAGTACAAAAATAAGATGGGACAAAGAACCCAAACAATTTTTGAACTTAGACAAGACTAATAGTTCAGCTGTATCTGAAAAAAAAAATTGAATACATTTTCAGGTAAAAAGTAATTCATTTTTAAACTAGTAATGTTACTTTTAGGCCACCCTGCATGTGTCAATATACTTAAGTGCGTACATCGGCCTTGGATCGTCTGAGGCAGATTTTGTTGCAAGTTTCATTGTCGTTACGCTTATGTATATCTGTGTGTATTTCTGTGCGTTTATTCGTACGTGTGGTCCCATAGGCACGCGGCTGCTTGTGTTTTAATGTATCCACATATATCGGGTGTCATGCATTTAGTAAGTGTAAGTATCTATCCGGGTGGGTGGGCCGTGAGGTACCGGTCTCGATTTCATTTACGACATTGAAATTCCTTCCCCGAAACAGACCAATTCTACTAGTTCCGTTTGCGAAAGAAGGGATTTTTGTCCTTTCTTTTATTAACGCTTTCTTTGTTTTTTTTATTAAAGAAAGCGTGAGAGAGAGAAAGAGAGAGAGAGAGAGAGAGAGAGAGAGAGAGAGAGAGAAAAGAAAGGAAGTGAGAGGGAGAGAAGACTGAAACAGGCGGGAAGAGAGTAAGTGGTACGTGCTGAAATATGGGGAAGGGTGAAAAAGAAGGCGTTGTATCAATTTACAGACAGGGAGATGGGATGAAAAGGAGAGAGCCAAAGTTTTAAACAGATCGGTAGGAAAGAGGGTAATTCATATGTATTGATATATTGGAAAGGGATAAAAAGAACGCGCCATATTAGTTTACAGTGAGGCGAAAAGATAGATAGATAGATAGAGAGATAGATAGATAGAGAGATAGATAGAGAGAGAGAGAGAGGAAGAGAGAGAGAGAGAGAAAGATAGACAGAGATAAATATATGCCTATGTCGATAGTAAGAGAAATAGAAACAATGGGAGAGAGTAAGAGAGATAGAGAGAGAGAGATTTATGTCAAGTTCGATTAACGATTAACACGTGAAACGCACAAAATAAAAATTAAGCCTGAAAAATATAGTCGACATCTAAACAAGTCGAGTAAGAGGCTAGCTAAGGAAGAACGATAACTCAAGGTTTGAAACATGTCTTTTTAATTAAAAGAATATGAAAGGAAGTTGTCCTTCTTCCTTAGCTAGCATACTTATCTTTGTTTATAAAGATGGCGACTATATTTTTCAGCCCAGTTTTCATTTCGCCATTTACGTGTACAATAAAACTTGCGATACCATACTCACTAGCATTATCTTCTCCTTTTATAGGGGTGATACTCCCAGGTATCACCTCTATTTTGAAGGAGGTATGATAGTATCTGTTCTATTGTCATGATACTACCCGACCAGGCATAACAACATCCTTTTTTGGTGTGTGTGTGTGTGTGTGTGTGTGTGTGTGTGGAGGGAGGGGTTAACTCCTCCGACGCTTTACCTCCTCCTTTGGGGGCTTGTGTAGTATATTTTTTATTCCTCATGATACATTTCTCCCAAGAATTACCTCCACATTTTGGGGGTGGGGGGGGGGGGGGGCAGTATAATATATGTTCGTTCCTCGTGGTATCATCGTCTCAGGATTACTTTCTCCCTATTTGAGGGAGTGGGGGTAGTGTACGATCTATTCTTTTGTCATGATATCATCCTCCCAGGCATTAACTCCTCTTTTGGGGGGGAGGTGTAGTGTTCGTTTGCCATGATATAATCCTCTTAGTCATTACCTCTTTCTGTGGGTGGGTGGGGGGTCAATGTATGTAGTTCCTTCATCTGGATGTCATGCTCCCGGCCTAGCAAAATATGCGACCGGAGGAGCATATATTTGTTAGTTAAATAACCGAGGATTTAAAAATCAGAAATGACTTCTACTTAATCGTTTAAATTCTTCAAAATTCCTTTCAAATTTTAAATAACCACGAAGTAATTCATACCTTTTCAACTATTAATAAAAAAAACAGCACCCCAGAAAAATATTCGAGTCTGATTCAGCGTGCCTCTATTCCGAATTCACAACAGCAAGCCGCAATCAATAGACTGCCTCGCCGGTCATAATTTAACAAAAATCAAAAGCTTTATAATTTAAAACTTGCTGGTTAATTTTTTTAATGAAAAATCGACAGCATTATGATTGCTACAAAAATTCATAATTCAATGTTTTAAAAAAAACTTACCAATTTGATTACTTATTTTTCTAAAAGTAATTATTTAAAATAAAACACAAAATTTTTCTTTTCAGCAAATTTTAATTATAAAGTTTTACATGAAAAAGATTTTGACTTTTAAAAAATTATGAGAGACAATCTATTGATTGCGGCTAGCTGTTTAGAATTCGGAATAGCGGCACGCTGACTCAAATATTTTTCTGGAGTGCCAAAAATTCAAATAGCTGACCTGTTTGCGAAGAAACAGAAATGCATTCTGGTGCATTTAATGTTGTAATTGTTTTAGTAGTTTACATTTTTGATTTCAATAAATAATGGAAAATAAATAAATGAACAAAATAATAATTTTAGTCACGTAGAGACGAGAAACACACATATACGGACACGCGAGAAGTAATGACGTAATTTTATTGATCAAAAGATAAGGATGAAATAAACGATACATCATAAAATGAAATGAATGAAAATAAGATAAAATAAAAAGATAACTTGATACTTACTGACGATTGAATCGACGAATATGTAACGTAGCTCTAAAATTAGCTCGCTAACCATATTATCAATGTTTCCTAAACATTTCTCTTAACTTTATCTTTAGCATCCGTTTATATCTATCGCTAGTTCCAATCATTATCTCCCGCCACTTACAAATGTATACATTACGAATAGGAGTAATGATATCGCACTTAATCTATGCGACAGTTTATATTCGTATGTCATCAGACGTAATCACTTGTTTTTTTTCTTCTTACGACACCCATATCCAAAATGGCGGACGAGTTCTACAATTTTTAGCGGTCAAATCGTTGTAAAAATGTTTGAGTTTTATATTTTATATACGCCCTTCTTCAACAAAATATTGCTAACAGTTTTTCGTTAATTCCGTTAAAACATTTTGTATAGGACGTTCGCTGTTCTAACTCAAAATCGAACGAAACAAACGACAATAGTTTTTTTTATACCTCCTCCTTTGAAAGAATGTATTTATTTTTATGAATCTGCCAAATTTGGTTTAATCTGACATTCATTTTCTTAATAGTCTTATGAAATAATAAGTTTTTGGTTTGCAGAAAAACGCTTAAATCTTTTTTTTATCAATTATTAATAAATAATAACCTTTCCCTATGTGGCAACTGAAGCATGCTTATTTTATTCTTTGCAAATTAATTGAATTGAATTGGGGAAAAAATCAGCAAGGGGAATAATTCATATTCTGTGTAAATTTCTACGACCCTTTACCTAAATGGCAACTGAAGCATGGTTGCTTTATTTTTTGCCAAATTAATTGAATTGAATTGGAAAAAAAATCAGCAAGGGGAATAATTCATATTCTGTGTAAATTTCTACGACCCTTTCCCTATGTGGCAACTGAAGCATGCTTATTTTATTTTTTGCCAACTTAATTGAATTGAATTGAATAAAAGTAAATATTACAAAGATTAAATAAGTTTTGTTAATCTTTAGAAAAATATAAAGATTGAATTTGACGTGTTCGTTTCCGTACAAACTTTGAAAAATCATATTCGGGACAATTTCGCACAGGAGAAAACGTATCAAATGCGATAAGTGATGATCCATTAGTAAATATATATATATATATATATATATATATATATATATATATTTACTAATGGATCATCACTTATCGAGGCTAAAAGCTACTCGAAGATAAAGGTTAATGAGATGAAATGTTTATCAGTAGAAAGATGAAGTGTATTAGGTACTTTGAACTTTCTTGACTGGATCAATTTAGTTTCGGTTATTCGCCGTTTTTGTATTATCCCCTCTTACCGTAATTTTTGTACTCGATATTTTTTAAAATTCCGAATCATGTTCGCATTTAATGACCGTGTTAGTGACAGAGCAGAAGCTATTTAATAATTTTAAAAACATTCTTTCTCCAATCAATTTGGCTTGTTTTTTTGTTGTTTTTTTGGATTTAGATAAGAATTGTTTTTTTTTGTTGTTTTTGGGATTGAGATAGGAATTGTTTTTTTTGTTGTTTTTAGGATTTAGATAGGAATTGTTTTTTTTGTTGTTTTGGGGATTTAGATAGGAATTGTTTTTTTTGTTGTTTTTAGGATTTAGATAGGAATTGTTTTTTTGTTGTTTTTAGGATTTAGATAGGAATTGTTTTTTTTTGTTGTTTTTTTTTGTTGTTTTTGGGGATTTAGATAGGAATTGTTTTTTTGTTGTTTTTAGGATTTAGATAGGAATTGTTTTTTTCGTTGTTTTTAGGATTTAGATAGGAATTGTTTTTTTTGTTGATTTTAGGATTTAGATAGGAATTGTTTTTTTGTTGTTTTTTGGGATTTAGATAGGAATTGTTTTTTTTTGTTGTTTTTACGATTTAGATAGGAATTGTTTTTTTTGTTGTTTTTAGGATTTGGATAGGAATTGTTTTTTTTGTTGTTTTCAGGATTTAGATAGGAATTGTTTTTTTGTTGTTTTTAGGATTTAGATAGGAATTGTTTTTTTTGTTTTTTTTTGTGATTTAGATAGGAATTGTTTTTTTGATTGTTTTTAGGATTTTGATAGGAATGTGTTTTTTGTTGTTTTTGCGATTGAGATAGGAATTGTTTTTTTTGTTGTTTTTAGGATTGAGATAGGAATTGTTTTATTTGTTGTTTTTAGGATTTAGATAGGAATTGTTTTTTTAACAATTTATTTAACGCAAAGTGTGAGTTTTATTTCCTCACTTGAACAGAATAGGGCAATATGTTTTAAGTGTTTTTATGTTTACATAATCTTTTTTTTTTTTACTAATAGCTAACCACCTATCAAGGCCAAAACTACTCGATCATAAGGGTTAATTGGATGGGATCATTTCCAGTTGAAAGATGAAGAATATTATGAGAGGATTGAGAATTAGTAATGGAATGAACTAAGTTTGATTTTTCATGGGAACGGTTTATGACAAGTATTTGTTAACATTGGATTTTAAAGACTACCATGTTGTAATTTACAGGGAAGCAGTCCCGTGGTAATGTGTTCCACAGACGGGAGGTCCTTGCAAAGAAGCGATGTTTTGGGATATTCCTTTTGGCGTTAGGCACATGGAGCAAGCAGAAGTTTTTTTCAGTTTTGGTAGGAATAAGTGTTCTTGCTGTGAATGTCTTACAATAAGGAACCAGAAATTGAGGCTCAATCAATCACCTTCCATGGAAATAAAGATAGAGTAGAGAAAGACTAACAACGTCTCGTCTGTGAAAAAAGGGGTTGTAAGGAAACAGAGGAGATCACTTTCTACTAGATTTTGAAGTCGATTTTGCACTTTGTCACGACAAGAAACAGTGTTCTGAACGGCGCTTTCACATCTTATGTGTTCAAATCAATCTATGACACTAACACAGTGTCATAATATTAAGCCAAACGTGGCAATGGCATATAGTATAATAGTACACCCCCAGGCGAAAACCTTTTTCAATAATTTTGTTAATATTGTTTGTTAAGTAATGTTATTGATATTAGGTCTTTTTTTATCGGGGTTAGTGTATGAGCTGGTAAGTTAATCTTAATATTTAATATAAAATGTCACTTAAGAAAAAATAAGTATTTAGATGAAATTACGAAAACTAGAATTTAGGTGATTAGAAATTACAAATTTTTACCATCTTGAACAAGGAATAAGTTGCTACTTCCGTTTCCACAGAGAAAAGAATTGGAAAACAATATGAATAAACAGGTAATGTGGAAAGAAAGACAGACTCAGGCCGTTTCAAACGATCAACAAGACGAAATGATTCAAGGCTGAAAATGACAGCTTTTCGTTACCTGAAAGACAACCTTTACAAATTTGGCCAAAGAAGTAAAACCTTTTTCAAAGAATAATAGCCAGGAGATTGCATGTAATCTATAAATCATCAAGACGATTCACCAAACGCCTTTATTATCACAAGAGAATATTATAGATAGGACGAAATGCGTTACTGGATACGGCACCCTCTAGTTGGAATGATTTCAGTTATTTGGCTGAATGAGTCAGGGTTTTCTCTTGTGAATGATCTTCCCGAACAGTGTCTTCGAAAATCAGGTGAGACTTGATTATCTTCATATTGTCTACAGTTAAGCATGGAAATATGAAAATCATAGTTCGAGTTGCATTTTCATTACTCAAAGTTTTATTTCTTTGTGATAAGAGCATCAACACCAAAGAATACATCGGTATTTTAGAAAATAACTTACTCCTAACAGTTCAAATCTTTTTTTCTGCTTTCAGGAAATGTACTGTTTCTGCACGATAATGCCCCAGATAACATTGCAAAATTAACCACAAAGTCGTTGAATGATAATCCTTTAATGACAATGTCGTTACCCATACAAAATCTGACCTTTACCCGATCAAGAACTTGTAGAGCACAGTTGATAGAAAATTGGTTGGTAGAAAATTTGAAAACAAAAAGTCGCTCTGGGAGTCAGTAAATGACGATTGGGTAAATACCACTTCGAAACAATGTAAAAAGCTTACGGACAGTATGCCCAAACGAATAGCCTTGTTACAGAAGACTACTAAAGGAACGACAAGGTATTAGTTAAATGCAAGGCGATCCATAATACAGGCCTGGCAAACAAGCGACTGGGGTACACGACTGAAGACCAAAATTACTACTAAATAATTACAGAGAAAAGTTTTAGTAACGAAATTTCTTAGTAATGTTCAGTAATTAGCAACTATACATATTATTAGGAATCACCCTACAATAATTGATTTATTTCCATCAAATCAAATGTAAAAAGTACAAACATATAAAAGAACTAAATTCACACAAACAAAATCACTCTATTCACCATGAATTTTTGATATTTCAAAACTCAGGAGTTAATTTGTTTATATTAACTACTTGATTACAGAAAATATAATGACATAATTACAATCAGAAAGCAAATTCAACATTTTACAAAATCAAATACTTTATGAACAAAATAATGTTCGGAGAAACAATTTTGATAAGTTTTACAAAATTTGTTATGTTTGTTACATATACAATTTGTTTTTTTTTACAGAAGATAAAGAAATGCTTATTTCTTCATGATACGATAATACATATTATACACAGTCTTAATAATAAAATCAACTTACATTAACAAGAACATAAGACCAATAAAATATATGTAAAAAAGGGGGAAAAATGTAAGATATATATGATAACTACTTAGATAATTATGTATTAAAACAATGTAATTCTACTTTTTTAGGCGATTACGTGTGAGTATCCTGAAAACTTAGCAGATAGAAAAAACAAACAATTGTCTAGAATTTAGAGTTTTTTTTGTGAATTTAGTTTTGATATTTTTGTACATTTTACGCTTGATTAAAAATAAATCAATTATTGTAAGCTTATTCCTAATAATATGTATAGTTGCTAATTTCTGAATATTACTAAGAAATTTTGTTACTAATACTTTTCTCTGCAATTATTTAATATCAATTTTGGTCTTCATGTATCCGCCCCAGTCGTGAATCCCAGTCGCATGTTTGCCAGACCTGTATTATGGATCGCCTTGGTTAAATGCCAATTTGCTCCTGTGATTTTTTTTGTAAATTTTATTCAAAATTAGCCAAGTTTAATAGTTTTGCCCGGGAGTGTATATCGTATTCAAGTCTTTACCACACATTCCTTTTCGAACCTGCTTTTCTCTTCGTTCATTATTCTGCTATGGTCACTTCTCGAAACTCACTGCTTCTGTTTTTCTATATAACATATATACAAATGCCTGTCTTAGCGTCACTATCTAACCACTGTTTCATCTCCCAAGTACGCTTACACTTAAAGAGAAGAAAAGGTTACAGGGGTTGAGACAAAAATCTTAAATAAAACAGTTTTTTTTTCTCTGTATGTGAGAAATCAGTCAATTCGTGAGTCTTACGTAAGCCTTCTTTTCCATATCGTAAAACCCATCAACTCCTTGCACAACGGAATGAATGGACGTAATATATATATATATATATATATATATGGTAAAGAAAGAAAATAAGAAAATAGCAAATCGTTGTCGGAGTTTTATGGGTGTTAAATAAACATATTCCGACTAATGATCTCGTCAGCCGTTTTATGGCAATCTGTTTACATCAGTTGGGTCACACATCTCCAGCTGGCGAGGCTCACAATGTTACCACTGACTCGGACGTCGGAGTCCGCATGGCACCAGAACTGTCGAAAAGCTTCCAAACAAAATTAAAAAAAACTTAAAAAATCTATACGTACAAATCCTGGTTAAAATATGGACTCACCATTCTTACAAACTGTTCTTCCGTTATTTGTGGTCCATAAAACGTAAACGAAGCATAAATCAGAGGCATACACACATGTACACATATATACATATACACATATATACATACATATACACATATCCGTATATATATATATATATATATATATATATATATATATATATATATATATATATATAGTAAGCAATGAAAATATATATGGCAATCAAGCTACACAGAGGCTCCCGTGTTTCATCTCCATTTAGCCTGACGATTCCCCCCGGGGATGAAACACGGGAGCCTCTGTGTAGCTTGATTGCCATATATATTTTCATTGCTTACTACCTAGCTCTACTTACGTATCGAGCACTGTTGAAGTAAATACTGAAAACGGACACATAAAAAATTATATCTCCTTATAATATTTTATGTGGATACATGAAGTACTAATATTATATATATATAATATTAGTACATATATATATATATATATATATATATATATATATATATATATATATATATATATATATTAACTTTCCAGCAACTAAAGGTTGTGTATTTTAAAAAACGATTTCGCCAACTAACCCTCTTAATACAAGTTTTTAGTTTTTAATATTTGTATAAATTTCATGCACATTTTTTATATATTTTACTGTAAGGTTTTAATCCTTCGATATAAATCTTAAATTTTCCCCTATACCATCCTTAAATATATTCATAAATAGTTTTATCTATAAAAAAAGCCACCTTGTAATTATTAAACCCAGTAAATCACTAACTTTTTAATTTACTCAATTATTCATTATCAAAGTTCTAAATTATCGTTTAAAAAAATTTTTTTTTTGAATTTTTTTTTAATAGCACAATCAAGAGAGTATCACGTGGTTTTGATTTTGATATTAAAACGTTTGAATTATTCAACCATTTCGACGGCTGCCGATGAGTGCCTGAGATCCAATTCCTCAGTGTACGAAACCGCCGGTTCAACCGTCGTGGTAATTTGTGGTTTAATCAATAAATAAATAAATAAATAAATATATATATATATATATATATATATATATTTGTTCAAACGCGCTCCAGAGAAAGCATGAAGTCACTTAATGTAAGGGACTAACAAGAAAGAAATATGATTATCGCAAACACATCAGATGCCTATTGGCCTTAGTCATGAAGAGACCCAGGTTACATGTAGGAGGAAAACAGTCAACAGGAAGAGAGTTCCACAAGCCTGCAGTTCTTGGAAATAAGCTACCGGAATAGGAAGCTGTATAACAATGAGATATCAAAACAGCGAATTGATGGAGACCACTAGACCAACGAGTCAAACGAGCTGGAACAAAAGAAGCAGGGAATAGATCACACAATTCTGAACGTGCCATGATATTATTTATAGAAAAGACCAATACTAGCCACACCACGTCTGTATGTGCGAGACAGAAAAAGAAAGAGAGAGAGAGGGGGGGGGTGTAGAGAAGAAGAAAAGGTTCGGCGAATCAAATTACAGATACGTTTCTGCACCTTATCAAGAACCCTCAAATGGGACAGAGATTCACCAGCTCAAATATGACAACAATACTCCATACGTGTCTGATGGTAGATTTGTAGAGAATAGCCTCATCTGTGAGCGATAGAAAGAACCGACTTTACGAGAAGCAGAAAGAGCAATGGATCTAATGTATGAATTCCTCTAGTCGCATATATTAGCTAGTATATAACTACCCCCCCCCCCTAAAAGAACAAGGAGAAGGTTATCACTGGGAGGATGATATCATGCCCACAGAACAGATAATGCACAACCCCCTCCCCCCAAAAAAGGAGGAGATAATGCCCGGCAGTATGATGATAGAATGTGAATAAAACATATATTACACTCATCTCAAAGCAGGAGGTAATGACCGGGATGATAGTCTCATGACAATAGCAAATATACTACACAACCCAGAAAAGAAGGAAGTAATACTTGAGAGGATGGTCTCATAACAATACAACAGATACTACACTATCCTCTTTAATTGAGAAGTGAAATATAGAAGATGAGTCTGAATTGAGAATTAAAAGATAGTACAGTATAACATTGATAGAAGTAATAGTATAGTTTCGGATCAAGACAGACAGACAGATACCAAATCTCCATTACTAATACAGAAGTACAACAATATCTAGCAATAATAGTATAGTTTGGGTTTCAGACAGATACTAATTCTCCATTGACAATAAACATTTTTTAGATTCAAATAGTTTCTTTAAATTAATTTTAAAGAAACTATTTGAATAAGGAAATTAAATTTTCTAGAATTATTAAATATTCATTTTAAACGTTTTTCTTTGTTTTTTCATTATCATGTTTTAATTTGTAAACATTTCCCAAATTAAGTATTGTCCAAGGTTCGAGAAATCAGGAAAAAAGGAGCCCTGAAATTCCAAAACGTACCATCGTTTTGAGCGGTTGTGTTTTTTGTTGTTGTACTAATGGGTCACCATTTTGTACTGATGGGTCACCATTTTGTATTAATGGATCACCATTTTGTATTAATGGGTCACCATTTTGTACTAATAGGTCACCATTTTATACTAATGGATCACCATTTTGTATTAAGGGGTAACAATTTTGTATTAATGGGTCACCATTTTGTATTAATGGATCACCATTTTGTATTAATGGGTCACCATTTTGTACTAATGGATCACCATTTTATACTAATGGATCACCATTTTGTATTAAGGGGTAACAATTTTGTATTAATGGGTCACCATTTTGTATTAATGCGTCACCATTTTGTATTAATGGGTCACCATTTTGTACTAATGGGTCACCATTTTGTGTTAATGGATCACCATTTTGTACTAATGGGTCACCATTTTGTACTAATGGATCCCAATTTTGTACTAATGGGTCACCATTTTGTACTAATGGATCCCCATTTTGTGCTAATGGGTCACCATTTTGTATTAATGCGTCACCATTTTGTACTAATGGATCACCATTTTTTACTAATAGATCACCATTTTGTACTAATGGGTCTCCATTTTGTATTAATGCGTCACCATTTTGTACTAATGGGTCACCATTTTGTACTAATTGGTCACCATTTTGTACTAATGGGTCACCATTTTGTGCTAATGGATCACCATTTTGTACTAATGGATCATCATTTTGTACTAATGGATCACCATTTTGATGCTAATGAGTCACCATTTTGTATTAATGCGTCACCATTTTGTACTAATGGATCACCATTTTGTACTAATGCGTCACCATTTTGTGCTAATCGGTCACCATTTTGTGCTAATGGGTCACCATTTTGTATTAATGGGTCACCATTTTGTACTAATGGGTCACCATTTTGTATTAATGGGTCACCATTTTGTACTAATGGTGATCCATTAATACAAAATGGTGACCCATTAGCACAAAATGGTGACCCATTAGTACAAAATAATGGTGATCCATTAATACAAAATGGTTACCCATTAATACAAAATGGTGATCCACCATTCATCTAAATGAATAACACTTGTCAAAAAGCCAGAATTGTTTTTTTTCTTGGCATAAAGATTTAGAGCTTATTTTGACTCATTTTGAGGTACTGAATCTAAATATAGCCTCATATTTGCTCAACCACATCATATTCTTCATGTTTATGCATTTTGCAGAAAGTAATTATTTTCAACGCAGTTTGAACACTTTTTAGTTGTCCATTGTCATATGAAGGAAAGGGTGCTTGTACAGAGACGGGTACATATAAAAAACAATGGAAATCACAGTTTCAATTAAATTAACCGGAAAACTATTTTATATTCTTATGTATCAAGCAAAAATAGGTTTGTACACCAAAAATTAGCAAAAACTATCGAGTAGAATTGTAATCAAAAATAAAAATCCGTTATATCGTTTAATCGGATTCGGCCATTGATTCGAGCGAAAAACACGAAATTCAATGGAGATAACTCAGTCTGTCATATTAACACGTAATAAATCAATGGCATTCACCAAAATACGATGAAACTGATTTTGATTTTTGATTTTTAATTAAAGTTCTACTCGATCATTTTTTCTACTTTTTGGCGAGGATACTTATTTAAATCTGCTGCGTAAATATATAATACTGTTGTTTTTTTTATGGAATTGATAATTTAATACTCACGCGTCTCTCTACAATCACCGAAGGGAGTGTTTAATAGGTTGAATACATTTCTTGAAATAAATTGCATTGTATGGTAGATGATGTTTCATTTTGACATATGTGTCATGCATAAGAATTCATTTGTGCATTTATTTTTTAAACTATAAAATAACCTTGAACACTAATTAACATGTTTATTGTATATACATTACTTCCTGGTTCTAACCAAGAAGAGAAGTATGTCTTTTTACTTAATCTTAGCCAGCAAGTGATTCAGGTATTAGTTCTTTACTCTTACTAGGAAACAATTTAAGATTACTTCGTAATTAACAGCCAATAAGAATGGTGCACAGATTCCCTATGCAAGTTCCTGTTCTGATCCTAGTACTGATTTGTTGGTGCTTTTTTTAAATGCATCAACGTGTACAACGTCTGCGGTCGAGCAGATATTACTATAGCATCTCAAAGAAAGAAGTGATGTAATGATGCAGATACCTTCTGCTATATCTGTGCAAACTTCACTTTGCAGGATAAAAGACATAACAAGAAGGTGCGTCTTGTCTACTTTAAAGTACCACTTGGGCGTTAGGACAAACGCGAAGTCCTTCACAATGTGTACAAAATCTGTGAAAAAACGTTGCAATCATTGTCTGAGGGGATAATGTAAAGCTCATGTTTGGTGTGTCAATTGTTTTGAGAGAATGAAACCTAACTCTAACCCTAATTAACCCTAAACCCTAACCCTAATTAACCCTAAACCCTAACCCTAACCCTAACTCACCCTAAACCCTAACCCTAACCCTAACTCACCCTAAACCCTAACCCTAACCCTAACTAACCTTTACTAACCTTACACCCTAACCCTAACTAACCCTGAACCCTAACCCTAACCCTAACTAACCTTTACTAACCCTAAACCCTAACCCTAACCCTAACTCACCCTAAACCCTAACCCTAACCCTAACTAACCTTTACTAACCCTAAACCCTAACCCTAACTAACCCTAAACCCTAACCCTAACCCTAACTCACCCTAAACCCTAACCCTAACCCTAACTAACCTTTACCAACCCTAAACCCTAACCCTAACTAACCCTAAACCCTAACCCTAACCCTAACTCACCCTAAACCCTAACCCTAACCCTAACTAACCTTTATTAACCCTAAACCCTAACCCTAACTAACCCTAAACCCTAACCCTAACTCTAACTCACCCTAAACCCTAACCCTAACTAACCTTTACTAACCCTACACCCTAACCCTAACTAACCCTGAACCCTAACCCTAACCCTAACTAACCTTTACTAACCCTAAACCCTAACCCTAACCCTAACTCACCCTAAACCCTAACCCTAACCCTAACTAACCTTTACTAACCCTAAACCCTAACCCTAACTAACCCTAAACCCTAACCCTAACCCTAACTCACCCTAAACCCTAACCCTAACCCTAACTAACCTTTACCAACCCTAAACCCTAACCCTAACTAACCCTAAACCCTAACCCTAACCCTAACTCACCCTAAACCCTAACCCTAACCCTAACTAACCTTTACCAACCCTAAACCCTAACCCTAACTAACCCTAAACCCTAACCCTAACCCTAACTCACCCTAAACCCTAACCCTAACCCTAACTAACCTTTATTAACCCTAAACCCTAACCCTAACTAACCCTAAACCCTAACCCTAACTCTAACTCACCCTAAACCCTAACCCTAACTAACCTTTACTAACCCTACACCCTAACCCTAACTAACCCTGAACCCTAACCCTAACCCTAACTAACCTTTACTAACCCTAAACCCTAACCCTAACCCTAACTCACCCTAAACCCTAACCCTAACCCTAACTAACCTTTACTAACCCTAAACCCTAACCCTAACTAACCCTAAACCCTAACCCTAACCCTAACTCACCCTAAACCCTAACCCTAACCCTAACTAACCTTTACCAACCCTAAACCCTAACCCTAACTAACCCTAAACCCTAACCCTAACCCTAACTCACCCTAAACCCTAACCCTAACCCTAACCCTAACTAACCTTTACTAACCCTAAACCTTAACCCTAACCCTAACTAACCCTAAACCCTAACCCTAACCCTAAGACCTTGAAGTAGTAGTATTTTTAGCTCCTAACATCACGTGCTTCATGCTTTGTCTGGAGCGATTTCCATTAAAAAACCTTGTCTATGGCCGACTTAGACACTATTTGCATTCAATTCCGGAAACGTACATTAGCTACATACGTCAGCGAGGACATAAATGTTGACTTAATCCCAATTTGGATAACGGCTACTTCTGCATTCTTAATGTAAAAAGGATAAAAATCAATTAAAATAAACAGATATTCCATCTGCTATCCGATCAGTTGTGAGGAAAACGTGTGCCTGTATTTATTGAGATACCACAGTTTGATGTTTAATACCCCACTTTGCCTATTCTATATCTCTACAAAGCCACCATCCGCCCATGCATGGAGTATTGTTCCCACATCTGGGCTGGTGCATCATCCGCTAGTCTCTCCCTCCAAGACATGGTCCAAAAAAGAGTCGCCAACTTGATAGGTTCTGTACTATCCACTAAGCTCCAACCTCTGTCCGATCGCCGCAATGTTGCTTCCTTGTGCCTGTTTTACAAGTACTTCAATAGATTCTGCTCTGATGAGCTTGCTGCTCTGGTGTCCCCACGACGTAGATTCACTAGACCAACCCGACAATCTGCCAAATCCCACCCATACACTGTGGAGGTCCCCAGATGCCGAAGAGCTTTCTACTCCAAAAGCTTCTTTCCCTGTGCTGCTGGACTCGGGAACTCCCTCCCTGCTCCCTGCTTTACTGACGTTACTGACATGCAGAAATTTAAAACTGATGTAAACAGACATCTCGCTGCACAGCTCCTAAATTAGGTTGACCCCCCAAAAAACCTTCACCCTTTTTTTCTCAGTAGCCCCTTACGTCTACAGTGGCGTCCTGCCTTGTTTGGATTGAACTATGTTAACAAAAATAAAAAAATTCTACAGACGAAGATGATCAGATTGATATTTTAAAGCTATCTACCGATTGTAATGATCTTTTATTAGTCAGCTAGAATTGAAGGATCTAGTCAGAGATTTGTGTTTCCCAAATGAGTCTGCTGAATTGTTAGCTTCTAGCTATAAGAGCAAACACGTCTGAAACCTGCTACATTTTTTCTTTTTAATACGACTAGCAAATATATGCTCTATCTGGTCGCATATTTTTGCTAGGCTTGGTGTATTATACAGAGTGGCGCAAAAGTCACGCATTAGTTTGAATCAGAAACAACTTTCACATTTAATCAAATTTTCTCCTTATTTTTCAAAACATTACAGATATAAACATTGATAATTTATCATGGAAAAATATAGCACTGAACCACGAACCAAAATTATTGAACTTTACTTCGGAAACCATCGTTCAATATCTATAGTCCAAAGAGCCTATCGTCGGCATTATAATGTCAGACAATCTCCCAGTCAGACCACAATTGATCGTCTTGTGGCCCGATTTCGGCAGCAGGGTTCAGTCAGTGATCTTCCACGATCTGGCAGACCAAGTTCAGTACGGACAGCGGAAAATGTAGCACTCGCTGAGGATAGCATTGCTGAAAATCCAGACACCTTAACTCGAAGACGAACCACTCAGATTGGGATGTCCAGAAGGTCACTTCAAAGAATTTTGCGTGAATTGCATGTTTCCATACAAAATTCAATTGGTACAGGCATTACAACCCACAGATTTGCAATCACGCGTAGCTTATGCTGTTCACATTCAGCAATTAGCCAGAGAACAAAATGAGTCCATCCATGATAATGAGCGACGAAGCACATTTTCATCTGAACAGGTTCGTAAATAAGCAAAACTGCAGAATATGGGCTATTGAAAATCCAAGAACCGTTCATCAGCGTGAATTGCATCCACTAAAATGTACCGTATGGTGTGGTGTTACCTCGGCCACAGTGATCGGTCCATATTTCTTTGAAGACGAAGAAGGTGTCGCGGTGACGATAACTGCACAGCGATATCAACAAATGATTGAACATTTTTTAAGGCCATCTGTTCAGGACAACCCAGAAATGTGGTTCCAACAAGATGGAGCTACTGCCCACACTGCCTGACGAAGTATGGCGCTCTTAAGGGGATTGTTTGGCGAGCGGTTAATTAGCAGATTTTCTGATTTTAACTGACCTTCACGTTCACCGGATTTAACAACCCCTGACCTTTCCCTTTGGGGTTATCTTAAGGAAAGGGTATATGTGAACAAGCCTACAACGATTCAAGAGCTTAAAAACAATATCAGACATGAAATCCAAGAACTAGAGCCAGTTATTCTAAGGCCTGTAATGGAAAATGCCCTAACTAGAGCCCGTCTTTGTGAGGCCGAAAATGGTGCCCATTTAAAGGATATTATTTTTAAAACCTACTGCAACAAAATTACCAAGTAAATGTATTATTTATCAGAAAAGCCTATTAAATTACTTGAAATGTTGTAGTTTCTATCACTTAAACAAACCAATGCGCGACTTTTGCACCACCCTGTATAATTTTGACAGAACTACATACATAGTTAAAGCAAAATAAATTTCTTTTTACTATTAAAATAAATATTAAAATATTATTGTTATAAATAAAATAAAAGTAAAGTGCATTATTTATGGATGTCAAGCGCGTACACCGATCCCAAAATATCTTGTAAATAAAATAAAGTAAAACCTATTTCCTTTTTATAGATGTGAATAGATTAGTTGCTGGAATAAATAGACTTTTTGTACAGATTTTCTTATACTTAAATCATACAGACTTATATTTACTGTTGTAACAACTTACTTATTTTATCTTTTTTTAATCGTGAGTGCAATTTTCATATTGTGCAAAAATACACATTTTTATAGGTCGAAAACATGTGATAAAAAAAATATGCCAGATTTGGATTCAGCACCAACTTCGGTAAAATACATCGAAATACCATCCACCAGAAAAATTGTGTTGAGCTAAAAGGTGTTATTATAATCTATCAAATCTTTTACTCACAAATCTTCAAATTATAAAGGAGCTATATTCAGTTCGCAAGCACTTGGACCTAGAATGAGCATTAATAAACAAATTTCCAAATAACTTTTGCCATATGAGTGAAGAGCAATGTGAACGCTTTTATGGATACATTAAAATAATGGAAGAATGTTTCCAAGGTATGTGGGACAAGCCTGATATGAGATTATTTCTGAAACTTGATGAGAGATGTTGCTGAAAGTGTAAATCAAAGTCAGTAAAAGAAGAAAGTAGATTCATGCCAAAGAATATGTGCTAGAATAAATTGACTTTTGTACAGAATATGATATGAGATTATTTCTGAAACTTGATGAGAGATGTTGCTGAAAGTGTAAATCAAAGTCAGTAAAAGAAGAAAGTAGATTCATGCCAAAGAATATGTGCTAGAATAAATTGACTTTTGTACAGAATATGATATGAGATTATTTCTGAAACTTGATGAGAGATGTTGCTGAAAGTGTAAATCAAAGTCAGTAAAAGAAGAAAGTAGATTCATGCCAAAGAATATGTGCTAGAATAAATTGACTTTTGTACAGAATATGATATGAGATTATTTCTGAAACTTGATGAGAGATGTTGCTGAAAGTGTAAATCAAAGTCAGTAAAAGAAGAAAGTAGATTCATGCCAAAGAATATGTGCTAGAATAAATTGACTTTTGTACAGAATATGATATGAGATTATTTCTGAAACTTGATGAGAGATGTTGCTGAAAGTGTAAATCAAAGTCAGTAAAAGAAGAAAGTAGATTCATGCCAAAGAATATGTGCTAGAATAAATTGACTTTTGTACAGAATATGATATGAGATTATTTCTGAAACTTGATGAGAGATGTTGCTGAAAGTGTAAATCAAAGTCAGTAAAAGAAGAAAGTAGATTCATGCCAAAGAATATGTGCTAGAATAAATTGACTTTTGTACAGAATATGATATGAGATTATTTCTGAAACTTGATGAGAGATGTTGCTGAAAGTGTAAATCAAAGTCAGTAAAAGAAGAAAGTAGATTCATGCCAAAGAATATGTGCTAGAATAAATTGACTTTTGTACAGAATATGATATGAGATTATTTCTGAAACTTGATGAGAGATGTTGCTGAAAGTGTAAATCAAAGTCAGTAAAAGAAGAAAGTAGATTCATGCCAAAGAATATGTGCTAGAATAAATTGACTTTTGTACAGAATATGATATGAGATTATTTCTGAAACTTGATGAGAGATGTTGCTGGAAGTGTAAATCAAAGTCAGTAAAAGAAGAAAGTAGATTCATGCCAAAGAATATGTGCTAGAATAAATTGACTTTTGTACAGAATATGATATGAGATTATTTCTGAAACTTGATGAGAGATGTTGCTGGAAGTGTAAATCAAAGTCAGTAAAAGAAGAAAGTAGATTCATGCCAAAGAATATGTGCTAGAATAAATTGACTTTTGTACAGAATCCTGTCAATTGTATTTCATTTTTATATACTTATATACATTTATTCTTGTAACTCTTTGTGAACAACTTTATGATTTAATGTTTTTCATTATAAGTAGAATCTTCATATTGTGTATAAATACATGTTTTCATTGCTTGAAAATGATTAAGCACTGAAAATTACAAAAATGCAAAAAATGAGTTGACTAGTGTAATCTATATAAATTATTTCTTCAAAGTTATGAAATCACAAACAAGAATACCGACTTTTCCAGGGAATCTACTTGCTAGTAATGAGAATCCTGTCAATTGTAAAATACTTCTTGAATATGCCCCAAGATCGGCCATCAGTTATGAACTGGTTGCATCGCAGGTGTCGGGTGTTAAATAATCAGATCCCTTCGCGTTAGTAACTCAGACATTTCTACAAATGCTTTATTATCGAAAGCTTCGTCGTGGCTACGCACCACACAAATATTGCAAATAGAAATGGGATGACAGAAAAGCAGACTATATGTGACTTAGACGCTCAGTATCAGCTAATTACATATTTCTGGTTTCTCTCAATAATAATACATGTCAATAATTAAGTGGGAAGTTATTAGGAAAGCTAGAACATGCAAATCTCTAAACGTACCTTGCTATCTTTACCTTAATGAGAATTTAGAAATCAGTAGATTAAGGGAGAGAGGAAAACTACTTAACAAAAATCGGAAATCTCTATAAATTGTAAACACGATAAAGTTTATAACTTCAACATAATCCCATGAATATGAATAATTTGCATAATAATAATCGTTTGAATTATTTTATGCTCATCTGTATACAAGTGTAAGTATGTATGCATATTTACTTTTCTCCGTGATCTATTTTTATCTTTTTCTGAGTAGTAATATATATATATATATATATATATATATATATATATATATATATATATATATATATATATATATATATATATATAAGTAAGAAACTAAAAGTAAACTTTTAGTAGAAAGAACCTATAGTGAAATGGTAAAAGCTCAATATACGAGATAGAGCAATTATAAAGATAAATGGACGAATATACCTTGCATTGAACATTTGAAGTTTGAAATAAATTTGGACATTCGTGCATGTTTATCACTCTTCGTCCATTTATCTATCTATCTATCTATCTATCTATCTATCTATCTATCTATCTATCTCTCTCTCTATATATATATATATATGTATATATATATATCTTTTTCTTTTCATTTTACTTTAGTTGAACTTCTCAGAAATCAAGGGGCCCTTACCTGGGGCTAACACTTGATCTCTATATGAGATACATAGCTATTCGAATATTTTATTAAATTCTCTTTTATTTCTCAAACGTTGAGTAAGTAAAACAGTTAAGAACATTAATTATCCTCTCCTTAATTGACCAGTTAATTATATTATAGTATATGTTTCTTGTGGTCTTATGGTTTCATTGGATTCCAGGACTAGAATTCATCGAGTCTGGTGGAGTATCCAGCTTAGTGCTGTTACTATAGGCAACATCACTTTGAGAAGATGCATCATTTCTCGTATAAGCCAGAGTGGGATAGCCATAACGAAGGGATTTTATTTGTGCTGTGAATACTCTGTTATTTTGAATATTTAGCCAGGGTTTACTTGTAGGGGGGAGTATCCTCATTTCAGGTTGTTCTGACAAACCCTTGTACAGAGAGACCGAAGACTCTCGAGGACAGTAAGCATCCAAATTCTCCCCTGTAGGCATTCAAATTCTTCCCAGTTGGCATTCAAGCGTTCATTTGTGAAGCCCAAATTGTAGTTGAAAAAAGTTATTAAAAAAATTATATACTTTATTTCATTTCATTCTTTATATTTTATTTTTAAAATTTTTTATTCATTATATATTTTTTTATCTGTTGTTTTTGTGCACGCGCGTGTGTATATGTATTCTTGTAGGGGACGCCTGTTTGAAGTGTATGTTTGTATTGATTTATATGTGGGTTTGTAGACGTTGAATAATACAGGCTGGCGCAAAAGTCACGCATTAGTTTGAATCAGTAACAACTTTCACATTTAATCAAATTTTCTCCTTACTTTTCAGAATATTACAGATATAAACATTGATAATTGATCATGGAAAAATATAGCACTGAACAACGAACCAAAATTATTGAACTCTACTTCGGAAACCATCGTTCAATATCCTTTATCCAAAGAGCCTATTGTCGGCATTATAATGTCAGACAATCTCCCAGTCAGACCACAATTGATCGTCTTGTGGCCCGATTTCGGCAGCAGGGTTCAGTCAGTGATCTTCCACGATCTGGCGGGCCACGTTCAGTACGGACAGCGGAAAATGTAGCACTCGTTGAGGGTAGCATTGCTGAAAATCCAGACACCTTAACTCGAAGACGAGCCACTCAGATTGGGATGTCCAGAAGGTCACTTCAAAGAATTTTGCGTGAATTGCATCTGTTTCCATACACAATTCAATTGGTACAGGCATTACAACCCACAGATTTGCAATCACGCGTAGCTTATGCTGTTCACATTCAGCAATTAGCCAGAGAACAAAATGAGTTCATCCATGATAATGAGCGACGAAGCCCATTTTCATCTGAACGGGTTCATAAATAAGCAAAACTGCAGAATATGGGCTATTGAAAATCCAAGAACCGTTCATCAGCGTGAATTGCATCCACTAAAATGTACCGTATGGTGTGGTGTTACCTCGGCCACAGTGATCGGTCCATATTTCTTTGAAAACGAAGAAGGTGTCGCGGTGACGATAACTGCACAGCGATATCAACAAATGATTGAACATTTTTTAAGGCCATCTGTTCAGGACAATCCAGAAATGTGGTTCCAACAAGATGGAGCTACTGCCCACACTGCCTGACGAAGTATGGCGCTCTTAAGGGGATTGTTTGGCGAGCGGTTAATTAGCAGATTTTCTGATTTTAACTGACTTTCACGTTCACCGGATTTTACAGCCCCTGACCTTTCCCTTTGGGGTTATCTTAAGGAAAGTGTATATGTGAACAAGCCTACAACGATTCAAGAGCTTAAAAACAATATCAGACATGAAATCCAAGAACTAGAGCCAGTTATTCTAAGGCCTGTAATGGAAAATGCCCTAACTAGAGCCTGTCTTTGTGAGGCCGAAAATGGTGCCCATTTAAAGGATATTATTTTTAAAACCTACTGCAACAAACGTACCAAGTAAATGTATTATTTATCAGAAAAGCCTAGTAAATTACTTGAAATGTTGTAGTTTCTATCACTTAAACAAACCAATGCGCGACTTTTGCACCACCCTGTATAATTTTGACAGAACTACATACATAGTTAAAGCAAAATAAATTTCTTTTTACTATTAAAATAAATATTAAAATATTATTGTTATAAATAAAATAAAAGTAAAGTGCATTATTTATGGATGTCAAGCGCGTACGCCGATCCCAGAATATCTTGTAAATAAAATAAAGTAAAACCTATTTCCTATTTATAGATGTGAATAGATTAGTTGCTGAAATAAATTGACTTTTTGTACAGATTTTCTTATACTTAAATCATACAGACTTATATTTACTGTTGTAACAACTTACTTATTTTATCTTTTTTTAATCGTGAGTGCAATTTTCATATTGTGCAAAAATACGTTTTTTTATTGGTCGAAAACATGTGATAAAAAATATGGCAGATTTGGATTCAGCACCAACTTAGGTAAAATACATTGTAATACCATCCACCAGAAAAATTGTGTTGAGCTAAAAGGTGTAATTATAATCTATCAAATCTTTTACTCACAAATCTTCAAATTATAAAGGAGCTATATTCAGTTCGCAAGCACTTGGGCCTAGAATGAGCATTAATAAACAAATTTCCAAATAACTTTTGCCATATGAGTGAAGAGCAATGTGAACGCTTTTATAGATACATTAAAATAATGGAAGAACGTTTCCAAGGTATGTGGGACAAGCCTGATATGAGATTATTTCTGAAACTTGATGAGAGATGTTGCTGGAGGTGTAAATCAAAGTCAGTAAAAGAAGAAAGTAGATTCATGCCAAAGAATATGTGCTAGAATAAATTGACTTTTGTACAGAATCCTGTCAATTGTATTTCATTTTTATATACTTATATACATTTATTCTTGTAACTCTTTGTGAACAACTTTATGATTTAATGTTTTTCATTATCAGTAGAATCTTTATATTCTGTATAAATACATGTTTTATTGCTTGAAAATGATTAAGCACTGAAAATGACAAAAATGCAAAAAATGAGTTGACTAGTGTAATCTATATAAATTATTTCTTCAAAGTTATGAAATCACAAACAAGAATACCGACTTTTCCAGGGAATCTACTTGCTAGTAATGAGAATCCTGTAAATTGTAAAATACTTCTTGAATATTCCCCAAGATCGGTCATCAGTGATGAACTGGTTGCATCGCAGGTGTCGGGTGTTAAATAATCAGATTCCTTCGCGTTAGTAACTCAGACATTTCTACAAATGCTTTATTATCGAAAGCTTCGTCGTGGCTACGCACCACACAAATATTGCAAATAGAAATGGGATGACAGAAAAGCAGACTATATGTGACTTAGACGCTCAGTATCAGCTAATTAAATATTTCTGGTTTCTCTCAATAATAATACATGTCAATAATTAAGTGGGAAGTTATTAGGAAAGCTAGAACATGCAAATCTCTAAACGTACCTTGCTATCTTTACCTTAATGAGAATTTAGAAATCAGTAGATTAAGGGAGAGAGGAAAACTACTTAACAAAAATCGGAAATCTCTATAAATTGTAAACACGATAAAGTTTATAACTTCAACATAATCCCATGAATATGAATAATTTGCATAATAATAATCGTTTGAATTATTTTATGCTCATCTGTATACAAGTGTAAGTATGTATGCATATTTACTTTTCTCCGTGATCTATTTTTATCTTTTTCTGAGTAGTAATATATATATATATATATATATATATATATATATATATATATATATATATATATATATATATATATATATATATAAGTAAGAAACTGAAAGTAAACTTTTAGTAGAAAGAACCTATAGTGAAATGGTAAAAGCTCAATATACGAGATAGAGCAATTATAAAGATAAATGGACGAATATACCTTGAATTGAACATTTGAAGTTTGAAATAAATTTGGACATTCGTGCATGTTTATCACTCTTCGTCTATCTATCTATCTATCTATCTATCTATCTATCTATCTATCTATCTATATATATATATATATGTATATATATATATATATATATATATATATATATATATATATATATCTTTTTCTTTTCATTTTACTTTAGTTGAACTTCTCAGAAATCAAGGGGCCCTTACCTGGGGCTAACACTTGATCTCTATATGAGATACATAGCTATTCGAATATTTTATTAAATTCTCTTTTATTTCTCAAACGTTGAGTAAGTAAAACAGTTAAGAACATTAATTATCTTCTCCTTAATTGACCAGTTAATTATATTATAGTATATGTTTCTTGTGGTCTTATGGTTTCATTGGATTCCAGGACTAGAATTCATCGAGTCTGGTGGAGTATCCAGCTTAGTGCTGTTACTATAGGCAACATCACTTTGAGAAGATGCACCATTTCTCGTATAAGCCAGAGTGGGATAACCATAAGGAAGGGATCTTGTTTGTGCTGTGAATACTATGTTATTTTGAACATTTAGCCAGGGTTTACTTGTAGGGGGAAGTATTCTCATTTCAGGTTGTTCTGACAAACCCCTGTACAGAGAGACGTTAGACACTCGAGGACAGTAAGCATCCAAATTCTCCCCTGTAGACATTCAAATTCTTCCCAGTTGGCATTCAAGCGTTCATTTGTGAAGCCCAAATTGTAGTTGAAATAAGTTATTAAAACAAATTATATACTTTATTTCATTTCATTCTTTATATTTTATTTTAAAAATTTTTATTCATTATATTTTTTACCTGCTGTTTGCGTGCACGCGCGTGTGTATATGTATGCTTGTAGTGTATCTTTCTATTGATTTATATGTGGGTTTGTAGACGTTGAATAATACAGGGTGGCGCAAAAGTCACGCATTAGTTTGAATCAGTAACAACTTTCACATTTAATCAAATTTTCTCCTTATTTTTCAGAACATTACAGATATAAACATTGATAATTGATCATGGAAAAATATAGCACTGAACCACGAACCAAAATTATTGAACTTTACTTCGGAAACCATCGTTCAATAACCTTAACCCAAAGAGCCTATCGTCGGCATTATAATGTCAGACAATCTCCCAGTCAGACCACAATTGATCGTCTTGTGGCCCGGTTTCGGCAGCAGGGTTCAGTCAGTGATCTTCCACGATCTGGCAGACCAAGTTCAGTACGGACAGCGGAAAATGTAGCACTCGTTGAGGATAGCATTGCTGAAAATCCAGACATCTTAACTCGAAGACGAACCACTCAGATTGGGATGTCCAGAAGGTCACTTCAAAGAATTTTGCGTGAATTGCATCTGTTTCCATACAAAATTCAATTGGTACAGGCATTACAACCCACAGATTTGCAATCACGCGTAGCTTATGCTGTTCACATTCAGCAATTAGCCAGAGAACAAAATGAGTTCATCTATAAGCTGATAATGAGCGACGAAGCCCATTTTCATCTTAACAGGTTCGTAAATAAGCAAAACTGCAGAATATGGGCCATTGAAAATCAAAGAACCGTTCATCAGCGTGAATTACATCCACTAAAATGTACCGTATGGTGTGGTGTTACCTCCGAAAGAGTGATCGGTCCATATTTCTTTGAAGACGAAGAAGGTGTCGCGGTGACGATAACTTCACAGCGATATCAACAAATGATTGAATTTTTTTTAAGGCCAGCTGTTTAGGATAACCCAGAAATGTGGTTCCAACAAGATGGAGCTACTGCCCACACTGCCTGACGAAGTATGGCGCTCTTAAGGGGATTGTTTGGCGAGCGGTTAATTAGCAGATTTTCTGATTTTAACTGCCATTCACGTTCACCGGATTTAACAACTCCTGACATTTCCCTTTGGGGTTATCTTAAGGAAAGGGTATATGTGAACAAGCCTACAACGATTCAAGAGCTTAAAAACAATATCAGACATGAAATCCAAGAACTAGAGCAAGTTATACTAAGGACTGTAATGGAAAATGCCCTAACTAGAGCCCGTCTTTGTGAGGCCGAAAATGGTGCCCATTTAAAGGATATTATTTTTTAAAACCTACTGCAAGAAAATTACCAAGTAAATGTATTATTTATCAGAACAGCCCAGTAAACCACTTGAAATGTTGTAGTTTCTATCACCTAAACAAACCAATGCGCGACCTTTGCACCACCCTGTACATCGAACTCGATATAAAGATTCGCACGTATCAAATTCGACACAGAATTGACGTCACGGCGTCTCGCCGAATTTCTTTAAAAGAAATTAAAAATATACTTTCAAAATTTAACGGATATAATATCCAACGCAATTGTAATTGATCTTTTTGAATTAGCTGATCACGTGTTCGCTTCAGTAATTTTGTCCTATTTCATCAAATGCAGTCGTAAGCAAAAGAGATATGGCTATGCACGGCTCTGAGGAGAGAGTTTGAATGCCTGATACACATCATACTCAAGTGTTATCGGTCCCTCTATACAGAGGTTTGTCACGGCAAACTGACAGAAACATGTCCGCAAATGTGTAGCTAAATAATTTATGTATAGATACAATTATATACCTACTAAACAGTTTTATTTATCATTGAGCATTTTTATATACACACAGTACAGATTCTGTGGATTTTTACCCTGTGGATATAAATTCAACAGGATTACTATATATATATATATATATATATATATATATATATATATATATATATATATGTATATATATATATATATATATATATATGTGTATGTATGTATATATATATATGCATATATATATACATATATGTGAGTATATATATACATATATATATACATATATGTGAGTATATATATACATATATATATACATATATATATATATATATATATATATATATATATATATATATATATATATATATATATATATGTATACTGAAAGCCCAGCTTAGATTTGAAGGCCGCAAATAATTATAAATATAAGTTTTTATCTACATACGTATACGTTTCATCCTTTTGGAAATCGTCAATATAAAGATGATTATTCATACCGATCACCGGACTCGAACCCAGGAACCGGAATCATGTTATATATATATATATATATATATATATATATATATATATATATGGTGCACGTATTGTATTAGTTTCTGTAGGTGTAAATCTGTTGAAACTCCAGTGTTTATAAAAAGTGCTCAATAACAAGTAGACCTGTTCTTAAGTATACATTTTTATTTATACAAACATTATTGGTTACATATGTGCATACATGTTTCGGTTGTACTCTTCACAGAGAGCCAACTTTCTTCAGACCAAAGAAGACTTTGGTCTGAAGAGGTTGATTCTCTGTGAAGAGTACAACCGAAACATGTATGCACATATGTAACCATTAATGTTTGTATAAATAAAAAATATACAATATATATATATATATATATATATATATATATATATATATATATATATATATAAATATATGGTTGGCTAAGACGTTGGATTTGGAGTTTGTAACATGACCCGAAAGGAAGACACCTATACGTATATAGATAAAACACAAGATCCGTGCTAAAATATTCCTTAATTTTAGTATTGGGTTATATTTTATAAAAAATTCCATTTTGGTTGTTCTCCTTACTTTTACATTGCAATTATCGCACCAAGTGCCCCATCTCTTAGAAAGTGTCTGTCCATCACTCTTTTCCTCAGTAATAGTATTTTTGTATCTTATTTGGTACTGTATATATCATTCTCGCTTCTATCACTCACTTCCCCATCTCTCGCTCTCCTCCCCCTCTCTTCTTCTCTTCCTCTATTTGTTTATTAACTGTGAAAGTAATAAAAAAGACATGATAAAAGGATGAGAATAGTCCATTATAAACAAAAGGGAATATCATATATATATATATATATATATATATATATATATATATATATATATATATATATATATATATATATATATATAGCATAATATATATATATATATATATATATATATATATATATAGCATAATATAAAATGAAATAATAAAATAAGGTGCGAATCAAATTTTATTAGAATTCAATGTTCAGGCACCTTAAAGTACCTTAAAGTCCTTAACTCATGAGTTTTCAAAGAAAATTCTTTTCCTCAGAGGACCATTACCGCAATGACATTACTGCAGGTTATGAAATTAAACTTTGAAAATATATAAAAATATATATAAAAATACATAAAAGTATATAAAATATCAAATATATCAGTCCAAAACACACTTTTTTTGTTGAAGCTATACAGTTCATCCAAGTCATACAATTTAAAACATATTCAGGAAAGATATCCAAGATGTTGATTGAAAAGTGATCCAGGTGGTGAATGGTAGTCCAAAAACGAAAAAAATACCCAGGCAGGGAAATCTGTTTGCAATCGATGCAGTAAATGACAGTGAAAAATGTATCCATGGTGTATGCACATTAATAAAGCGATAAAGAAACCAAATCATATGAAAAGTTCAGAAAACTCACTTGGTGTTGAATATTATATATATATATATATATATATATATATATATATTTATATATATATACAATAATATTTTTATAAATAAATATTTAAATATTTAAATACCCATATATATATATATATATATATATATATATATATATATATATATATATATATATATTGTATTATATTTTTATATATTATATTATATTATATTTATATATATATATTTTATCATATTTATATATATATTATTTATGTATTATTTATGTATTTTATATGCATTTTTATATATTTTTTATATATATTTTAATATATTTGTTATATTATATTTTTATACAGTTGTGTGTGTATTATTTAGTTAGATAGCATCCTGTCATTCAATCATATTTTATCAAATATTATAGACATGACGTGTCTATTTTATCTGATGCTTGTGTGTATGTGTGTTAAATAGAAAAATGTATGCATAATTATATATTTGAGGCATTCATGTGTTAGTATATATATATATATGTATATATATATATATATATATATATATATATATATATATATATATATAAGTGTGTGTGTGTTTTAATGCTACGTAAGTGAGTAGAGAGGTGTGTGGCAAATAAATTGTTGGTACGCGAACGGGTGTAGCAGTGCGTCTATTAACGAGACAAGATTAAGACTTTTGCGGTCAAAGTTGAAAAATTTAAGCTGGGAAAATTATTCAGTAATGCTATTTTATAATATGAAAGTTTAAAGTGATCCGGAAGTAAATAAAAAAAATAATAAATAACAAAAAGAAATGACCAATTAAAAACGGGAACAAAATGAATAAATAAATAAAAACGAAAAAGGCAAGAAAAAAACAAATAAGAACGAAAGAAAGAAGAGAGATGAGGGAAGGGAGAGAGAGAGGGAAAGTTGGTGTTAATCAAGAGAGAATGAAAATAATGAAGAAAAAAATTTACGAAAGGAAAAAAATATACAAAGAAAAACAAAGGATGAAAAATAAAAGAAGGGGGAAATAGAAAAAAAATGATGAGCAAAAGAAAAGGTTCTAAAAATAAAGATGAAATTGAATGAAATAAAAGTGAAAAATAGAAAGGAAGAAAATGAAATACAGATAAAAAAATGAACCCAAAAGTCAGAAAAAACGGAGGAAATAAAAGAAAGTAATGAAATAAATGACTAAAGTAGAAAATAAAGAGTTAATATATTAAAGAAAGAAGAGAATAAATAAAAGAGCGATGAAACAAAAATAGAAGGAAAGAATGAAAAAATAAATAAAGAAGTGGAAGAACAAATAAAGAATGAAAGACTAGGGGAATGGAAGAAAAAAGACAATGGAGAAATAGCATAGATAAATCAACAACAGAAAAAGCGTTTAAAAATAAGAATAAAAATAAAAATAAAAATAAAAAGAAGAACAAAAAACAAAGATAGAAAAAAAAACGAAAAGAAAGAAGAAAAGAAAAAATTTAAAAAGATAAAATGTTTAAATAATGAAAGACAAAACGAGAGAAAGAAAGGAGGGAAGTAAGACGCGAAGAAATAGCCAGGAATAATAAAATAAATGTAGAAGAAAAAAGTAAAAATTGCGAAAAAGGAAATAAAAAACGGGACGACCAGAAAAGAAAAGAAAGAATAGATAATAAAATGACAAAAATAGAAAAAATAACAAAAATACATAAAAGAAAAGAGAAAGAAATAGAATATCAAGACAAATAAAACTGGAAAATGAACAGAACGAATGTAAGTAAAAAAAAAGAAAAAAAAGAAAATAATACAATATATAAAGAAAGAGTGATATAAAAATTAAATCTAGAAAGAAAAAAGTAAAAAGAAAAAGAATAAGAGAAAGGAAAATAATAAAATGCATTAAGTAAGATAAAAATAATAACGAAATAAAGAAAAAGATAAAAGGAAAGTAAACTGATAGTCAAAACGAAAGAAAAAAAAGCGAGAAAAGAACGCGTAAGAAATAAAAAGAAACGAAAAGTATATATTTCGCAAAGAAAGGGTGAGAAAAAAGAATGAAAGAAAGCAAGATAAAAATAATGGAAAAAAGGAAAAAAGAAACACACAAAAAAAAAACAAAGAAAAGAGGAAAGGAATTAAAAGAAAGAAAACATGATAAAATGTCTAAAGAACAGCAGATGAAAAAGAAAGAAATCGAAAGAAGGAAAATTAACCGAAAGATGAAAAAGAAAGAAAGAAAAAAAAAGAGAATAGAAAGGAAGAAAACGGAATGAAAAATGATGATATACGTCCAGATAGATCGAAAGAAAGAAAAAAAGAAAAGAAAGAAATGAATGAGCGTAAGAAAAAGGAAGGAAAAATAGACGGTTATAATTGCATCTATCTGGAATATTTGAGCAGAGTACGATTGTATTTCGCGATTTGTAACGATAGAAGAAAGATTGCAACACCTAATGAGCAACACTCCTCTTCCTGAAGAACGGAAAACGGCGCGGCCATCTTGGCAGGTTTATTAGTTTGCCACAAAACCAATCTAGGTTATTCAAAGAGCAGCACGTCAACAGTTGTGGTCAGTCAGGATCGATGGAGTGGCGAGTACGAGGGTGTGTGGCATAGTTCAAAGCCGATGAAAGGTAACACACACACACATATATATTTATATATATGTATGTATATATATATATATATATATATATATATATATATATATATATATATATATATAATAAAATGTTTTTTATCTATTTCTTAAACACAGCTATATATATATATATATATATATATATATTAATAATTAGCTAATTTCCTATGGCCGAGGGGTTAACGCCCTTGACTACGAATTAGTGGCGATTTGTGATCGGAGTTCGGGCCCGCCGACCGTTGAGAATTAACTTCCTGCACTGAAGATTGCGTTAGCATGAACCATCGATGTCTGTAGGTAATAAATAATTAATATTTATTTGTAAATAATATATATATATATATATATATATATATATATATATATATATATATATATATATATATATATATATATATGAGTTTGAATATTCCTGCATTAAAAGATATATTTCTACTGACTGTCCTTTGTTATTTCACCCAGTTATTTTCTTTTTTTTTCTTTGGGATTTTAGTCATCTTATTCCTTATTTTCTTTTCTTTGTTACATTATATTTGTATATCCGTAAATTCAGGAGACTTCCGTTTTGCCCGGATCACCGGAAGTTCGCAGACTTATCTATTTTCTAGCCCATTAATAACTAAGTACATCTACAATATTTTGAAGATTATCAGTAGTATTTAAAACATTTTAAGAAAATATTTTCATATTTAATTATAGACACTTTTTCTATAATTAATAAAATTAGTTATCATATTTAGCACTGACTCGTTTCATTTCATATTTTTGTTTTCGCCGTAGCTAATTGAATTGGATATTCCTCGATGCTTTTGTAATTGTATTAAAGTATTATAGTAATGCATTTTTAAAAATTTAATACTAATTTTATTTTATGAATACTAAATTCACAATTTTTTATCTAATAAGGAAAAGAGGAACATTTACGTATCATTTTTATTTACTACAATTGTTTATTTATTTTTTAAATTTTCGGGTTTAACTTCCTATGTGAATAAACCACCTCGTCAAGGTCGTAATAGTATTTCATTCTAATTTAAGATAATTTGATATGCAGATTTTTGTTCTTTATCCCTTATCTAATTTTAAATTACATTTCAATATTATAAGTATATGTTGTTATACATTAAATATACTGCTAGTTATGATTCCGTTAGATCTCATATTATAACTTTCACAGTGAAATTACAAGTATATACATATATATTGTAGTATATATGTATATATATATATATATATACTACAATATATATATATATATATATATATATATATATATATAATACAACATATATATATATAATACAACATATATATATATATACTACAATATATATATATACTACAATATATATATATATATACAACAATATATATATATATTGTAGTATATATATATATATATACTACAATATATATATATATATACATATATATATATATATATATATATACATACCACAAACAATGTTTCAAGCAAACTACCTTTCCTTATTATTATATATATATATATATATATATATATATACATATATATATATATATATATATATATATATATATATATATATATATATATATACATATAATGCACTGTTCTTTCAGTCTTGTATTATTCAAAAATGAATGAAATCAGAACAAACGGAATGAAGGAATGACTTAATATATAGATATTGACTTAATATATATATATGTTGGGCAGATCTATATTTACATAGACTGGAATATATATATATATGTCATCATTAATAAAAAATGATATATCTAGAGCGTATAGTTATCATGGATGTAGGCGATATATTGACGACCTTGTTTGCATTAATGATAGCGAAGAGTTTGCAAATACTAAACATTTAATATATCCTAAAGAGTTAAAATTAAACTGTGAACATAAGGGAACACGAGCGACTTTTCTTGATTTGGATATAAAAATTGAAGATAAAATATTTATCTATAAACTGTTTGATAAAAGAAATTCATTCCCTTTTTGTATCGTGCGAATGCCATATAAAAATAGTACTAGCCCTGTGTATATATTTTACGGGAGTATTATGTCTGAATTTCTGAGAATTGCTCGTGTTACCTTAAAATTAGTAGATTTCATGCCCCCAATTTCTGATCTAATAATAAGAATGATTAACCAAGGTGGCGATCAAAATAAAATATTTGGACAATTAAATAAGGCAATTACTCGCCATCCTGATGCTTTTAAATCTCATCAAATTAATCAAAATAAACTGATAGAACAAATCATAGTATATATAAATAGAAATAATGTATAATATGTATAAACGTATATATAAAACATCTGCTAATTATAATAAGATAAACAATAAAAATACAGTAGAAAGAAAGAAAGAAATGTTAAAAAAGAAGAAGAAGAATAAGAAAATCGACAGTTATGAACGCCGATTTTAAACACCGGGAGTTGGCAAAGAAGAAGAAGAAAAAGAAAGAAAAAGAGAACAAATTAACGGTTAACTTATAGACGCAGATTTGAAACAATGAGAAAAGAAAAAAGTCGACAGTTGTGAACGCAGATTAGAAAAACTAAAGTGAACAAGGAAGATTAATATTTATTTGAGGTTGACAACAACGGGGAGATGGACAACAAAGTATGACGAGGGAGAAAAGGAGGAACTAAAGGTATATATATATGTATGTGTGTATGTGTATATATATATATATATATATATATATATATATATATATATATATATATATATATGTATATACATATTTATTTATTTATCTTTTATTTTTTGATGTGTTGATGTTTTTTATATTTATAATATAAAACTAAAAATAATACATTAATCACTTAAATAATAGTGTCATGGATTCGTCCAAACACTTTAAAATGCAGCAACATTTTTGTAAGTAACGGATAAATTTTATTAGACAGACGAACAGCACAGGTAAAGAATTTTTTTTTTTGTGTCTTAAATAACTAATATAAGTTAGCAAAACATTTATATGGAACACAACGTAGATTTAGTATAAGGAACGTTTATGTTTTTGTCTTTTAAGGGAAGTGGGGTCTGATCAACTCTGCTGGGAAGCCATGAAATTAAATACTGTCTTGTTTTTAAATTCCCGAAACAGTTTTTCATGGTAAACAACTGATGATCCCTTAAAATAGTGTTAGAAACTAACTAATATAATAACTGTAAAAAATAAATTGACTTACATGAGTGATTTTCCACTGGAAGACTTGAGACTAAGTTTTTTTTTATATATATATTTTTTTTTATATAGTTTTAATGGTTGAGAAACTTCCGAGACTATATATATATTGTTGTATGAAAATATATTCATAGCAAGTAAGCTACACAGAAATGTTCATGTTTCAATCCCGCAGGAAGTCATCAAGCTAAATCAGTTTGCGATTGCTTTATATATAAGAAGTGTTTGTTCTAGCTAACTAGCCAATCGAATTCGTTGATATTATGACTCTCTGTCTCTCTCTGTCTCCCTGTCTCGCTCGTGCTATCATTTGTTTGGTCCAATGGCTAAATTCCTCTCAAACAAAGGTTTGACAGTCATTTGTTTTACAGCTCTTTGTAAGAGTCCCGTTTAAAGTGGGTCAAATTAACAGGTCACCTTACTATAACTTGTGGGGGCTAACATAATTTATCTATTTTTATTTATTTAGTTATATATATACAGGGTGGGCCAAAATAAGGGTCCTATCTTTAAATTTGAATAACTTGAATTTGAATAACTTCCACAAAATAAAAGTTAAACTCACCAAACTTTATGTGTGTGTAGACTGACCCTTCCGAGATTTTTTTGAAATAAACAAAACAAATTTTAGCCGAAAAACACTTCTTAAAACTTACAAAAACTAAAGTATTGTTTTTTACACTGTTTTGAGTTTTTTAAGCAAAAATAATGTTTTCTAAATGAGGGTACGTTCCTTAGGGCTAATACGGCTCATGCTTGCTTCGGAAGGGGTCCTTTACTTATTCTAAAAAAAAAATTTTTTTTAAATCAATAAATAAAAAAGTTATGAATTTTTAAAAATAGGACCCTTATTTTTGCCCACCCTGTATATATATATATATATATATATATATATATATATATATATATATATATATATATATATATATATATATATATATATATATATATTATGCTGTGAAGTGTGCATTGAATGTTTATAATAAAACGATTTATTTATGGGAGAAACTTTTTAAAGAAATGTCTGTAAATGACTAACCTCGGACAAAGCACGACGCGGTCGGGATGAAATTTGTCTCATGCCTATGTAAGCTGATCGCTGATTGGCTGTTTTACAAATTCTAAATCGGTCAAAATAGATAGCATTTCCTCGTGAATTAATCGCAAAGCGATGTCTGAGGAGTTAATAATTCATAGAGAGAAATTAGCGTGCTACCCTCTCTTTGGAGCATGCAGTTAGGAGAGTTAGTCGTATGGGATGAAGAATAGAAATTAATTTTATATGTTATAAATATGTGTAAGTTGCTGGAAACACAGTCGAGGTAAGGCTGTATAGGTAGTGTTGACTTTTGATGTGTTTGATGCATTAGTTTTCTTGCTTACTCTAACTGGTTTGGAAGGGAACACAACTCTATTTATATATGTAGACTAGTGGACCCGTGTCTTGGCGTTGCCCGGGAATGTAGAGTAACTAAAGAAATGGTTGGTCACGACCTAGAGCTATTAACTTATTCGCTGCTTCGAGCTTAAACGCAGACCCACGATATTAATGTAAAACGGCGATCGGAAAAGTAAAAAAAAAACAACAAAACTTTAAGCATCTAATTTGTAAATCGCACAACCTTTTTGTGTAATTGGCTAAAACAACCTACTTTCTGGTAAGTAACAGTCTTGAAATGAATAAAACCTCACGGTGTAAGGTGGTAGGAGTAGTAGTAGATCTGAGTGTTAGAGTGAAAATGACTCCGACTTTCTCTATGGATGACTAGGAAAATGTACAAATTATTTAAAGCGAACGAAATGAACGTATATATTTTCGAAAACACGCAGCAACAATTTGCCTAAATGGCTGCCGAAATAGATTTGCATATGCAGCTGTTGTTACTAAGGGGAAAGTAGTTGGTGTAATAGGTGAAAGAATTCACTTTACTCTATATATAATATTCTGTTTTTGTATGCCCTACGAAGGCGCCCCCCCCATTTTAATGCGAGTATTGTCTTACAGCGTTTATTGGTCTCTGTGTCAGTGTCTCGTCTTGACACTGGGCGGATGGCTGAACAGAGGCTCAGCGGCCGGTGGGGATCAGGTTATCACAACGGCATGAGCGAAATATCAAAGGCAATAGAGATAACAAACGAATTGGTTACGTTTAGGGGAAAAGAAAAACAGAGAGAGAAAGGGGCTGTTGAAAGGAAAAAGAGGGAGAAAGCGAATAGAGAAAGAGGCTGCGGAAATAAAATAAAAAATTAAGTAAGAGGAGGAAAAAGCATAGAAACGGATGAAAAGAAATAAATAGAATAGAAAAAGAAGGATAGAAGTAAGGAGAAAAAGAAAAAAGAGGCTGGGTAAGGAAAGGAAGGATGAAATCAAAGAAAGAAAGAGGATCGGGAAGGAAGGATGAAATGAAAGGAATGAAAAGAAAGAAAGCGGCTAAAGAAGGACAAAAATGGAATAAAGAAGAAAAAGAACTGGAGAGAGAAAAGAAGAGAAAGGGGGTAAAGAAAGAGGCGAGGAAACGAAAGGATGAGAAATGACAGATAAAAGAAGTTGGAAAAGGAAAGAAAGGAAAGAAAAAGAGAGGCTTGAGAAAGAAACAATGGAGAAAGAAAGAACAGAAAGAAAATAGGCTGGAGAAGAGAAAGAAAGGGAAAGGGGAGAACAGAATGAGGTTAGAGAAGAAAAAAAAGAGAAAAAGAAAGAAAGTGGATAGAAAAGAAAGAAGTGAAAGAGACTGGGGGAATAAGAGAAAAGAAGAAATGGAAGAGAGAAAGAGGATGAGAAAAAAGGAAAGAGAAAGAAAGAGAAGGAGTTAAGGAAACGGAAAGAAAAGTAAAGAAAGAGGGGAATAAAGGGAGACAGGGGAGAACGAAAGAGGATGATGAAAAAAAAGAAGAAAGGAGAGACATATGGGTATTGTGGAAAGAAATGAAGGAGGAAAGAAGGTTAAAAAGAGGCTAGTTAATGGAAAGAAAGGGTAAACGGACAGAAAGAAAGAGGTTTTTAATGAAAAAGGCGGAAAAAAGAAGGAAAGAAAAAACGATAGAAGAAGAAGGATGAAATAAAAAATAAAGAAAAAAGAAAAAACTAAGGAAAGAAAGGGAGAGAAAATTAAGGAAAGAAAGGGGCCTAGGAAAAGAGGGAAAAGAAAGAATGGAGCGAAAAAAATTGGGAAAAAGAAAGAATAGAGAAAGTAAGGAAGAAATAGACTGAATAAAAACGAGCAAAGAAGGGAGAGGCGTCAGAAAAAGATGTGCTAAAGAAAGCTATATAAGATATGAAAGAAAAAAAAGAGACTAGGGAAAGCGAATAACAGAAAAATAGAGAAAAAGAAAGGTATTGGGGAAAGAAAAGAAAAATGAAGGAAGGGAAAAAAGAGATGTAGAAAAAAAAAGAAAGTTCGTAAGGGGGTGAAGAAAAACAATGGAAGGAAATAAAGGGCAGAAATGGGCAGGGTCAGGAGCTTAGTAGATATTGTGGGGACCTATTAGGTTAGAGACTCGTTTTTACACCGTAACCCTAACCAAGGGAGAGAGACTTGTGGTTAGTGCACCAGCCCAGGTGTAGCAACAATATTCGATGCATTGGCGAATGGTGGCCTTACGGTAATATAGGATACTGGCAGGTGTGAGAAGTTTTCTAGTTAGTTTTTCATCAGACTTGGCAGTATTTTCCATGTATTTTTCAATTCATGTTGCCTGCCTGTCACTTGTAATGAAAATGAAATGCTCGCGTATGAATGAGGACCCCGTGTACTCCTGTCCCAAGGCTTTACCCCCCCCCCCCCAAAAAAAAAGATAAACTGAGAAAAATATTTGGAGGAACCAAGAATATTAAGTAAACGAACTAGAAAAACGAGAAAGTATTTAATATGTCAATCACATTTAGCAACAACAAGCGCATAAAGAAATCAGAAAGGAAGCACATAGAAAAAGGAAAGCAAGAAAAACGAGAAATGATCGAAAATCTCAGTAAGTTTTAACAACGCGTTGCTGAAAGAATGAAACGAATGAAAGAAGAGAGTTAAGAAAATAAAGAAACCGTTAGAACAGGGAATACAAATGTTCGTTACATGTATTAAGGAAATGATGAATGGTAGAAAGAAAGGAAGGAAAATGGAAGAAACAAATACAAGAAAGATAATTACGAAAATGAAATTGAATTGAAAAGAAAAAATACAGAAAGAATAACTGCGAGAAAGGATGAAAAATCAGTGAACAATCGGCGGAGCAAATAAAGTGGTGGAAGAAGTTTTAAAAAGTAGAGAAAAGAAGCTAGAAATAAAGCTAGAAATAAAGCTAGAAATAAAGCTAGAATGAAAGAAAATGGAGAACGGTACGAGAAAAAAATGCAATAAGTTAGTTTTATCACGAAACTCAAGAACATTTTTTTTAAAACGCGGGGAGGAATAAATAAATACGATAAAAGAAGAACGAAAATATGAGAAATGTCGGAAGGTATGAAAGAAAAAAACGAGAAACTGGGAAAGGAATAGAAATGTAAGTTACATTTAGCAAGCAACCCAAGCAAAAGAAGAGAAGAATGACAGAGAAAAAGAAGTAAATAAGTGAACCAAAGAAATAATAAAAAAGAAACAAAAAAAGAAATAAATGAAGGAAGAACAATGCGAGAAATAAAAAAAACGAAGGAAAAGAACGGAATGAAAATGACGGTTATATTTAGGTAAGGATAAAAAGGACGATAGTAATTAGGGGAAAGAGTAGTAAAGGTAGAGTTAGGGTAAGGTTTAGGGTTACTGTTAGTATTACGGGTTAGTGTTGGGAGTTAGGGTTAGGGTAAGGGTTAGTGTTGAGAGTTAGGGTTAGTGTTACGGGTTAGTGTTGGGAGTTAGGGTTAGGGTAAGGGATAGTGTTGGGAGTTAGGGTTAGTGTTACGGGTTAGTGTTGGGAGTTAAGGTTAAGGTAAGGGTTAGTGTTGGGAGTTAGGGTTAGTGTTACGAGTTAGTGTTGTGAGTTAGGGTTAGGGTAAGGGTTAGTGTTGGGAGTTAGGGTTAGGGTAAGGGTTAGTGTTGGGAGTTAGGGTTAGTGTTACGGGTTAGTGTTGGGAGTTAGGGTTAGTGTTACGGGTTAGTGTTGGGAGTTAGGGTTGGGGTAAGGGTTAGTGTTGGGAGTTAGGGTTAGTGTTACGGGTTAGTGTTGGGAGTTAGGGTTAGAGTAAGGGTTAGTGTTGGGAGTTAGGGTTAGTGTTACGGGTTAGTGTTGGGAGTTAGGGTTAAGGTAAGGGTTAGGGTTAGGGCGAGGGTTAGTGTTAGTGTTAGTGTTAGTGTTAGGGTTAGGGTTAGGTTTAGGGTTAGTGTAAGTGTTAGGGTTATGGTTAGTGTTAGTATTTGTGTTAGGGTTAGTGTTAGTGTTAGGGTTAGGGTTAGTGTAAAGGCTAGGGTTAGTGTTCGGGTTAGGGTTAGAGTTAGTGTTAGGGTAAGGGTTAGTGTTAGGGTTAGAGTTAGTGTTAGTGTTAGAGTTAGTGCTAGGGTTAGGGTTAGTGCTAGGGTTAGGGTTAGGGTTAGAGTTAGTGTTATGGGTTAGATTAGTGTTATGGGTTAGAATTAGTGTTATGGGTTAGAGTTAGTGTTATGGGTTAGAGTTAGTGTTAATGTTAGGGAGGCATGGATTAAAAAGTACGAAAAAGAACCAGATACAACAATTGTAGCGCTTGATATATCCAATGCGTTTGACAAGGTCTGGCATGAAGGTCTTCTCATAAAAATGTATTCAGATGGTATTAGTGGATGACTATTTAATATAATTAGATCCTTCTTATCCAAAGAATACTCCAGGTTGTTCTCCAGGGATTTTCATCCAAACAACATGACATAAATGCAGGTGTACACCAGAGATCGATCCTTGGACCTATATTGTTTCTGATTTTCATAAACGACCCCCTGAGTACATTTGCTGACGACACCACGCTCTACTCTCGTCATGTGGGTAAAAGTGACCCGCACACATCCTAGGCAATGGCTGAATTCTTAGAAAGTGACCTCTAGTCTGTAGTGGAATGGGGTCATAAAGCAATTGTTACATTTAATGCTTCTAAGACAAAGCTCTTTTTTTTCAACGATTACAAGAAACCTCTTCTACCACCGATTGCCATGGGAAATAACACCCTACCTTAGAGTCCAACGCTCAAACTCCTTGGCTTAACATTCACATGTAGCATTAATTGGAACAAATACATAGAAGACATTGCCAAGGCTGCTGCTAATAAAGTGTGTGGGGGGGGGGGGCTTTCTCTACCGAGCTAGAAAACTTTTCACACTTGACAGTATCCTATATTTCTACAAAGCCACCGTCCGCCCATGCATGAAGTATTGTTGTCAAATTTGGGCTGGTACATCATCCATCAGTCTCTCCTACTTATACAAGGTCCAAAAAGAGTATCTGATATAATAGGTCCCTCACTATCTACCAAGCTCCATCCCCTGTCTCATCGCCGCAATGTTGCATCCTTGTGCTTGTTTTACAAGTACTTCAATATAATGTGCTCCGATAAACTTACTGCTCTGGTCCCCTCTCGGCATAAATATACTCGACCAACGCGACAATCAGCTAAATCCCATCCATTCACTGTGAATGTACCTAGATTCCGAAAAGCCTTATACTCCAATAGCTTCTTTACGCGAGCAACCGTCCCTTGGAACTCTCTTCCTGCCCCCTGTTTCCCCGACTGTATCCGCATGCAGAAATTGAAAACTAACAAGCATCTCGCTGCACGGCTCCCAATTTAGGATGACTCCTAAAACTTTCAGCCTAATTCTCAGTAGCCCCTTACGTCTACAGTGGCAAATTTCTTTGTTTGGGGTGAACTAAGTTAATATATATATATATATATATATATATATATATATATATATATATATATATATATATATATATATATATATATTACATTGAAAAATAGAAACGACATATTTTAACATTTTTTTTCCAAATATTAGTTTCATTTTTATTAATAAAAATTACAAAGCTAAATATAATTATTACAGAATAGTTTGTTAATAAATAATTAACTACTATACATATTTGTTGTTAAGCTGGTTTCGTTTTAATCTCTATTTATATTATTCAATAGGATTTTTAAGAACTTAACTGTATGAAATCATTTTAATAGAAAGGGGAGGCCACTCTATGTAAGTTCAGAAATGCAGTATTGTATTGAACAGGAAAACACAATTAAGTTGTTCGATTTGCGATGTAACGCGCGTTTGTTCACGTGTAAATCTATGAAACGTTTTGTCGCCATACGCGTTCGTAATTTTAATGATCGGAAGCGATATTTACTTCGTAGCTTTCGAAAGTTTTTTCATTGAAATGTACAAATTTGATGCTTCCTTTTTATGTATTAAAATTTCATCATCTCTGTTGATTATCCAATGAAAATGGTGAATATATGGAAAATTATATTACCAAAAGAAATATCCGGTCGGATATAGTATGCAATCGATGAAATCGATTTGAATAAAATATTGACAATTTTCATAATTCACTGGTTAGGCAGAATCAATTATCGATTTTTCAGATGCAATGGTATATCTGTCTGACTTCGAGAATCCGACTGACTTTTCTTTATTTATTAGATATCTTAAATTATCATTTTGATATCTATACTATATACACTGCTTTATCATGCTTTAATAATCAATAATACAAGTTGGTATTTACCTGACACCCCACGAAGAGACTATCTGACACAATATCGCATTTAAAATAGGAGTATGCGTCCGTTCAATCTGCACGTTTAGTGATGAAAACGCGCTGTCAAACTTAAACATTACTGACAAAAATGCCATTTTTCTAAATTTACTTCCCCAGGAGGTTAGGCACAAAGCCAGTTTTATCTTACTCCCACATGGTAAGATGTGACCCAAGGTCAGGTCGGGAAAGTGGGACTTGAAAAGCCAGCGCCGAGAAGGTGAACACTCTGGCCATTAAAAATTGTCTGGGCATCTCCGTCGGCATTCCCCATTCAGGCAGTAAACAATAAACTTACTCCTCCCCAAAGAGAGGAGGCTAAGCCTGGGAGGGTGGACCTCCTAGAACTGCATAGGACAAACCCACATACCGGCGTAAATGAAGCCTCGAATGCCAAGACGGTACCGGTCTATGGGGTGCAGTATCCATCGGAACAGATAAAAATGCCATTTCAAATTGAAGCGTGACAGACCAATTGACACACCGACCGACATAGACTTTTGTAGAGCAGCTTTTTCTACACTTGTCGGTATTCGAGATCAAAATGTAGTATATCTTGTGGAAAAGGAAATCCTTTTCGACTGGGGCAATTTTTACTCTTGTCCCATACAGAGCCCACCTTTCTGGGAGCTGGATATACTTACATTAAGTGCCGAGCTTGTGTCTAACTTTGCCCTCGTGGGGAGGCAAATAAATAGGAACTAATATCTAATAAGTAAGATGCGCCCATTCAATATGTTCATTTTCTATTTCAAACTTAAACGCGACAAACTGAAATGCTATTAATTACTTAACCGTGACAGACCGACCAAACGAGCTTTTTATATAGATGTTTGGAAGCGTCTAAATTAGAATTTGCATGTTTACCGATTGAAAATTACATTTAAAACTTGAACGTGACAGATCAACGGATGAACTGACCGACGGACAGCGCTTCTTATGGGGATGCGTGGACGCATTCTAAAGATATTTATAAACAAAGAAAAAATCCCACGGTAACCGCTATTCTCTCGGGACACAGACTCTCGCCACTAGTACGGGTCTTCTTTCACTGCTCGTACACTTCTTAAATCCTAAAGAATTTAGTTACGATTTCTTCGCAATTCCGGAAAGGAAAAGAAAAAAGCCTCAGCACCCCCCCCCCCCCCCGACAAACCGCATCTTTAACGTCTACCGACTTCCATGTCAACCCCCGACCCTTAAAAACCAAGCTCGACCCTATTACCCGTCGTCCGACTGTCGCCTTCGGTTTCTTATGACGATAGCAATTATATAACTACACAGTGGTGACTTCCGTTCAAACGATGCGTCTCTATTTTGACATAAATTCGCCATCTTTAAATTGAGAGTTGAAGCAGCAAACAGGTTCACAGCCTTATACCAGGTCGGAGTATGATTCTGTTCGGTGGTAGGAAGTTATCCTCCCAAGCATTATCTCCTCCTTCGGAAAGGTGGTTGGTTTATCGCCGGTCATCTGGGGTGCTACAACAGAGGAATGTCGACATGCCCGATCCCTGAGAATGTTGCTCCCATCCGGTGTGCCTTCCTTTTTTTTTTTGAGAGAGCAAGATTCTCCGCTATAAACTGAACTTGTGTCTAGCCTCGCTGTTGTAGGAGACAGATCCCGTTTTGTTTGTAATCTGGCCTTTTGACCAAGATCAAAGTGTAGTATCTGTTCCGATGGATACTGCACTCCATGGACTGGTATCGTCTTGGCCTTAGGGGCTTGATTTACGCCGGTCTATGGGAGGTCCACCCTCCCAGGAGTAAGTTTATTGCTTACTGTCTGAGGCACCCCTACCAGGGAATGCCGACGGGGCTGCCCAGGCAATTTTTAATGGCCAGAGTGCTCACCTTCTCGGGCGCTGGCTTTTCAAATTCCACTTTCCCGACCCGACCTTGGGTCACATCTTACCTTGTGGGAGTAAGATAACACTGGCCTTGTGCCTAACCTCCCGGGGAGGTAAATAACCCGTTCCATGAATATTTACTAGCAGTAGTACATTTCTCGGGACGGGTGAATAATATCCACTTCTTTTTACTTGTGTTCACCACAAACAAAACATATTACCAGTGAGACATAAGGGGTTACTGTGATAAGGGGCCAGATTTATAGGAGCCATCGTAAGTGGGGAGTTGGGCAGCAAGATTTTTGTTCACATTACATTAACATTTCTGTATGTTAGTACAGTCAGGGAAACAGAGAGCAGGAAGGGAATTCCAAAGTCAAGCGGTCCAAGGAAAAAAGCTATTAGAGCAGAACATTTTCCGGTATCTGGGGACCTCTACAGTGAAGAAATGGGATTTTGCTGTTTGACGGTTTGGTTGGGGGTATTTACGTTAAATAGATACAAGTAAGGTAAGTTCGTCGGATCGCATTCCGTGGAAGTACTTGTAGAACAAGCACAGAGATGCAACATTGTGACGATGAGATCGGGGCTTGGTAGACAATGCGAGACTCTCTTTTAACCTTTTCCAAGAGGGAGAAACTAGTGGTTGGTGCACCAGCCTAAATTTGGCAACAATACTCCATGTATTGACAAATCGTTGGTTTATAGTGATATAGGATACGGGAAGGTGTAGAAACGTTTCTTAGCCCGGTAGAGGGAGCCCATCTTCTTTTCAGCAGACTTGGCAGTACCTTCTATGTATATTTTCAATTCATGTTGCCTGCCTGTCAATTGTAGCGAAAATGAAATGCTAGCGAATAAACGAGGACCCTGTCTACTCCTGTTCCAAAGGCTTTAACTCCGTATTACTATTTGTGTTCTTATTTTTTAATTTCGATAATTTCTCATGTTCGAGTTATAAAAGAATTAAACCTCTATTTTGCTGTTTATGGATACCCTAGACGAACGGAAACCCCACGATATCACTGAACCAAAAATAACTAATACAAATGACTAGCACCATATTGACATTTTACTTGAGGAAGGTTATGTTTTACCTTCGTATAGGATTCTGTTTTCAATTGCATTCCTCGACAGACAGTGGCACGACGAATATAATAGACTAGACTATCCGTGCCCCATTGGGCTGCATAACAATATACACATTCAAGGCTCTGAACCGCTGCTGCTACTATTACCACTTAAGTATTTCCCTTTCTTCTGTGTTTATGTCATTTATTTATTTACGGCATTCTTTTGCTATTCTTCTCTTACGTTGTTGATGCTACTCCTCCTTCACGTTTCTTCTGTGTTTATGTCATTTATTTATTTACGGCATTCTTTTGCTATTCTTCTCTTACGTTGTTGATGCTACTCCTCCTTCACGTTTCTTCTGTGTTTATGTCATTTATTTATTTACGGCATTCTTTTGCTATTCTTCTCTTACGTTGTTGATGCTACTCCTCCTTCACGTTTCTTCTGTGTTTATGTCATTTATTTATTTACGGCATTCTTTTGCTATTCTTCTCTTACGTTGTTGCTGCTACTCCTCCTTCACATTTCTTCTGTGTTTATGTCATTTATTTATTTACATTATCTTTTGTTACGCGGAAACTACTCTCTCTATTCCCCTCTTCCCTCGACTATCCTCTCCACCTATTCCACTCCTCCTATTACTTTCCTCTTCCCCTGACCATCTAAACATTCTATGTGCAAACAGGCAAGCAAGGTTATCAGAGTTTTACTATTATATAGATTTAGCATTAATATGAATTTTGGATCATATTAGTTCATCAGCTACAGAAGACGAGAAATCTCCTAACACCATTATTCCAATATTCCATGTTTGTTTTTGCCTTTTCAAAGTGGATATGGATGGGTATGTGTATATGTATACGTTTGTATGTATGTACATGTGTATGTATGTGTATATGCAAGTGCCCATTTAGTGTGTATTATTGTATTTTCTGAAGAGTGCACAATTTCCGCATGTGGCATTATATCGAGTATTATTGTCTTTTATATATTTTTTGTAGTTTGTGCGTTTTTGGTTCTTTTTCTTTACTTATTATCATGAAGAATAATCAAATTAGGGAGTTGAGCGGAAGTGTATTTTATAGGTAAGCCACACTTCCGCTAAAATTTGTATATTTTTGTATTTGAAAATTATTAAATAAAATCGTTTTATTATTATAATTATAGTATTAATAGTATTAGCCATTTTGTTTTTGACATTCAGACAATAGAAGATCAGGTGAACATGTTATTGTCAGAATGTCTAATACAATGGTTAATACTACTTAATAATTTTCAAATGCAAAAATATACAATGTTCACCTGATCTTCTAAGACAATGATCCCTAGTATCACTACAAAGAGAAAAGCTTCACTAAACTCACCTGATGCTCTCAGACGACTGTCTATCAAGCTTACAATAGTTTCCTCAATTCTGTGCTTAATATTTGATAACTATTTTTTGGCAAATATTTATAACATAATTTTCGTTTTTTTTAGCCTACTTGTGATACTTCTTCGATGTAGACTTTTCCCATTATTGGTTTTGAATTTTTTGCTTATTTATTTGCCCCCCCCCCCATCTACGAGGGTAAAGTTAGAAACATGGTCGGTTTTTAAACGCGGGAAAAACCATCTTCCTAAAAAGAAGCACTCTAGATTGGGGTAAAAATTCAAAACACATCCCTCGGTCTACGAGAACTTTTATCTTTGCTAGAAGGACAAACAGCTGCCACTGAGAGCACCACGTTTTGTTGGTGGTAACTTTTGGACGATCAGAACCCGACTAAAAAAGTTTGAATTACCGGTTTTGATATTCCCTCACTTCCAAGTTATGTCCACTATATTTCTGAATCTTAGTCTGGGCTTTCCCTGATTCTTCTATTTATCTTCCTCCCACAAGGTAAGATGTGACACAAGGTCGGGAAAGTGGCAAAGAACCAGCGCTCGGGAATTTGAGCACTCTGGTTGTTTAAAAATTGCCTGGGCAGCCCCGTCGGCATTCCCTGGTAGGGGCGCCTCAGACAGTAAGCAATAAACTTACTCCTCCCCAAAGAGGGAAGGCAAAGCCTGGGAGGGTGGACCTCCTAGAACTGCACAGGATCGACAACCTCCAATAGACCGGCGTAAATCCAGACCCAAAGGCCCGGACGATACCGGTTTATTAGGCGGGGTAAAAAAAACCCGGCTGAACTCCTTTCCCTGATTCTTAATTCCGTTAAACAGCTGAAAATAAAACAGCTGAACTTGTAGTCGTTTAGGTTCAATGCTCTCCAGGTGACCTCTTATCCATATGAGAATATTCTGTATTAGGATACCCGCCATAGATGGTCGGCCTGCACATTCCAGTATTTCTTGGTTAGTGCCTTTGTTCTCTTTGAAGTGTCGATTCACGTAGCTATGAAACTTTCACCTCAGTATGGTATATATTTTATGTTCTTACTCTATAGAGAAAGGTTGACGGCTCTGTAAACTTTGCACTTCACTCAGGTCGTGACATGTTGGTTTCTCCAAAGTTTCCCACAAGGTGTGCATGCTTTTCACATTCAACGTCGTATTTTTTTATCCAACCTAGCGCTTACGGAGACTGTTCTTTCGGGGTAGGTGAACTTCTTGCATTGAGTCAGTTGCTCATCGTTGTTTCTCACATGGAATGATTCGGCACATCGTCTACAATGAATCGTTTACAATGGACATCGTGTTTCAGCATTAAATTACCCGAAAGGGTTGATTTGCAGGAAAAGAGACAAATCAAAGCAAGTCAAACCAAAGATAGGGCTCAAGAATCAAATTAAGTGAGTATAACATGATTGTAATGTGTCAACTTTATGGAAGTCTGTAGAATTTTATGCGATTTGATCATACTGGTTGCCACCCAAAAGCAAACAGGACATTTACATAAATATAGTAACTAAAGAGTACTTATTTCGGAGAGATTCGCCACATGATTAAGAACAAAACCTTTGCCTGGGAAAGCGTTGTGTCAACACGTGCGGATTATTAGGTTGGGCACCCCAGAAAAAAACATTCGTGCCGCTATTCCGAATTCACAACAGCAAGCCGTATTCAATAGACCGTTTCTCCGATCATAATTCCCCAAAAAGTCAAAATCTTTTTCATGTAAAACTTTATATTTAAAACTTGCTGCTATTAAAAAATATATTTAAATATGAAATAAAAATGTTTTTATTTTTAAATAGCTGCGATCCGACAGCACTGGGAATGGTAGAAAAATTCAATGTGTCGACAAAACCCCAAATATTTGATTACTTATTTTTCTAAAAAAAATGATTTAAAATAAAAATACAAAACTTTTCCTTTCAGCAAGTTTTAATTATAAAGTTTTACATGAAAAAGATTTTGACTTTTTAAAGATCATGACTGGAAAGAGAGTCTATTGATTGTGGCTTGCTGTTGTGAATTCGGAATAGCGGCACGCTGACTCAGAGTCGGATGTTTTTCTGGAGTGACGCAGGTTTTACTTGGGCACTTGCTAAAGGCATCTTCAATGATGTATGTTTGCAGTTTAGCCGTCCTCCCACATACAACACCTGATATTCCCAAATGGTCACCCATCTGGAACTGACCAGACTCAACGTCGCTTAACTTCAGAGATCTCACGAGAACCGATGAGTCAACGTAAGTCATACATTTTACTATGTACAAATGTATTTCGCTACACGCGTGTATTTTAGGAGATGAGTAGACATGGCAAGAAGACGGAGGAAAGTTCTATACATCCAAGCGGTACACCTATTCCTTGCTGAGATTCAATACTTTTGACTTTATTGAACCAAACAAATGACCCGAAAATAGTCCAGATCACAATGTAATCGATTTTCCCGTTTGGAATTAATAGTTACATCATCTTCAATTACAGAGGAGATAAGTCATAGATATAAAATCCTTAAAATCTGTTTATTGAAAATTTGGGAAAATATCCGTTTGATGAATGGAAGTTGTCGAGACCGTCTACGTTGTTGTGCAGCTGTTTACGGAAAGCACATTCCGCATCTCATCTAACATCTATTTTAACAATGCTTCAGTTATAAAAAAACTGTTTTCGATTCAATTAAACCGAAGGAATGCCACTTGCTCAATCAGGATCCCTGAACCTTGGAATGAAGTTCCAGATGTATTAAATGCGCCAACGACGCAGCTATTCAAGGCAAAATTGAGCAGGTGCTAGGCCACTGTATCCTCTTCTGTGTACATTTCTATCCCCTTTCTCTACATAGCAACTGAAGCATGCTGTTTTTATTTTTTGCCAAATTCATTCAGTTGAATCGAATTTCAACTCTAAGTATAACATCAGCATCTATTTGTTAATTGAACTATATCTCCTATTTTTTTTTATGACACCTTGTAATTTAAATCTCTTTAAAATTACGGAAACTTTTTCATTTGAGTGTTTAGTACTTTCTATAGACCCGTTTAACATTAAACAGGAAAAACACTTGAATTTAAAAGAAAACACACAGATGATTACATAAGTAATGACCACAGAGTCTTGAAGTATATATGTTGGTTATAAACATTTATAACTACATTTGTTAAGCGAAAGTTTTTTTCATCGGATCCAAATTTCTTCCAAAATGTTCAATATTTTAATAGATGAGGATTTTTAAAAAGAATTTCGGTATTGTTTATTCGAAGCTGTCTAATGTTTCCATACAACTATACGATCTGAGCAGCCATTAAATTTCTTCCAAAATGTTCAATATTTTAATAGATGAGGATTTTTAAAAAGAATTTCGGTATTGTTTATTCGAAGCTGTCTAATGTTTCCATACAACTATACGATCTGAGCAGCCATTAAATTTCTTCCAAAATGTTCAATATTTTAATAGATGAGGATTTTTAAAAAGAATTTCGGTATTGTTTATTCGAAGCTGTCTAATGTTTCCATACAACTATACGATCTGAGCAGCCATTAAATTTCTTCCAAAATGTTCAATATTTTAATAGATGAGGATTTTTAAAAAGAATTTCGGTATTGTTTATTCGAAGCTGTCTAATGTTTCCATACAACTATACGATCTGAGCAGCCATTAAATTTCTTCCAAAATGTTCAATATTTTAATAGATGAGGATTTTTACAAAGAATTTCGGTATTGTTTATTCGAAGCTGTCTAATGTTTCCATACAACTATACGATCTGAGCAGCCATTAAATTTCTTCCAAAATGTTCAATATTTTAATAGATGAGGATTTTTAAAAAGAATTTCGGTATTGTTTATTCGAAGCTGTCTAATGTTTCCATACAACTATACGATCTGAGCAGCCATTAAATTTCTTCCAAAATGTTCAATATTTTAATAGATGAGGATTTTTAAAAAGAATTTCGGTATTGTTTATTCGAAGCTGTCTAATGTTTCCATACAACTATACGATCTGAGCAGCCATTAAATTTCTTCCAAAATGTTCAATATTTTAATAGATGAGGATTTTTAAAAAGAATTTCGGTATTGTTTATTCGAAGCTGTCTAATGTTTCCATACAACTATACGATCTGAGCAGCCATTAAATTTCTTCCAAAATGTTCAATATTTTAATAGATGAGGATTTTTAAAAAGAATTTCGGTATTGTTTATTCGAAGCTGTCTAATGTTTCCATACAACTATACGATCTGAGCAGCCATTAAATTTCTTCCAAAATGTTCAATATTTTAATAGATGAGGATTTTTAAAAAGAATTTCGGTATTGTTTATTCGAAGCTGTCTAATGTTTCCATACAACTATACGATCTGAGCAGCCATTAAATTTCTTCCAAAATGTTCAATATTTTAATAGATGAGGATTTTTACAAAGAATTTCGGTATTGTTTATTCGAAGCTGTCTAATGTTTCCATACAACTATACGATCTGAGCAGCCATTAAATTTCTTCCAAAATGTTCAATATTTTAATAGATGAGGATTTTTAAAAAGAATTTCGGTATTGTTTATTCGAAGCTGTCTAATGTTTCCATACAACTATACGATCTGAGCAGCCATTAAATTTCTTCCAAAATGTTCAATATTTTAATAGATGAGGATTTTAAAAAAGAATTTCGGTATTGTTTATTCGAAGCTGTCTAATGTTTCCATACAACTATACGATCTGAGCAGCCATTAAATTTCTTCCAAAATGCTCAATATTTTAATATATGAGGATTTTTAAAAAGAATTTCGGTATTGTTTATTCGAAGCTGTCTAATGTTTCCATACAACTATACGATCTGAGCAGCCATTAAATTTCTTCCAAAATGTTCAATATTTTAATAGATGAGGATTTTTAAAAAGAATTTCGGTATTGTTTATTCGAAGCTGTCTAATGTTTCCATACAACTATACGATCTGAGCAGCCATTAAATTTCTTCCAAAATGTTCAATATTTTAATAGATGAGGATTTTTAAAAAGAATTTCGGTATTGTTTATTCGAAGCTGTCTAATGTTTCCATACAACTATACGATCTGAGCAGCCATTAAATTTCTTCCAAAATGTTCAATATTTTAATAGATGAGGATTTTAAAAAAGAATTTCGGTATTGTTTATTCGAAGCTGTCTAATGTTTCCATACAACTATACGATCTGAGCAGCCATCAACTTTCTTGGTTGTCCACCATGCAGCAAATAAACAACGTATCCTATTTTTAAAGAAAGAAAAAAAACACCCAAGATCGCTAAATGTGATTACCATCGGCACTTTGCCCGAGTGACACGTATAGAGTTGAAGGGGTCGGAGAGACGGACAGCCCTGCCGACCCGTGGATCCTAACCTTTCGCTCTTGTCACTTGATTCTGATGGCAGCTGGCTTTCTTAAACGATGCAATTCTTTCTGAACCTTTATCCATGACGATGCTATAAGCACAGCAATTTCAAAATAGAAAAAAAAGATAAGAATTCCTTTAGATTATTTTGAGACTTTTGTGTTTAATACACAACATTCCCCTCCTCCCACCACTTCCTGTTTCATTCGAATTAATATCATTACTTGCTGCTTTCTTGTTTATCCATCTTGAATGTTTATTCGGTTTTTATTCATTTTTAAATGACATTTCTTCCCACTGATTGTTTTTCTCTTCTCTTTCTTATTTCCAATTTCTTCTTTTCCAACACTTTTATTACCTTCCGTTGTGTATTTGGTAATCTTGCAGTATAAGCTACAGGCGAGGGATATTAAAAATCACAAACAAAATATAAAACAAATAGTTTTTAACAAACGCATTAAAATTTAATTTTCTACTGACCTGTATACTTTAAACGTTCTGAAACCGTTTTACAGATTTTTTTATTTCAAAATCCGATGTCTCTTTCGTCATACGAGAACCAACATGGCTATTTTGTCATCTGCTGTTGTTATTCATTCCTTAAAAAAAGTTTTAAAATAAACTTATCCTAACACTAACTTTATCCGAGGATCAATTCCCCCATCCCTGGACTTAGGGTAAGTTATAGTGTAAGCCATTTTTTACTATCTTTTAAGCCTGAAATTAGCGAACACTTTCAAATAAATCGACGCCATCTTTGATTTCTATCGTATTTCGATAAGTCAACTTAACGATGACACATTCAAACATAATAAATGTTGCAATCAGTTTCCACATTTTAAAAAGTACACAGATCGGTAGAAAATAAAATTTTAATAACATGGAAGTTATTAGATATAATTTTTTTCAATTACAATGCAAGATTACAATGCATTTCATTTAGTAGAGAACCTGCCGTAACACGGGTGTTGCTTCTCGATCAAAAGACAATCGATTCTATTTATTGAATATGCATTTTATACATTTCAAAACAACTATATATTATTTCTAGGTTATCGTTTTTGTGAAATTTATTTATGGACGTGGTTGAAAAATGCACATGTACTGCCCTGCACGGGGATTGAACACACATCATTCAGATAATGAGATTTTGTATTTAATACACTACCACCCTGATTCCACTCCTCCCACCACTTCTCTTCACCCTTCATTGTCACTAGTTACGGACAGAAAGGCGCATACACATCTAGTCATTATTGATTATAGAGTCTGTCAGTATTCTGATTGTCATGTTTATTTGCTTTCCTACGAGGTCAAAGTTAGACACAAGGTCAGGTTCAAATTTGGGAAAAATACAGCTCCCCAAAAAGTGATATTCTGAATTGGATCAAAAATAAAAATAACATCTGTTTAAAAGAATTTCTTCTCGTCTTCTGAATTAAGACTGAACAGTTGCTACACTTTGATCCTAGTGTAATAGTTTTGGTTGTCCGTGGCGTGTATAACGCATTATACACGCGTTGTCGTCGGGAATCCAGGTCCTTTATCCTCTGGATTGTATCAATCACTCGGACGTCGATGTTAAGTTTTTCTAATACATGCAACTTTGATAATTAATAAACAGAGCGAGGGAACTATGGACTTGAACAAGCGTAGGGCTGCCCATTCGAAGAAAAACAGAGAGATAGACAGATAGCTTGTTTTGTTACACCTAGCTATATTGTGCGTGATCTTCCCCACCACACCCACCCACTGGGGCTCTTCGGTGAGCGGTCACATTTCCTTTCCGCCTGCTTCAGTTGTCAGCCCAAAAGATCTCCCTTCTTCCGGGAATCACGTGGTTTCGCCAACTTCCGTTTACTAAAGGTTAAATTCTACCTCCCATCCGTCAATCACATATTCATTCAAGCAACGACTTTCATTATGTAACTCTAGCCCGAGGCCGAAGAGTAAGTTTTGATTGTCAAAGTCTTTCCGTTTTGCGTTCATTTTTATTCATTTTTAGATTGCAATTTATTGCCATTTTCTTTCTTTCTCCATCTCTTTTGCCTTATTCATTTCTTGTGTTTTCTTCCGTTTTTTTCTTTAATTCTTGATATTTCACTTTCTTTTTCGATATTTGCCTTTCTTTTTATTTCAGCTTACTTTCGTTTATATTTCATTTAATTCTTTCAACATTTATTTTCTTCCTTGTCTTTTTTTTCATTCTTTTAATTTTAGGTGCTAGTAAAGAATTGAAACGAACCAAACAGACTTTTACCGAACTAAATCTAAAACTTAGGTTAGGGTTAGTTTCGGGTTTGATTAGCGTTAGTTTAGAGTTAGGTTAAGGTAAGGTTAGGGTTTAGTTAAAATTCTGTAGACTTACCCAATTGTTTCATATGTTCACCACATTTATTTCTTTCGTTTACCCTTTCACTCTTTTTTGTCATTTTCCGTTTCATCATTTTTTTTAATATTTCTTTTTCAGCAAAAAAAAGAATGACAGACGACAGTAATAATGAATTAAAATAGAAAAAAGATTAAAACATTTTGTATTACAAATTAAAGCAACGAAAAAGAAAAGATAGGGAAAAGAAGGAACTTATATTAAACAGAAATAAAGAGTAAAAAATAGAAAAGAATAAGAAACCTTTTTCAACCACCGATTGTTATGGCCGAAAGCACCCTTCCCCGGAGTTCAATGTTTAAATTCTTTGGCCTCAGACAACATGAAGTCGAGTTAGTACATACAACATGCTGTCAAGTTTATCGCAAAGAAGGTAAACTCCTTCTATCAGGCTAGAATATTTCTCACCCCAGCCAGTATCCCGTATCTCTATAAAATCGCCATTATTAGAAAATGTACTTGACTTAACTTTACTTATGCGCATACTCCAGAGAGCTTCGCCACATGGTTGATAACAAAATTACACTACTTATCACGGTCTTCGGCCAGTCCTTCTGCTGTCAGGAGGGCAGGCCAGTCTCAACCATTATTTGATCGGCCGATCTCTTTATTGGTCGTCCTCTTGATCTTTCTTGAATAGAATCGTCTTGATACTATTTCTTACATAGCTGGAGTCTGGTGGTCGGGAAACATGTCCATACTACGTTTTTCTCTTTTTTGTTTTTTTTCAAATAACATTGTTTATGGATCTGTTAATATTAAGCTTCTTTCTGATGTCTTAGACTACCTTGCAAAGTTACTTCAAGGATAGTTCTTAATCATGTCATTTCAAAGACATTGAGCTTCCTCTCATGCTCTTCCGGTGTCGTCTATGTTTCACTTGCAGATACAGAAATAGGAAGTATTAATGAATTGTAAAGTCGCAACTTCAGGGGCGTTAATATGTCCTTATTGCTCATTATCTGTTCTTATAGACGTCCAAATGTATGAACCCGGTAAATGTACAAACCCAGATAAATTTACAACTTGTATTTAATAAAACGCTTAAAATATGTGTCGGGATTCTAGAATGAATCCCGCTTACAAGCTCATAATACAAGCAATGTCATATGCAAGGCAAAATAATAATTCACAGGCAATAGGTTGTTTAAATAAAGCGTTTATTAAACGTGTGTAACGACAATGAAACAGAGTACATTAATATGTATACAATGTGTATGTGGAATGGTGAATGCTGTGTGTATATATGTATGTATATATGATGTGTGTGGAGTTGAAATAGTTCATATGATTGTAACGCAGATGGGAAAATATGTTCAATAAAGAAATTGTGTACGTGAAAATAAAATGTTCTGGAGAAGAAATTGTTTCTGTAAGAATACGAATTCGTGTGTGAAGAAAAATCTTTTACCAAGAAAAACGTGTTTATGAATTTGAACACGTGTGATTTTGTAGGGTCAGACAAGGAGACGAGCAGCGTCTCCGATGACTACCGTCTGCCGTGGTTGGAACTGACAAGCGGCATGTCTGACGTTGTGCACTGGTTTATATAATCAAAAAGGGCAGATAACTGTGTGGTCGTCTTCCAGCGCCACCTGATGGTGAAAAGCGACGCCCACTGGCAAACCGCTGTAATTATGTTTGAGAGGGGGAGATAACTTCTACATATGTACAACGTTTCAGTATTGAATAATGCGAAATTAGGGTTGATATGCCGCAAAACCGACACAGTGGAAATAATCCAAACGTAAAATGTGTTAATGGAAACTCGAGATAAAGAAATAAATGAAGAAGAAAAAAAAATACATAAACCTTAGTTGTTCATTTATTTAAAAAATTATTCGTTATTATTCGAACACTTCATTATGTACATGTACACTAGGGTAGGTCGATTTTACACTTTTTTTTAAATATTAAAAAAAGGCACGTGCCGAAAGTTGTATATAGACCTATTAAATACTCATGCAAAAAATTAGATCAAAAACTTCAGCGGTTTTTTGAGCGTTTGGTATCAAAGATCGTAGACAAGAATATACTGAAAATTCCTCGTTTTTGCAAGTTTTGCTTAAATATTGGTGTGAAAACCAAATAATTTTAGCATTTAAAATCAGGGAATGTCCTTTTATTTTATAAAAATGATATGAATTAAAGAAATCTTCAAATTGAAAATTTGCCCCCCCCTCATTTTCAGTATCTGCTTTTGTAAACTACCTTTTAACGTTATGAATTAAACAGTAATATTTGAATACCTAAAAAAATGATTTTTTTCTGTTATAAGTGAAAATATAACAAGCAAAGAAATAAGGAAAAACCTAACACTATTTTAATGGAGCTTAATATAGAGTCAAATTGCTCCATATAAGACCCCTTAGACAAAAATGCTGGTCTCAATTTCTGACTCAAAACTTTGGCTGTAATGTGTTGATGCCTTGCTTCAAAACCATATACAGTTTGTGAAGCTTCTGTTATTAACTTAACTGCCCGTTCCACGCCCTGAGAATGTCAGGGCAAATCTGGCAAGTCAAGCTTGGTTCCATTCATCAACGATTCTCGAAGTTCAGATTCAGTAAAATCTTCCGTTATTGGTGGTTCAAAAATGCCGCATAATTTTAAATCTATTAATTGTGTCCAATGTGTGGCATTAAAATTAATAGGTGGTATTCTTTTTAATCTTTTTCTGGTTGACTTCTCACTCCTTAAAGAACAAATTAATTAATTGAATTATTAAAAAATTCCAATCTGTACTGCTTTAATAATTATGGTGAAATTAGATAAAATCTTTAAAAATCATTCTATAAATTGGAATAAATAATTGAGTCAGGGATATATGAATAAATATTACTTACCTAATGGCCAAAATTCTTTTTAAAGCTTCTTCTCTTACTTCAATCTCCTCAGATTTAACCATGGAATATAGAAAGTTTTCAGGCAGTAAACAAAATGTATTACCTTGTATATTTCTAAATGTGATATCTTGGATTTCCTGAGGCGGCTCCTTAATCCTCTGGATCATATTAAAAATGTGCACTTACTGATTGTGGAATTTACTATTTCTTTTAATTTCAAACCAAGAAGGGGCATACACATTTACAATAAAATTTACTACATAGTGTAGTTTTGTTGTGTGCCTTTGTGGGTATGCACCACGAGTCCATAAACACATGAGCCTGATGGCCAAAGTTAACCATCTTGCTTGGTTTAAAGGACCAATTTTCCAGGAGGCATATCTAGAGTCAACCTTACCTCTAGAAATACCTACTGTGTATTCATAAAGAAGTCTTTGGTCAGAAGTAAGATCATGTATTTCATCAATTTTAAAAATTGACTCTAGAGGATTGCTAATAGTGGAAAATGATATTTGGGGTAAATCATGGCAATCATTTGAGCATAATTTCCCCAGAGGGCTACTGAATGTTGTAGGGCCCTTTGCGCAATCATCTATGTTTTTAAAAAGGGCTCTGAAAGGTAGTTCATTATGATGCAAAGAGCAACCAATTGTGTGAAGATTTTTAAAAAGTTTTTTTTCTAAAATTGCAACCATTCCATCTTCGCAAGCTGTGTTGGTATTAGTGTTGTCAACAAGTATAGCCTTGATACTGTTCTCACTGTGGAATTCATGCAAAACATCCACCACTTGATCTGCATGAACAGCACCTGTTGCACCACTATTAGGAAGAACTCTATGTGTCAGATATTTACTTTCACATAGTGTTTCTTTTGTAAAAGTTAAATGGTGTTCTGGTCCCTTAGTTTTTTTCATAATTCTCTGTCTATTTTCATCCACAATTTCCTTATACATCAATGTGTCCTTATCCATTCTCCCATCAACTCCAATACATATAATATTTTAGGTGGGGTAACAACCCCTGGCTGAAATAGTTTTATTTATCTACCTCCAACAAGGTAAGATGTGACACAAGGTCAGGAAAGTGGGATTAGATAAGCATGCGCTATAGAGGTGAGCACTCTGGCCATTAAAAAATTGACTGGGCAGCCCCGTCGGCATTCCCCTGTAGGGGCGCCTCAGACAGTTAGCAATAAACTTACTCCTCCCCAAAGAGGGAAGGCAAAGCCTGGGAGGGTGCACCTCCTAGAATTGCACAGGACGGACAAGCCCCAATAGACGGGCGTGAATCCAGACCCAAAGGCCCGGACGATACCGGTTTATTTGGTGGGATAAAAACCCCTGGCTGAACTAGATTTTATTTATCTACTCCCAACAAGGTAAGATTGACACAAGGTCAGGAAAGTGGGATGAGAAAGCCAGTGCTCGAGAGGTGAGCACTCTGGCCATTTAAAAATTGCCTGGGCAGCTCCGTCGGCATTCCCCGGTAGGGCCGCCCCAGACAGTAAGCAATAAACTTACTCCTCCCCAAAGAGGGAAGGAAAAACCTGGGAGGTGCACCTCCTAGAATTGCACAGGACGGACAAGCCCCAATAGACGGGCGTGAATCCAGACCCAAAGGCCCGGACGATACCGGTTTATTTGGTGGGGTAAAACCCCCTGGCTGAACTAGTTTTTATTTATCTAACTCCCACAAGGTAAGGTGTGACAAAAGGTCGGGAAAGTGGGATTAGATAAGCCAGCGCTCGACAATTCAATATATATTTGTGATAATTAAATGTGTAAACAGTGTTTACAAAACACAGAATCAACACGGGAACTCAAATTCGCTCGTTGAATTTTCAACCGGTGAATACCATAAAAAATATCCAATAAATAAAACGCCTATGTAAATAAATAATTATTTATATATAACATTAAATATTATAGTGTTTTATTCCTTTTTAATTTGAATATGTACATTTAATTTCTTAAGAAAAGGAATAATAAACTTTAAAATATTTATTATTAAGTAATGTATTACTTTTTTTTGTTAAAACCCGGGTTTAATTTAAGGCGACACATCTGCCGGTGAAATCTAGGCAGTGATAAAAAATCTCGATTTATTTGATCTTAAAGTTGCAATGCTCAAATAAATACAAAGTTATAAAGAAAAATATTTCTTGTGGTAACTTTTGACATTATTTGGCAACTTTCTTCGAGTGCGATAATTTACAGTTTCAAAATCGACCTCCCCTAATGTACACCGTGAAGAGGGAAATTATAAGCGTGTTTTATATAAGCGTGTTTTATATATATATAAGAGTGTTATTATTATTATTATTATTATTATTATTATTATTATTATTATTATTATTATTATTATTATTATTGTTATTATTATTGTTATTATTATTATGTATATATAATAAGTAGTTATATATAATAATAATAAAATAATAATAATAATAATAATAATAATAATAATAATAATAATAATATAATATAATATATAATAATATAATAATATATAATAGTTATATATAATAATATATATGTTATTATAATATAAGCGTGTTTTATATATATAAATTATAAGCGTTTTTTTTTATATAAGCGTGTTTTATAAAGGAAATTATATACATGTACAGTATGAACACTTCATTATGTACTGTGTACGTAATTATTCGAACACTTCAAAATGAGCCTACTAAAAAATTAATAGACGTAAAAAATAAAATTAAAACAAAACATGGAAAAATAAGTAAATAAAATAAAGTAAAAATAAAACATGAAAAAATAAGTAAATTAAAATTAAGTAAAAATAAAACATGGAAAAATAAGTAAATAAAATAAAAATAAAACATGGAAAAAAATAAATTAAAAAAAATAATAAAACATGGAAAAATAAGTAAAATAAGATAAAATAAAAATAAAACATGGAAAATAAGTAAATAAAATAAAATTAAAATAAAATATGAAAAAAAATGAGTAAACTAAAAAAAAACATGGAAAAAATAAAATAAAATGAAATAAAATTAAAATAAAACATGGAAAAATAAACAAATTAAAATAAAATAAAAATTAAACATGGAAAAATAAGTAAAATAAGATAAAATGAAACATGGAAAATAAGTAAATAAAATAAAATAAAAATGAAACATGGAAAAATAAGTAAATAAAATAAAATAAAAATAAAACATGGAAAAATAAGAATAAATAAAATAGAATAAAAATCCCCCCCTCCTTCAGTTACGAACATGACTTATTCAACTTCGTTTTGTTTAATGTTCTAGGGGATATCTATTTCTATAAATGAATAAGGATCTTGGATGGAACCACAAAGATGGTCAGGTGTGATGTTAGGGTGAACGCGGCTACGGGGTTTTCTTTCTTTTATTTTTTTAGCGGTCTGTAGAATTAAAAAAAAAACAACAACAAAAGAGGCGTGGGTCTTGGACATTTAACAGCTGGCCAGTCTCGACCACGTCATCACCCGGTGAGAATCAAACTCGCGAGATATATCACATATGATATCTTATCGGTAAACTGGCCGCGTTATCTCCGGATGGTGGCTAATAAATTTTGACCCCCGAGATTTTCGTCATGAAACTGAAAGGGTAGGGTTCGGTGATGGGAGGATGAGAATAGGAGAACGAAGAGAAATAAAGAACAAATAAAGGTGAAAGAAAAGAAACCTATAAAAAATAACGAAGGACAATAAAAGAAATGATAGACAAAAAGGGTAAAAAGGGGAGATAATCAAGGTAAAAAAAATTAAAAGTGCAAAGAAAGAAAGAAAAAATTTCAGTGAAAATAAGCAAAATTAGAATGAAAGAATTTTACCCTATATAAATTTATTTATGAAAAATCAGAGTTTTTTTTAAAGTTACGGAATACAGTATATCCTAATAACCTAAATAATGTACATTTCTCTAGCTCTCCTGAAAACTAGCTCCGTATAATAGCACTAACTAAGCACATGCTGACAATGGCATCTACATATATTCTAAATGTTCTACAATTCACCTCGTGGGAAAGTGCGTAAATCAACATTATTCTCTCATTTTTATTTCAACTTATTTATTTTGTTTAATTGTTTATGTTATTAAAGTTTCGTAAGTGATTTTCTCTTCCTCTTCCGCCTCTCTCTTCCGCCCTCTGTATGTGTACGTGTATGTCTGTCTGTCTGTCTCTTTCTCTCTCCCCCTCTCTCTCTCTCTCTACATATCCTTTGCTATATCGATATATGCATGTACCTATTTTTGTCAAATTTGTAAGTCCTTTCTCTCTAGCACATTCTCCATGATCTTACATATCTATCTATTTTATTCTTTTATTTTTTAAAGCTTCTTCTTCTTCTTCTTCTTCTTCTTCTTCTTCTTCTTCTTCTCTCTCTCTCTCTTTATATCTCATTATGTATGTATCTATATTTTACGATTTGTAAGTGATCTCTATCTTTCTCTCTTTACATATATTTATTTTTTTAAAGCTTCGCAAGTATTTCTCTTTCTCAATCCCCCACTCCATCTCTCTCTTTGCATAACCCTCATCAACCCTCTGTCTCTGTCTGTCTGTCAGCTTTCTGTCTCTGTCTCTGTCTCTCTCTCTTTATCTCCCTCACTATCTATCTATCTATATATCTATCTATCTATCTATTTATCTATCTATCTATCTATCTATCTATCTATCTATCTATCTATCTATCTATCTATCTATCTACTCTCTCTCTCTCTCTCTCTCTATATATATATATATATATATATGTATATATATATATATGTATATATATATATATATATATATATATATATATATATATATACATATATATATATATTTAAATATTTTCCTTGTGGTACAAAACTTAATTATTACTATATACAGACCAAATTTATGTGTTAACATAATGAAATTAAAAGATAACTAAAGATTTATTATGGCGAAGTGCTTTAATGGTACGAAAATGTTCACTTCGCCATTTTGTTTCACAAAAAGAGACAGGTGTACCTGCGTATAAATGAGCGAAGTCATTTAATTTCGCCTTAAGATCACTAACCTTAACGTCAGATATAGGTGGAAGTCTTGCTAATTGAGCAAAGAAGACTTCGAATTCAGAGTATATTTCTTCCCGTTTCGGAATAGTAGGAGGAATGTAGAAGTCCAAACCATGTGAGAGGATATTAAGTTCAAGTGGGTTCTCCTTTGAGTTCGGTATAGGTCAACATTTTTTGTTGGTGTTCATGAAGAAGGTCTGCTATCTGGTTCTGAAAGACCAGACGTTTAGTTCCGCTATGTTTATGACACATTTTGTTTGTTAATCAATGAGACGGACGCGGACGTTTTTCTTTCACGCCCCTCAACAATATCCATCCAGTTCTTAAGTTTACTTTAGATACGAAGTTCACTCTCTGTGAAGAGTACAACCGAAACATGTATGCACATATGTAACCAATAATGTTTGTATAAATAAAAATGTATACTTAAGAACAGATCTACTTGTTATTGAGCACTTTTCATAAACACTTGAGTTTCAACGGATTTACATCTACAGAAACTAATACAATATATATATATATATATATATATATATATTACTTTTATTCACCACAAACAAGTAACATTCCACTGAGACATAAGGGGATACTGTGAATTAGGGACCATGCGTACAAGGACATCCAAAGTGGCGAGTTGTGCAACGACATATCTGTTCACATTACATTTAATTTCTTCATACTAGTACAGTCAGGAAAGTAGGAAACAGGGAGGGAATTCCAAAGTCAAGCAGTTCCAAGGAAGAAACTATTAGAGTTGTCTGTCTTTTTTTTCCATGGTTGGACTGGCTAGGTTGTACGGGATTTGGGAAATATCCGATGAGTTGACACAGTTTTAGAGAGGAAAAAAGTTCCATGAAAACATCTTAGAGTTCAAAGAATAAGCGAAATTCATAATTTTCTAGACTTTCTCATACAATCAGCGAGTGAATAAAACGACCCTAGAAGGATTTCTTTATAATTATCAGGCTTTTGTATTGAGTTGTAAACTACGTTCCCTCCGTTTAAAAAAAAAAATTAAATGTAAAAGTGTGAAAAACTAACAACTAATTAATTAATAATGTATTTTACAACTTTTTTCAATCGTTCAACAAAGTGTGCAATCCATCGTTGTTAGAAATGAATAAAGTCAAAAATACATAGAAGCAAAAAGGGAAGTATCGAAAATGTTCATTTTTCGATACTTTATATTCTATTTTAATGATCTGAAATGCACAGAAATTCACTTAAATTAAGTCGAAAAATAAACCAATAAAAACAAAATAGATTCCAAAATGCTTCCAAATTAGAATTCTCGAAAAATGCAATCGATTACAAAACCAAAGCAAAAAAGCAACTAAAAACAGTGGAAATCCAATCGTTACGGATTTCCCAAACAACCTATAAGTTCTCTTAATGTGTGTGTGAAATGAAAAAGGAAAAACGAAAAGATGTTTTTTTATGTATTTGTCAACGTTTCGTCTTTATTTGTAAGACTTCTTCATGGTGATAATTTTAAGAATAATGTCATGCAAGTACATAAAAATATTTCGTTGACATGATGGGTTAATGAAAAGAAGTAGTAGCCACTACTGGGAGCGCAGGACCGAGGTCCGGGCTGAGAGAAGTCGGTGGCAGGGAATGACATTAATGTGGATGGCTGTGTCAACCCAATATTTTTATATTTTTATGTATTTGCATGACATTTAAAAAAAAATCATCACCCTGAGGAAGTCTTACAGATAAAGACGAAACGTTGATGAGTGCATAAAAAAAAACATCTTTTGGTTTTTCTTTTTTCATTAAGACCGATTACCCTCAGCCTCCTTTCTCATATATATATATATATATATATAAAAAATTATTAATACCTACAGACGCTAGCGTTTCAAGCTTATTGCTCTTATCAGTGCAGGAAAGTAATAATTCTAGATGGTCGGGAGGCGCGAACCTGGTTCACAGAGTCAGTCTAGAATCTGCAAGCAGTCGCCATATCCACTCGGCCAACGGAAACTGTCACGTAATTAAGGGAAATTAAGATCTATATGTACCTAGAAGCGGGCACAGATAGAAGACTAGTCGAGAGTGGTCTATGAACGTATTCGGAACTTTGCATTAGAGCTTTTTGACAGTCTATTTTTAACATCCCAGAGAGTGCTCAACTTTAATTTTTTTAAGGGGCTTGTGGCATTAGCACTGCTGGTTTAGTATTATTAGAGTGAGCTAGTGTTCAGGAGAGCTGGAGAAACGTACTAGACAATGGGTTATCAGAGCCTTCAGTAACTAAATAAAATATGACTTGCATCAGTCATATATAACTTGAAATGAATGTGACTAACTCTATTTATTGGCGAGGGGGGACACAGGTGATATGTAGGTCTGAAAAGATACGTGTTTGAATGGTACTGGTTAAGCGATATCTTAAGGGTCAGAGGTGTTCCTCAAAACGGAAGTCGACGAAATCACGTGACTTCCGGACGGAGATTTGCTTCTCTTGGCTGTCGAGACTTCAAGCAAGTAAAGACGTGTCTCTTTCTCGCGTTCGAAAGTATCCTGTCTCTCTGATATTTTCTGCTGCTATTCTTTTGTTTGTAATCAAGGGAGGCGCGAGAGCGCTCTATCCCTTAATAGACCTCACGAATGGCCTATGCTGGAAATCTCATTTCTTTGATCAATCATAACTCAAAAACCAATAAACCAAATTTGTTCAAACATTGCACAAATTTTTTATTTGATAGGTTCTATAAGTGTGTAGAATTTCAGCATCATTAGTCAAGGCAACCCAGAGATCCAGAAAGTTCAATTATGAAATCATGTTATCCGTGTGTACGTACGTACGTATGTATGTGCCACCCTGTATTTCATCAACTATTTTATCGATTCAGCTGAATTTTGGCAGAGATAGAGGTCTAGTTGATGGCATTTTAATTTCAGTTTAAGGGTATGCGAGCACAACAGGGCTATGCATTTTACTGGTAGGAATTTTTCTTCAGCGCACCTCACACACTTCATCCACTCATGCATAGAGATTTATACTGTAGTGATGTGATAATGAAATGGTTTGGTTGATATGTAGTCATACCCTTAATGACAATAAAAGTGTAAAAATTTGGGAATTTCCTTGCTTTTGTACATTTAGTGTATATGAATTTTCATCTTAACCCTATTAAGGGCATATGGTTTCAGTATACTGGCATTTTTCATGGAATACAAGTACAAGTTAAATAAAATTTAATTAGTGTTGAAATTGCTGTCGCCTCTATTTCCATGAATTCACCAGGGAAGGATCTCCAAGAATCACCCCTGGCCCAAAAGAAAGTCGGATACTGACCATAGTTCCAATTCAGAGAGATATGCAGCAGAATCTTCTACCATCACAACTCCAAATGGTTTAACTTTAATTGTAAACACATTCAAACTAAACGCAACGCACATACACGATTGGTCTTTAAAGTAACGGGACTTTATGTGATGTGTGAGCGATAGGCGAAAGAGAGATAGACGAATTATGCTATTATCTCACATGATACCTTGAGTATATATAAGTGTGATCTTAAATTTCTATGGTTTAGTCTAGTAAACCATTTGGTTATACAATAATACTTTATTGTTATATCTACTTTATTAATCGATGTAGTTGACTCTTTTGTAGTCAGTACATACTACTTATCAAAATTCCAAATTGACACATTTGCAAATGTCTTACAAGGAGAAACCGGAGATTGAAGGTCAGCTGAACACCTTCCATGGTAAAAAATATAGAGTAGAGAAAGACTAGCGACTTCTCTTGTGTGATAAAGGGTCTTCGATTCAATTAAGTTACTGTTCAATGTCAAACGCTGGGTGGAGAGAATTGCTCCTGGAAATTCATACCTGTGGCAGCAGGACTCCGTTCCGTGTCAGACCTTAGGTAAACGCCAGAAGTGAGTGTATCATCAGTCCAAATATTTGCCCCTCAACTCGTCTTATTGCAAATTCATGGACTATTATGTGTGGAGCGCAGTTGAGAAAGCACCAATTGTACAACTGCAATACCAAGAACGAGCTGATTTCCAGAATCTTTCCGGAGTTTTTTGAAGAACATCGTTCAGGTTGCGCATAAAAGCTGTGGTGGGGGCTAAGGATGGCTTTTTATGGAAATTGATCCAGACAAGGCATGAAGCCACTTGATGTAAGCAGCTAACAAGAAGGAAATATAATTATCGCAAAGATAGGAGATTCCTATTGGCCTTAGTCTTGAAAAGACCAAGATTATAAGTAGGAGGAAAACAGTCAGCAGGAAAGGAGTTCCACAAGCTTGCAGTTCTTGGAAATAAGCTACTAGAATACGAAGCTGTATTACAATGAGGAAGCAAAACTGCGAATTGATGGATACCACTAGACAAACGAGTCAAACGAGCTGGAACAAAGGAAGCGAGAAATAAATCATATAATTCTGAAGAACACATGCCATAATAGTATTTATAGAAAAGACTGAAACTATCAGCATCACGCCTGTGAGATAGAGGGTGCAGAGAAGAAGAAAGGTTGTGGCCAATCAAATTACAAACACGTGTCTGCACCTTATTAAGAACCCTCAAATTGGACAGAGATTCACCAGCCCAAATATGACAACAGTAATCTATACATGGTCTGATTGTGGATTTGTAGAGATAGAGAATAGCCGCAGGTGTGAGAAAGTGTTTCGATGTTCTTTGAATGACATGTCTTTGATAAAAGATCCTCTAAGAGATGCACTTTGAATTTTGAGAATACATCAATTATTAACCAAAAGAATCAAATCGAACACCCTGTATATAGCTTCTACTATCCTTTTACCATTATAAAAATGGTAGTTTTCTTTGTTTTCGAAATAAAAAAAAGGGTGCCACTTTTAATAAAAGAGCTCAAGTGCGAATCGAACACTGAACTCCCACTTTTAATTCAGACAAGCAATTTTCCCACAGTTTGACGGGCGCCCGTGTTTTGTGAAAACTGTCTGCGATTAATTCCGATTTGTCTCAGACTAGCGACATCCAGGAATCATGTCTTTGGTAAGAAAGGCCAGGTCCGGGATTTTCAAGTAGAACGCTATCGTGACATATTGCTCTTGTCGCCACACTTCCCCTACCCTACCCGTGTTACTTCTACACTCTGAGGGGTCGCATGCATTTGTAAGAGAAGGTACGTGTCATTTGATCAACCCCTCAGTGTTTTCAAGTTTTTTTACCGAGCACCTCGGATTTCGTACCATTTAACAAAAGCGGCCATTGTAATTTACTTCAGAGTTTTTTTTTTGTTTTTTTTTAAATACTATTGTATTTGATATCTTTATTTTTCTTCTTTGTTTCTTTCGTTTCCGGAATTGTTTTCTTTTCTTTATTTGTGCCGTCTTTTCATATCACATTCTCTCTTTCTCTCTTTCTCTCTTCCATTCTTTTTTTTAATTTCTTTCCTTATATCTTCTGTTTCATAACATATTTTCTTATATAAAACGTAGAGCCAGCCAACGTAGTTGTACGTAAATGCTTAATAGCTTTTTTCATGTCTTGTATAGAATTAATTCTGTTTCGACTGTTATTTATAGCTAATATCAGACCATATTCTTGAAAAATTTATTTATAATCGCTTTCATCGATTACATATTTAATCCTATCGATATGTTTGTTTTATCTAGTGATATTTCAAAAGAGGGAGAAGGATATTTTCTCTCACAGTCAAATGTCCTTCCGCTGTCACTCATTACCAACCGAATTTTATTTAATAAGATGCATATATTTTTATTTTACGGTTCTTGATTGTTTCCAGTCAGACACGTTATGATTGGCTAATAGACATATTCGCTTCCGCCCTTGAGGCTCGCATTCACAAATATCCGGGGACTTAGAACCAATATTAACGACGTAGAAACTTTTCTCTTGACAAACTCCCCGGATATCCTAGCACTAAGTGAAACGAACATTCAACCCCCAATTTACTCTCACCACTTTGACATGACTGATTACCTTCCACTCTACCGTAAAGACTCTGACAATCATATGCATGGGCTAGGAACACCCTCTCCTTGACTAAAGAACATAGGTTAGACCAAGCCTACATGTGCTTTAGATTAACATTACATCACAGAGTTAGTTATTTATATTACTTATACCGTTCTTATTCGACTCTGGACTGTACCCTGCTTGACTCTGTCTCTGAAAACTTAGATAGACCACTCTCACTTGACTCGAATGGCCAAATACATGTATTTGCGGATTTTAATGCAGACCACTGTGACTGGTTGGGATTCTCCAGCGTTACTGATACAGCTGGACACTCTACATTTAATTTCTTCTCAGCTCACGACCTCTCACAGTCTGTCACTTTTCAGACCCGCCTTCCTGATGATGCGGACCAGCAATCCTCACTTCTCGACCTGTTCTTGACCTCACTACCCGATGCGTGTGTGGTGAATGCCCATAGCCCGCTCGGAAACTCTGATCACGTTGTGGTAATGATACTTATCACCTTAAAAACTCGTTCAAAAGCTGAAGAGCAGTTGCTCAAAACGACGAGAAACTATGAGCAGGCTGATTTTGAATCCCCCAGGGATAATATCAGCGACGCCCCATGGGGTGAAACTTTCTCACTGCCTGCTGATCAGTGTGCAAATTAGCTAATCGAATTGGTCAAAGTAGGCATTGAGGCTTATGTCTCCACGCGAAAATTCTTCAGCAAACCCCACTCGCCCCAATGGTTCACTTCAGAAAGTGCAGCTGCTATTGCTGAGAGGCAGAAGGCATTCCGAAAATTCGGCCGCCATAAGTCAACTGCTAATAGACAACAATTTATAGAGGCAAGAAATGATTGCAAATTAGTGATAGATGAAGCAAAGAGAAAGTATACAGAGATAACCAAAAAACACATTCAATCACAGAAACTAGGTACTCGCGATTTCTAGAAAATCTACAATCGTGTGATGAACAATGGACAATCGACAATTCCCCGGCTATCAAATCACAACGATGTTGTTTGCACGGCAACTGATAAGGCTGAACTACTTGCCCAGCATTTCGCCTTAAACTCCACTTTGGACTCAGCAAACCATCCCCTCCCTAAATTCCAGCTCCGGACTGAAGCCACACTTGAGAACCTGGTCATCACATCATCTCAAGTCAGAGACATCATAAAAAACCTTGACACCTCCAAAGCCTGTTCTTATACCAGTAATAGTAATAAATAAATACCATGCTGAGCTGGCCCCTGTCCTCTCCAAACTATACAAAAATACCTTGCTGAATCTTATTTCCCTGATAGTTGGAAAATTGCCTCTGTGGTACCAGTCTTCAAGAATTCTGGAGATAGAACTGATTCACTAAACTACAGCCCAATCAGTCTACCCCCGATCTTTGCTAAAATCTCTGAATCATTAATCAATCTAGCAATAGTCCGGCGCCTAGTTAATGCTAAACTTCTTTCCGATCATCAATACGGATTTAGACAAGCACGATCTACTGCAGATATCATAACGGTCATCTCTGAACGCATATACCATACACTGGACAAAGCAGGTGAAGCTAGGGCGGTAGCGCTCGATATATCCAAGGCCTTTGACAAGGTCTGGCATGAAGGGCTTCTTCTAAAACTGCACTCCTATGGTATTACTGGACGAATATTTAATATAATTAAATCCTTCCTAACAAAAAGAAAGATCCAGGTTGTACTCGATAGCCGTTCATCTAAGCAACATGACATAAATGCTGGTGTACCCCAGGGATCCATCCTTAGACCTCTATTGTTCCTGATTTATATAAATGACCTCCCTGATGTAATTGAGACTGAAATAGGAATATTTGTTGACAACACCACGCTCTACTCTCGTCATGTGAGAAAAACTGACGCGCACATATGTGAGGCAATGGCCGAATCCTTAGAAAATAACCCCCAGTCTGTAGTGGAATGGGGTAAAAAAATGGATGGTAACTTTTAATGCCGCAAAGACAAAGCTACTTTCCTTCAATAACTACAAGGAACCTCTTCAACCACCGATTGTCATGGCAAATAACACCCTACCTGAGAGTTCATCATTCAAACTCCTCGGCCTAACTTTCACAGATAACATGAATTGCAATAAATACATTGAAGACATTGCCAAGGCTGCTGCAAAGAAGGTGATCTCCCTCTACCGTGCTAGTAAACCTCTCACATCTGACATCATCCTATATCTCTACAAAGTCACCATCCGCCCATGCATGGAGTATTGTTGCCACATCTAGGCTGAGGCATCATCCACTAGTCTCTTCCTCTTAGACAAGGTCCAAAAAAGAGTCGCCAACTTGATAGGTCCCTCACTATTCGCCAAGCTCCATTGAAAATCAATGAATTAAGGATATGAAGTTCCTTGTTTTGAACTTTTGATGTTCTAATAAATATTGTATCTTTACAATTTTTTTATTCTCATCTTCAGAATTGATTGCTCTATTCAATATATTGAGCTTAATAGTATCACGATAGATTATTATTAAACGATAATTGGGCGAAAACAAATAAAAAAACAGCATTGAGCTGATCACTCGTCCTTTTATATATATATATATATATATATATATATATGTTTGTGTGTGTGCATGTACAGCGATCTGATGTGCATGTGTCTTCATCAACAAATAAAGCAAATAAAGCACTATAGGCAGCTGATAATGCGTACGTAAAACATATATAGGAATTACAATTTCTCTCAAGTCAAAACCAATTTCAGTCTAAATAATTTGGGTAACTGCAAAAAGAATTAACTTGTGATGTTTTCAATACTAAGATTGAGAAGACATTGCTTACTTTTCACTGGAAGCTGATAACAATTTTGTTTTTTAAGTTCTTGATAAATCATTAAAGTTTCATTTTTTTAATTCATTTATTTTAAGAAATAACTTATTCAATAAATTTAAATTGTCTACAGTGATTTAGATTTAATTTTCTGTTTTAGGCTGTCATAATTTAGAACGAACATAGTTATTGGTCAAAACTGTAACAAATTACGTCTATTCTCATCTTTCATCTCTAGAATATATATATATATATATATATATTTATATATATATATATTTGTATCTATATATAAATATATGGTAAGTCAATGAAAATTGATAAGACCTGCAAATGGAAGCAAATCGATATCTTCCTCTTCCCTTTCTTTTTCTCTTCCCTTACTTTATGCTATCCCACAATTCCCAAGTAATTTTAATACACTGCAACAATTCGTTTTTGATTCCATTGAGACTTTTGTCGTTGTTTTTTGCCTTGGAATACGCTTAACTGAAAACAGGAAGAATATTGTTTTCCTTGACATGGCCAAACTTATTTGATCTCTCTCCGAGGACAACAGACCTGAGTGGAATCGTCGTCGTTGGATTTTTATACAGATTCCTCTGGATTTACCAATATTTCTGAGCCCCACGTTTTTTTATTTTTTTTTTATTTCGTTATTGGAGATTCCCATGCCCGTTTGAACTTTAAAATTTTTTTAAAAAACTCTTTCAAATTTGAAACTTTGACAGTCCTATCCTGTCAACTTATCAATCATAATTTTTCCTCTGATGATAAGATTTTAATCTTTGAAAACCTTGTTTAAGGAATGAAAGAGAAGAAAAATAAATGTTTTTTTATTAACTAAACTGCTCCTTGTTTTGAACAACTGAAGATATCGATTTGCTTCCATTTGCAGGTCTTATCAATTTTCATTGACTTACCATATTTTTGCTCTATCCAGTATATTGAGCTTTTCTTATTTCACAATAGGTCCAACTCTCTAAAAGTTTACCTTTTAGTTATAATTTACATATATATATATATATATATATATATATATATATATATATATATATATATATAATGTTATTGCGTATAAGTAATATAATTCCCGCTAAAACAACCTATTAATATTATCATCAGCAGTATGGTTTTTACCTGATTCCCCCTGAAGATGGACCCGGATGGGCCTGAAAGTACTTGGAGCACCTACAGTTATGGGAGATTCATAGGCTAATTCGAAACAAAGACCCTGATTCGACAAATAGAAAGGATCCACACAAGGATACCCATGCATAAGCTGTCTGTCAACAACATTTGTATTACAGATAAAATGCTGCCTATATATATATATATATATATATATATATATATATATATATATATATATATATATATATATATATATTGAGACGTTAGTTATTAACAATTCTCGGCCTAGCCTGTGTAGACAAAAGATTTTGAAGCATCAGTTGAAGATCTTAAATGATTCAAATCCACCATAATGTTGAGAGATTTACTTTTATTTTTCTCTCAATGGTTTTCTCCAACTTTAACCATTTTTTTCCCTTCATAACTCATTCTATTTTCTTAGTTTTTAATTTATCATTCTGACATTTCCTCTTAGAGGGTCAGACGATAAGGCCTTAAGGAAAATTTTAGCAATTTTCTTTTTTTTTCCACCCGCCCGTTTCATTGATTTAAAGAAATGTTTCCTCTGAAATTTATCCTACGATTTTGTTGTACGCGAAATTTACTTACACACACACATACACACACACACACACACACACACACACACACACACACACACACACACACACACACACATATATATATGTTTGTCTGTGTGTCTCCCACTTGTTTTTCATTGCAATGAACGCTTTCTAACTCCTTAGATAATTGTTTTTATCTATCTTGCCTACTGCCAGGCTAGATATGTGTGTGTGTGTGTGTGTGTGTAAATGTATTCCAACACTCTTGTATATTTATATAGTTTTCTTTTTAATACATCATATTTATCGTTTCTTTCTCTTTCTTTTTTCTGTCTTTGTTTATTTCTCTTTTTCATTGCGATCTTTTCTGAGTTTACTTTTTCTAAAATGCATTCTTCTATACGTATTTTACTTAAGCCCCACCAACCCCCTCTTGTTTATAAAAACGTTTTCAATGTGCCCTATCGGTTGACTACTTACCTTCGACAATCGCCGATTCTTCTTCTGCACATTTTTGACGACCTTCTGTCTCGACCCTCCGTGTGGGAAAGCCACTGTCCAAAACAAGACGACCGCCTCTCATCTCTCATAACAATGAAGACCGCAAGGACGGTAATTCTAGACGTCAATTAAGTGGCATTTATCGACAGTAGCAACAGAGACACTGTCGTCCACTTTGTTTTCTAAAGAGTAAGTGTTGAATATCAACCCTTATCATCATACAATCATAATAATTGTAGTAGTTCCAGTGAAGTTAGTTTTGTGTTAATATAAATTAATATTTTGATCATTTATTATTACAAAATGTTATATTTCAAATTAAAAAGGGTTGAATGTAAAATTAAAAAAGAATAAACAATTTTAAAAGCTCAACTTAAAGTTCTTTTTAAGTATTAACATAAAACTAAAAAAGGCTACATTTAAAATTTAAAAAGTCTTAACATCAAATTAAAATTAAATAATATTTTGATCATTTATTACTACTTATCTACTAAAAAATTGATTTGAAATTAAAATGATTCAACTTAAAATTTAAAAACGCTTAACCTCAAATTTAAAAAGCTCAACTTAAAATTTAAAAGTCTTAACATGAAATTAAACTAAATTTTAATTTAAAAAGACGCAACATCAAATTAAAACTAAACGATATTTTGATCATTTATTATTACTTATTGACAAATAATTGGATTTCAAATTAAAAAGGGCTCAACTTAAAATTTAAAAAAGATCAATACTAAATTAAAAAGGCACAACATCAAAGTAATAAGGCTCAACTGAAAATTTAAAAAGGATCAACGTCAAATTAAAATTAATTAATATTTTGATCACTTATAACTACTTATTCACTTAAAATGTATTTCAAATTAAAATAGTCAACATCAAATTAAATAGGCTTAAATTTAAAAGGCTCAACTTAAAGTTTTGAAACGTCTTAACATAAAATTAGAAAAGCTTCACTTAAAAGACTCACTATCAAATTAAAAATAAACGATATTTATTACTGCTTATTCACTAAAAAATGGATTTCAAATTAAAAGGGCTCAACTCACAATTTAAAAAGGATCAACATCAAATTAGAACAGCACCACATCAAAGTTATATGGATCAACTTAAAATTTAAAAAAGGCTCAACGTCAAGTTAAAATTAATTGATATTTTGATCATTTATTACTACTGATTCACTAAAAATGGATTTAAAATTTAAAGGTCTAAACTTTACATTTTAAGAGGATCAACATCATATTAAAAAGGCACAACACCAAAGTAATAAAGCTTAACTTAAAAAATCTTTAAAAGTCAGCATCAAATTTAAAAGGCTGAACTTAAAAATAAAAAAAATGCTCAACATCAAATTATAACAACTGAATATAAACTTTGAAAAAGTTAAACGTCAAATGAAAATGAATCGACATTTTGATCATTTATTACTAATTATGCACTACAAAAGTGTTGGATTTCAAATTAAAAGAATTCAACTTAACATTTATAAAGGCTCGACATCAAATTAAAAATGCTCGACATCAAATTAAAAATGCTCGACATCGAATTAAAAAGGCTCGACATCAAATTATAAAGGCTCGACATCAAATTAAAAAGGCTCGACATCAAATTATGAAGGCTCGACATCAAATTAAAAAGGCTCGACATCAAATTATAAAGGCTCGACATCAAATTAAAAAGGCTCGACATCAAATTAAAAAGGCTCGACATCAAATTAAAAAGGCTCGACATCAAATTATAAAGGCTCGACATCAAATTAAAAAGGCTCGACATCAAATTATGAAGGCTCGACATCAAATTATAAAGGCTCGATATCAAATTAAAAAGGCTCGACATCAAATTAAAAAGGCTCGACATCAAATTATAAAGGCTCGACATCAAATTAAAAAGGCTCAAGATCAAATTAAAAAGGCTTGACATCAAATTAAAAAGGCTCGACATCAAATTAAAAAGGCTCGACATCAAATTAAAAAGGCTCGACATCAAATTATAAAGGCTCGACATCAAATTAAAAAGGCTCGACATCAAATTAAAAAGGCTCGACATCAAATTAAAAAGGCTCGACATCAAATTAAAAAGGCTTGACATCAAATTAAAAAGGCTCATCTTAAAATAAAAAAATATCAACTTTAGATTGAAAAAGTTTTATTTTAATTTAAAAAAGCTGTAATTCAAATAAAAAAAGATCAACTTCAAATTTAAACAAGTTCGAAATGAAATTAAAAAGGCTCGAATCAAAAAGACTAAACTTCAAAATTTTACTCTTGTATGTATGCATTTAAAGTTACACTTTTTGTAACTGTAAGAGTGTTGAACATGTCATCTTAATAACAACATCTGTTAGCAGTTGTAGTGCATTTTCTAATGTGTTACAATCATGTTCTATATAATAATACGCTAAGGCATTTCATGTTTGTACGTACGTTGTCACCTTTCACACACATTAACAAAAATGAGATTGTCCGATCAGTAATGATAGTGTTTGACGATTAATAGCGGCTGTTGTAATAACGCAAACTCATTTGCAATGATTATCGAAAAAGGTAAAGAGTACTGGAAATCTGGGATTATTTGTTGTCACTCAGACTCCAGGAAACACCACCGGTTATTATCAGTGAATAATCACTGATGATGACCTGTGTGAGAACTCCTAGTTGGTACTACTACTACTACTACTACTACTACTACTACTACTACTACTACTACTACTACTACATCATCATCATCATCATCATCATCATCATCATCATCATCATCATCATCATCATCATCATCAACAACAACAACACCATTATTATTATTATTATTATTATTATTATTATTATTATTATTATTATTATAATAGCAGGAACCTGTTAAAATACTTGGGCAGTGTTCTGAGTTAGATATTTTGAACTAAAAGACTGAACCAGAAGACTAGTAAACTAATGACCATACACTCGAAGTATGACACTGAGCGTCAGTACGTAGAAAGGGGAGGATGGCTCGTATATATAGAAGACTGTGTGAATGACACAAAAAGGGAATACGAAAATACATAACCCAGGACATACACAGAAAACAGATCATTGCAGCAAGAGGGATCGCCAACAATGAAAAATGCAGAGAACAGCGGAACTGCAAACAAAGAGACAAGAAGAAAAAAATGGGAAGAGAAGCAACTACATAGACAGTTCATAAGACTAACAAAAGAAGAGACACACAACAACACCTGGACATGGCTATTAAAAGGACACATAAACCGAGAAACAGAGAATCGCTGCTGACAGCCGCACAGAACGAACTATGTTAAAGCTAAAATAAACAAAACCCAGGCAAAAAGTAAATTTAGAGTCTGTGGACAAACAGTAAACCACTGAATAAAAGAATGTCGCAATAAAGCCTAAAACGAAATATAAAAACAGAGATTGATGGGTCAGGAAGGTATTCCACTGGGAACCGCGCAAACCAATGCATATTGAACATACAGATGAATGATACAGACATATACTAGAGTCAGTATTAGGAAAGAAAAATACCCATAAAATCCTCTGAAACATGGAAATGTAAATAGACAACAGATCTGAGCAAGAAGATCGGACGTGATAATAGTCAATAGGAAGGGAAAAATCTGCCAAATTGTAGAACACAGGATGGAGATCAAGGAGACAGATTAAATTAATAAATACAGGGTGTTCGAAATAAATTTGACACTTTAGAAATGGAAAGAAGTAAACGTCATATCTTGGCCAATAATTGATGTATTCTTAAAATTCAAAGTGCATTTCTTAGAAGGTATTTTGCAGAATACAGCTTACTCAAAGAAACCGCTCTGTGCCTCCACCATGACCTCCAGATGGGATCTTAACTTGGACTACGTGGCTTTCACAGTGTGCTCCGAGATACGCTTTTTTGATCCAAGTAATCAGCTAATCAGTGGTGTTGTGGTCGGTACGGTTGGTGCCCTTTTCACCCCCCTACAAATTGACCTGCAATCCGGCGAATTGGGGGTGTTTGGACTAGTGAACTTGTAGAATCTATTTCCAGATTTTCCCGGAGCTGTGAGACAGAGTGTAGTCCTGCTACCACACGTATTGCTTTGTCGTAGCCACCAGCAGTAGACGGTAAGTCAATGTAGTCATCTGAATTGTGTTAATTTTAGATGATATGGACGGCATAACGTGGCTGCCGATGTAAACACACCCAAAGTCCATCACAGTTGGATGGAATTTGGTTTTCATGGCGTGCAGGACTTCGTGCGTTGTACAACTGGTCATGGTAGAAAAAAACAGAACGTCTTCGGCTCGACTGTGTGTTTGACCTTGTTATGAAGTTTCTTATTTTCGTAAAGCGGTTATCTTGGGCTTTGGCGGCAAGTACTTAACCTGTTCGATTCTTGCATGAAGAGTATTGATTTACCTCTCTCCAGGAGTTAGGCACAAGGCCAGTTTTTATATTACTCCCACAAGTAAGAGATGACCTTTAAAATTGCCTGGGCAGCCCCGTCGGCATTCCCCGGTAGAGGCGCCTCAGACAGTAAGCAATAAACTTACTCCTCCTCAAAGAGGGGAGGCAAAGCCTGGGAAGGTGGACTTCCCAGAACTGCACAGGACAGACCCATTGACCGGCGTAAATCAAGACCCGAAGGCCAAGACAGCACCAGTGTGGGGTGCAGTATCCATCGGAACAGATATTACACTTTGATCTTAGCCAAAAGGCCAAGCCGGTATTTATTTATTTACTCCTCTCCAGGAATTAGGCACAAGGCCAGTTTTTATCTTACTCCCACAAGTAAGATGTGACCCAAGGTCGGGTCCGGAAAGTGGGGTTTGAAAAACCAGCGCCCGAGAGATGAGCACTCTGGCCATTAAAAATTGTCTGGGCAGTCCTGTCGGCATTCCCCGGTAAGGGGCGCCTCAGGCAGTAAACAATAAACTTACTCCTCCCCAAAGAGGGGAGGCAAAGCCTGGGAGGGCGAACCTCCTAGAACTGGACAGGACAGACCCATAGGCAGGCATAAATCAAGCCCCGAAGGCCAAGACAATACCAGTCTATGGGGTGCAGTATCCATCGGAGCAGATACTACACTTAGATCTTAGCCAAAAGGCCAAGCCGGTACTCAAACACCCATCTCTCTCGCCAAGGTCCGCATTGCCTTGCCTGAATCCGACATGAATCATCAGGATGAATCTAACTCTCTTCCAATATTCAGTGCTTTCAAGTCGTCCATAGTCTCCAGCCTTCAAACATTAACCTAGTAATACACATAATACGCTGCCATTTGCACTTCATCGCTATTAAATATTTCAAATGTTTCTGAAATGAAAGCATATCAAATAGTTATCAAATTTATCCCAAATAAAGCTTGAACAAAGTTACTGTAATACTTATAATTGTAGGAGCACTAGGAACCGTTTTAAAACTTAAAAGATAAACCAAAGATGAACAGAAAATGCACCGTGGATGTACTTTCGGCCGGACTCTAACTCTATCGTCAAATAGGCGGTTGGGTTTTAATTGAAGTTTGAAGCTTCTGCTTATCTATCCAGTCTGCATGCAGATGACTATATTTTATCTATCTGTTCATCTATGTGAAAACTTCGAACAGCTTCGCCACACGCTTGAGGGCAAAATACCTCCCAGGGGTCGATTGTTTTTTATGTTATCACGTGTTGTTTAGCAGATTCTACTGGAGTACTGGCTAAGCGAATCTTGAGGGCTGGATAAGTATACAGCTCGGAAAAACTTGTACAGTTTTACGGTTCTCAGCTCACTGGGGCAGTGCACCGTCCCATTGTCAAGAATGGTTTTCCAATAAGCTGCGATGTTCTCTCTGCCGAAGAATCTATTTTTCGCCACATGAACTACAACTACTTGTAAAGAATAGATGGATTTTTGTCCAAGGTTAACTCTTCTAGATCCGCCGTGTTCTGTCCAGAAGGCCATTCACTATAGAGATGATGTATTTTGCGCATTTCATAGAGTTAGGGCGGATAAAGAACAATCGGGGATGCTATGAATACGCTATCTCATAGAGGTACTACTATGGGAAATGAAAAATGAAAAACCAAGAGATATTTTTCATATATTCATCAACGTTTCGTCTTTATTGTAAGACTTCCTCAGGATGATAATTTTAAGAAAACTGTCATGCAAGTACATCGAAATATTGGGTTGACATGATGGGTTGATAAGAAAAAGTAGTTGCTGTGGCTACTAAGAGCGCTGGACGAAGGTCCAGGCCGCGAGAAGTCAGTCAGAAGCAGAGAGTGAAATGAATATGGAAAGCTTTGAGTGGGTCCTGGGGAAGTCTTACAATAAAGACAAAACGTTGATGAATATATAAAACTATCTCTTGCTTTTTTCTTTTTCATTTCCCATTACCTCGGATTACTCTTATCCTTCCTTTCTTATATATATATATATATATATATATATATATATATATATATATATATATATATATATATATAGATATATATATATACGTTCACCTGTGGGTAGAGCACTCTGGTTGGGGAGATAATGATTTCTACTTAGTGTTAATGCAATATGCTCTCGTGAAAATAATGCGTACTTTCGGTTACCAGTATTCTAATGAATATAAATGAGTGAATCACTTTGCTTATATACGGTATACTGTCTATCACTGCCACTGAGAGTTTTGTTCAACTCAATTATTAGCGCACTAGACGCCGATCATTAGTTTCGAATCTCGCTAGTTCTAGCTGATGAATGGTAATGACAACGAAACACGTGTCTGTGTAAAAAGAACAACTATTATATATATATATATATATATATATATATATATATATACAGGGGGATTCATAAGTCACTTAGCTATTTAAAATGATTACCATATGAAGCACAAACATACTATGAACTTTTGATAATTGTTATCTTACTCTCTAAATACTGCTATTTGTTATTTTAAATTTGTTCGTTTATATATTTGTTTCTATATTTATTTATTTTTATTTATTTAAATTTGTGTAAATCATCATATGTGCTTTTTTTCAGGCAGTATGTCATTTATAATTGAAGAGTGAATTTTTATTGTTATTCATATGGCCAAATTTGATCAATCTCCCACACTTGTTGAAAGGCAATGACGACCTCAAATCAAAAATAACTGCCGAGTTTGTTAAAATTAATCAATCAAATATGCTACAAAGAGTCGTAAATTCCTTGCAAAAAAGAATGGAGCTATGCATGCAGAACGAAGGTGGAAATTTTGAAAGTTTGCTGTAATTTTGAACTCCCATAAATGAATTTGTTGAATAAACTTTCTGTTTTGTATTACCGTATTTTTTAACTTTAGAATTTCAAAAATAAATAGCTAAGTGACTTATGAATCACCCTGTATATATATATATATATATATATATACGTGTGTTGTTTACAGTTATGTTTCATAGTTTTTATTGATTACTCCAATAAATTGCTTTCTAATTAAAAATCGTTTTATTATTATTTTGTTCGGATACTCAAAATAGTTGATGTTTTAAATTCAGCTCAAAGAACGTCATTTTAGCTAAATTCTTTGTTTTCGTTTAACTGCGTTGTTTCCCCAAGCAACCTCTAATCCAATTTCTTCTCGTCCCCGCCTCCCCACTTACGTGAATCCCCAAGCAACCCCTATCCTAAATGACACTATCCTTCTCCGAACCAAAGTTCATCTATGCACAAAGACTACAAACCCGGAAATGTTATTTTGTTTCTTTTTCTCAATTAGGTTTCCGGCGGTATTTTAAGATTGCGATTTTGTTGATACCATTTTTGTAAGGGTCAAGATCAGCAAATTGTTAAGTTTCAGAAACAGAAATTGCCAGTTCCATTGCTTTTTTATTCCCCAAACTTACTACACTGGGAAGTATTAATGCAGATTACACTTAGGCGGTTCCGTCTAACACTTGTTTTATGTACTAACGAATCACCGCTTATCAAAGGCCCAAAGGTCACCCGCGGATAAGGGTTAATGAGTATTTCGGGTGGACGGTGAGACGACACCGTGAGGATTAGTACTGATGGTTGAAACTTGTCGAAATTTAATTATTTAAGAGGACGCCTCAACAAGAACTTAAGATCGGACTTGAAAACGCCAATTTTGTAGTCAGTTGGGAAGCAACCCCGTAGTGATGAGTTACACAGATGTGTACTTCGTTTAGATTTAAGTACACAAAGTAGAAAATTTTAATTTGAGATTTTTTAAAAAACTTATTCATATATGAGCAAAGTTTTCCGTGAAACATTTTTTGTTAAAAATCATTGTGTCTGGGGATTTTTTCGGCATGCGAATTGATAATTTGTATTATTTGTATTATTCTGTTCTGATCTTTGATGTTGTAGTCACAACGTTTCGATCGATGTAACCTCCGACCTTCTTTAGGTGTGTCTTGTCGAACTTGGGAATTTTTACGAAAGGTTTTCGTTTGAAATTCCCTACAGATTCCCGAGTTCGATGTAAACATCCCCGAGTTCGACAAAATGTACCCGATGAGAGTTGAAGGTTACATCGGCCGAAACGTTGAGAAAATAACATCCAAGATGAGAACAGTAGTCCGAAAAATTACGAATAATACAAATTTATCAATCCTTATTTAGTAAATTTAGAAACACTTTATAATAAATTCCATAATTTTCATAAAACATGTTGAAATTATGGTGCTCATGTATCGTAAGGCCGAAAAAAGAATTGATCTTTAATTTTGAAGAGTTAAATAAGGGGAAGATAACCCAAAGTTTTCAACCACAGTTTATCTTGAAATAGATTTTACTATTGTAATTATTGTAAAATAAAGTTAAAACAATGTCTACGTAAAATGATAATTTAGGAATAAAACAATCACAAGGTTTTATGATATTCGGCACCAATGAAAAATAAAATGATTTATTAAAATAAATAAATTATCAAAGAAGAAAAAAAAAAGAAAAATACGTAAATGGAAAGAAAAAAAAGCATGAAACAAGGGAAATAAAGTTTTGGAAATAAATGAAAGTTTTACACTTGGTAAAATTCAGCAATTTGTTCGAAAATAGTTCCCAGTGCAGTGTCCTATATTTGGTCTTGCAAGTTCAGAGTGTTTAAACTTCTACCGTGGTTGAAAACTTTGAGTTATTTCCCCTTTATTTGACTCTTCAAAATTAAAGCTAAAAATTGTTTTCAGCCCTACGATGCATAAGCACTTTTTAAAACGCTAACATGAATTCCATGATAAATGCCAGTATACTGAAATCATATGCCCTTAATAGGGTTAAGATGAAAATTCATATACACTAAATGTACAAAAGCAAGGAAATTCCCAAATTTTTACACTTTTATTGTCATTAATTAAGGGTATGACTACATATCAACCAAACCATTTCATTATCACATCACTTCAGTATAAATCTCTATGCATTAGTGGATGAAGTGTGTGAGGTGCGCTGAAGAAAAATTCCTACCAGTAAAATACATAGCTCTGTTGTGCTCGCATACCCTTAATGACAATAAAAGTGTACAAATTTGGGAATTTCCTTGCTTTTGTACATTTAGTGTATATGAATTTTCATCTTTACCCTATTAAGGGCATATGATTTCAGTATACTGGCATTTATCATGGAATGTCACTACTTTTGTAAAGGCTATGCCTCAATACAATCGTCATTTTTAAGGTTTTTTGGAATTTCTGGAAAACTAAGGTATACGGTAAACTGAAATTAAAATGCCATCAACTAGACCCTAGAACCTCTATCTCTGACAAAAATCAGCTGAATCCATCAAATAGTTGATGAGATACAGGGTGGCACATACGTACGAACGTACGTACACACGGATAACATGATTTCATAATTGAACTTTCTGAATCTCTGGGTTGCCTTAACTAATGATGCTGAAATTTTACACACTTATAGAACCTATCAAATAAAAATTCTATGCAAAGTTTTAACTAATTTGGTTTATTGGTTTTTGAGTTATGATTGATCAAAGAAATGAGATTTCCAGCATAGGCCATTCTTGAAGTCTATTAAGGGATAGAGCGCTCTCGCGCATACCTTGATTAGATGTAAACGCTAATGTTGGTGTAGAGATTAAAAAAGATCGCTAATAAATGATACGGCTCAAGAACGAGGTGCTGAGATTTCATTTGCATAAATTAAAATAATATATATTTTGAATACATGCGTTTTTCATGTTATTCATTTTAATTGGATGTTTTTTTTTTCATTTGATCTTGCATTCGCTAAATATTCTCGTATTCCCAACTTTAAGAAACAAATAATTTTAGTTCATTAAAATCTAAAAAAATACTAATCAAGATTATTAAAGTAAAATAATTTGAAAATCAACCATCGTGCAATTTAAATGAAAAATTCATTTATTTATTTATTTTTGCAAGCTTTCGTTGTAGAACAACTTTCTCAGGCGAGACTGTCTTATAGTTTATTTTCTTCTTTTCTTCTTCCTCATTTTGATGGTATTAACCCCGAGGGGTCGAATCACGATATGAGCAGAAAGAGACAGTCTCGCCTGACAAAATTGTTCTACAACGAAAGCTTGCAAAAAAAAAAAAAAATTAATAAATTTTTCATTTAAATTGCACGATTGTTGATGTTCAAAATATTTCACTTTAATACATTCTAATGCGTGCTTCAAAGATGTCAATTTCCTTACTTAATTAAGATTAATTTCCGCTAATAGAACTATTTTTATTACAAATAAATCAATTCACTGAAATGCCGTATGTTAGCTAGTAATTTCTCTCTGAACCAATTAATCCTTACGATTTGCGTACAAAAACTTGTATATAGATTTAGATGTGGCTTATCTTAACACTCTGCTGCAGTTTCATGGTTTATCTAATCTTCGAAACTGTCTTAATACATTCGTGAACATCCATTAAATACAAATTCAACCTAAACATCACCATCTATCGTGTAAATCACCAAAATACTAGATTCACTTCTAATTTTTAAGTATGTTCAATTTCGTTAAAAGAGGGGGGGGGCATAAATATCTAATTATGATTTAAAATGGATGAATATGGATCTAAAATTGAACAAAATAAACGGCCGTTATTTTTTTACTGGCGTGATGCACTCAGAAACAAGAGCCCCATTTTCTAAGTCATCCTAAAAGATTAGTCAGAGTAGTAAAAGATTAGTCAGAGTAGTAAAAGATTAGGCAGAGAGCGAACGAAAGAGGATGATTGTGTCTACTTTCTTATATGACAGCAATGCATAAAATTAAACACAGCAAAACAAAATAATAATTGCCACTTATCGAAAGACGTGAAGAATGCTAAGTATATGGAGAGACTTATTATCACTCAGATTCCAGGAAAGCCACTGGTTTTTGTGAGCGATCAATCACTGTTAATGACTAGTGTGAAAACTCCTAGTGGGTAAATAACAGTAATAGAACGAACTGAAAGGAACTGAAAAAAAACGAACCCAAGGGAACTGAAACTGCTAGTATAGTTATTTAATAATAAAAACAAATAATCATATGACCCTACCTCTCCCCCAAAAAGTGGTGTCACGAGCATTGCTTAGTACAACAATGGTCATGAATGGTCAAGAATGATAGAACAAATGAGAAAGGGAGAATATCATTCAGACCTCCACTGGAAGGGAACGGAAAGTACTGGAGTATTGAGGAGGCTTGTTGCCACTCAAATTTTAGAGAAAACCAACCGTCGTTATAAACGAGAAATCGGTGATAAACGGCTGTTGCGAGAACGAAAAATGATTTGCAACGTGCACCGAAAGAAAAACGGAGAGTATTGGAAATCTGCGGAGAATTGTTATCACTCAGACTCCAGGAAACACCACCTGTTGCTGCTCGAGGGCCATCACTAACAACGACTCGTATGAGAATTCTTAATAATAACAGATGCTAAGGTATTGAGCACTATTTAAAGTACATGCTAGATCCCCACCCTTCCATAAGCTATTTTAATATATCATTTTGGATACGGATATATTATCCATTTTAAATAACATTCAGAGTTTTGGTTACAACAAATCTACAGACACCGAATCACCGAATCTATCTGATGAAATATTTTATTTTAAGAGAATTTGACTTGCATATCATATCTATCTATCTATCTATCTATCTATCTATCTATCTATCTATCTATCTATCTATCTATCTATCTATCTATCTATCTCTGTCTCTCTGTCTGTCTCTCTCTCTCTCTCTCTCTCTCTCTCTCTATATATATATATATATATATATATATATATATATAGTAAGCTATGGAAATATATTTATAGCAATTAAGCTACACAGAAGCTCCCGCGTTTCATCCCCGGGGGGGAATCTTCAGGCTAAAATGCACTTACGTATCGAGCACTGTTGAAGTAAATACTGAAAATTGATACATAAAAAATTATATCTCCTTATAAGATTTTATGTGGATACATGAAATAGTAATATTATATATATATATATATATATATATATATATATATATATATATATATATATATATATATATATATATGCGCTGACGGGGCATTCTCACATTTGTTAATTGTTTTAATGAATTGGGAATCCCAATTGTTTAGCTGATTCGTAAGGATTGGTGACCTTTGACCGGCCGCACCCACGAAAGAAAAACTAATCCCCAAATAACAAAAGAAGCATAATCACTGACGTTATTCGGGTTTTTATAAACGGACATTTCAGCTTTCCGGTTCATTATGTTTAGCGGAAGAAAAAGAAAAGAAAAAGACAGGGAAAATGTGACCTCGATCAAAAGGAGAGATAGTGAAGAACTGGGCAGACCCATTGTCTGGAACCGAAACCCCGTCACAATCCCCATGATCTGTTTAACTCTTACGTCCTCGACAGCAGAAAAAGGTCCCGGTTAAGTCAGTTAATGCCGAATTCAGTTTTTGGTAAACGTGCTTATACTTCAAGTTTTTAATATCCGATGTAGAAGAATCAACTTGCTACGAAATAATTCATTAGTATCGGTTGATTTGTAGCAGTCACCAATAGGGACTACTTTGGAATGCGTAATCACTGTCCCTGTGAGCTGGCTTGTCCAATCAAATCACTAGGCGCAGTAATATCGTTAGTTCCCTAAGGGACTACTTTCTTGCTGTCAGGCTAAGGTATGGTTCTGTTGAATTTCAGGAGGTCCAGCCTCTCAGGCTTTACATTCTCTTTCAGAAGGGGTTAGTTTATTGCAAATCGCCTGAGCCCTCCCCCCCTACCGGGGAATGCCGACGGGGCTGCTCAGGCATTTTTATAGGTCAGAGCGCACTAATCCTAGTGCGCTGGCTTTCCACATCTGACCTTGTGTCTAGCCTTCTGGAGAAGAGGTAAATAAAAATACTTTTACCTTGTGTCTAACCCCCATGAAAAGAAGATAAATAAAATCTATATAATAATACACTACGTACGTTATCGCCCGTCACCTACTATATTTTAAAGATGCGATCGCCCGATCGCCGAAGATTTATTTATTTAAAGACTATTCAGCTGAAAATTATTTTAACGATGAAAAAGGAAGAAAGTATTTATTTTGAAAACATTTAAATTATAACAATAAATAAATTAAATTAACCGGTTAAAACATTTGTTTCATTTATTTAAAAGAAAATATTCATTTGAAAATAATAGTTATTGTTTTAAAAATATATAAATTGTTACAATTTTAAATAAATAAAGAAACGACATATTCGTTTTATTTATTTAAATGTCACTTATTTTTTTCCGGAAGAAGTAAGAGACAAGTTTTGCTTATTAGTATGTACTAGCATGACCTGTGGCCCGGCGTTGTCCGGGATGAATCTAAAATAATAATTTAACATTTAACATTAACGCAATACGACTGACGGAGAGACAGAGAAACAAACAGACAAAAGACAGGCAGGCAGACAACTACCTTAAAACGAAATACAGGGGGAAAATTAAGTCTACTTTATATAGATAGACTAGTGAAAATAGACTCCCTAACGGTCGTCTATTTTGCTAAGCTGCCGTGTTCTTGGGTGGTGAGACATTTTTAGTTACAAAAAAAATTTGTGTCCGAATATTTTTTGTTTAAAAAGGGAAAAATTAAGTCTACTTTATATGGATAGATGACGGCGAGACAGATTCACAGACAATTTGTGTCTGTCTATCAGTCTGTTTTTGTTTGTCTGTCAGTAGAATGTTTTCTAAGCGTAAGAAATACATTTTGACCATATCCTTAAATATCTTAACTATTTATTTTAATGTAAACATTACATAAGAAAGCAAACTTCACTCCGACACTGGAAATTGAAACTGCGAACCCTAAATGTGTAGTCTTTCTCGCTACTGTCTGAACTAAATCGAAAACATAGAAAAGTCGTGCAATGTAAGTGACTTATTCACAAAAAAATGTGAATACGATGTTTTCCAGGTTAGTTCCCTGTGAAATAACGTGTGACTTTATTTAACTGGTGAAATGGGTTTTGTAGGAGGTGTTAATTCAAATGGAGAGATGAGGATGCTACCTTTTCATTTGAATACGATTTTGTGAGAGTAAGATGTAGGGGTCTCAATGTAGGTTTTAATGTACGATGATGTAGCTTAGTGAAAGTTTATAGAAACATGATTGGTCGACGTTTATAAAGGTAAGTATGATTGTCTTTGTGTAGAGTGTATTAATTTTTTTCGGCTATCTACAAATGAAATAGAGGGAGACAATCAAGTTTACTTTATATAGATAGATTTTTTCAAACGAAATAGCATGAGCCGTTATGCAGATTTCTACGGGTTCCGCTAGTCAAGAAATCTTGTCTAATTTTATTTACACCGTTCACCTGTCTTGTTTATTTTTACACTATATTCAATTTATATTCATATATATATATATAAACGTGCTTCACAGAATAAATGGTACTGCTAATTAACATATTGATTTTTACAAACTTATTTTAATAATTAATTCCTGAGTGTTACCGATTTCGAATTGTGGGATCTTATCATTTTTTTATATCTTAAATAATGTCGTAAATAGATTTTAAAGATAAAGCTATAAAATAACTGTCATTTTATTTTGTATTTAACAAGACCATAAGTCAGTCGTGAAACTGCATACCTTAACCTGATAACGTAAGGATAGACCAAAGTCTTATCTGGACTTTAGTTCTGGATATTGTATGAAGTATTCCCGAAGTTATGCTATGGAAACGTTGATAATCCAATAACGATTTATCTGATAGAGCTGAAATGTTGTATGGTGGTTATTGTCATCAAAGAATATCAGATCCATACATCAAATTTGAAAAAAATCAGAAGTTGAAATTCCGTCCTAATTTCCAAGCTCAAGATCAAATGTTAATTTGCTTTTTCTTTGTTTCTTCACAAACTACCGTGACCAAAATGGAGGAGACGTTACAAATAAAAATGAGCGACAGAAGTTGAAGTTCCTCAATTAATCAATATTCGCTTAAATTTCAAAGAATATAAAAAAGTGTTAAAGAAAGGAAAACTTAAAATTTACTACCAGTTTTTGAAACATCTACCAGAAACATCTCTCACGGTACTTAGACAGATATTTAATGACCTCTGATGCACAAAAAAATTTCCAAAATCATAGCTCGAATATATTATCATAATCCCAATTCCCAAGCATAGCAAAGATATTCTTATCCCCCCCCCCCAAAACTATCACATTATTGCTCTAAAAAGCTGCATATGATAAACTATGAAAATAACGGCTAATGCACGACTTGTATTGCACCTGGAGCAACCATAATCTCAATTCCCAAGCATAGCAAAGATATTCTTATCCCTCCAAAACTATCACATTATTGCTCTAAAAAGCTGCATATGATAAACTATGAAAATAACGGCTAATGCACGACTTGTATTGCACCTGGAGCAACCATAATCTCAATTCCCAAGCATAGCAAAGATATTCTTATCCCCCCAAAACTATCACATTATTGCTCTAAAAAGCTGCATATGATAAACTATGAAAATAACGGCTAATGCACGACTTGTATTGCACCTGGAGCAACCATAATCTCAATTCCCAAGCATAGCAAAGATATTCTTATCCCCCCAAAACTTTCACATTATTGCTCTAAAAAGCTGCATATGATAAACTATGAAAATAACGGCTAATGCACGACTTGTATTGCACCTGGAGCAACCATAATCTCAATTCCCAAGCATAGCAAAGATATTCTTATCCTCCCAAAACTATCACATTATTGCTCTAAAAAGCTGCATATGATAAACTATGAAAATAACGGCTAATGCGCGACTTGTATTGCACCTGGAGCAACCATAATATCTTACTCCAACTTAAAAATGGTTTCGCCACAAAGAAACCACTTATACGACTTGTGTCTTACATACGTGATGTATTAGTTCTAAGCCTTCACGTGGTCTTGATCTTATAGCTTTATCCTTAAAAAAACATGTGACACTGCATGGAAATATGGAATCCTAATAGACCTCCACATGTATATATGTATATATATAAAGAAATTTCCTATCACATCAAATTTTTAGAGTACAACATGAAAACACAACATGACACACACAGAGACAGGAAGTACGAGTATCCCAAGGATGTGTCTTGTCTGCCACTTTATTCATCATCAAAATTAACACCATTGTAGAAACTATCAACAGTAATCGAAAACCCCTGTCTACAAATGAGCTCTCAATAATCTAACCATTACCAAACATGTCATCGCTTCAAAAACATAGGCAAAACTACCAGAATGAAAAGTGATGTTTGCAAATAAAAATGGCTTCCAGTTTAAAAAAGTAACAACTGTCTTATGCATTTCTGAAATGAACGAGTATATCTCTTTAAAGATAAACGGCCGCAATAACCAAAATATTTAGGAATAAAACTCGACGACAAATAACATTTTAGATCAGATATTGATCACCTGAAAGAAAAAACGCCAAAAAGCTTAACAAATCTTTAAAGTATTATAAAAATGAACTGGAGAAAAAATCGCATGGTAATGCGTAGAATATACACGTCGTACGTTAGATCAAAACTTGATTATAAAAGTGCTATCTTCCATCGTGTTCCCCTGATGTTGGTTGATGTGGTATTGCCGACTTTTGGTCGTATTCTCGGGGCGCCAGCGTTGACAGTTTCCACTAGCCTGAAGAAGACTGATAATGTCGGATCGTCTCCGTTAAAACCGAGTCAACACCCTAACGTTGTGTTGATTGAACAAGAAATGGGGTCTATGGTCACTCAGAGAATAGGTCGTCAACTGACGGATGAGAAGTACATTAAGAAATAAACAGACAGGCAACGTATCGATGACGCGAACAAATATTTTTAATTCAAAAAATAATAAAAGGATCTATATTTCTGTAAAACTTTCATTCACAATAACAAAAGTTCTTCGCTGGTTTGAGGTTAATATCTCCAATTTTTGAATTACAACTTCGACTCGTTAAGTTTACTGGACAGTTGATGTGAAAAGCTCTTTTCTTTTCCGGGCGAAGATAAGCAATTCTCTTGGGCCAAGGCAACACGGAAGTTTCAAACTCTCAAACGTAACTTCTCTCAAAAAACTCTCATCTCAACTCTGCTGAACTCAACTTCACTCTAACTGAATCAATTGGCGATTTTCGAACCTTATATTGCATGGCAGAGTAACTTGGCGTTGTCTGGCAAAGTTCTATCTGTCTTGTCCAGTAAGCAATTTCATTTGTTGCTTACTCACAGAAGTCAACCTCTTGGGCGAACTCTCTCTCGTCAATCATTTATCTCCCTCTCTTTTGGTCGTAACCCAGGCCGTTCCCATCTGTAGACTCATCTCCACGCGTTCTCATCGTCTTCTCGACCTAGATCACTTTGCACGGACTTACATCAAGTGTAACAACTCAAATAATGGCAGCCAGACAGACAGAAAGACAGACAGACAGACAACTTTATATTGAGAAATTCAAAACAATATTTCATTTGACTGCGACCTTATGTCGAGAAATCCAAAACAATATTTGTGCGTGTTTTAGAATCTGATTTTTTATTATTATACTCTACGCGGTTCCCCAAATATATATAATAGTATACCACTTTCTCGAAATTCTCCGCGAAATCACTTTGTTACATATGCAGATCCTACACAAATACACTATAAGCTATACAAAATAAATGTCTGAGACTAAATTTAGAAGTCTTCCACATTCATGCATGCAAATGATATACACAGAAGCCAACCAACTATGTTTAATCCTAACATGGGAAAAACCATATCTCCAGTATACTACAATTCATCCCAAACAACCCAACATAACATATCAACCTCAATATACCCAATTCTACAGTGATACGCAAACTGATATCCCTTCATTTAGACTTCGTACAAGAGAAGCATTATCAAAAACTGACAATATAATACCATTCATAATAAGCAAGATACCCTCATAGTCATGAAACAATAAACATGATTATGCTGCTCTTTATACAGATGGGTCAAACCTCCTGGATGAATCATGGAGAGCAGCCGCCAACATAAACATCAATAAACAAATAATGCTTCCGTTTTCACCGCGTAACTACAAGCAATAAAATGGCGCTAGAAATAATCAAGGGCTCAAGGAATAGACAATTACACACATGAAATATTGGGAACGCACAACGGTCTGGTGGGAACTGACAGAGTTATAGTCCTGGCTTGGCTTCTCAGCCATGTGAGCATTAAAAGAAATCAAACGGCTGTCACACTTGCAAAAGAAGCAACTAAAATGGTAAGAACAACTCTTAGATTTTTATATGTAGATTACAAAACTAAGATCATCAAAAACATGAAGAGAAATGGTACACAATATGGGATATATTCTCAAACAACAAATTATACAAACATCAACGAAGTGTTCTAAAAAAAATGTGGAACTGCTACCAGATCGAAAAGAAGACATAGTATTAAGCAGAGTCTTACTTACTCGACGTCTTTGCAACTTCTGTGATCAACTAGTCACAGTCAAACATGTTCTAATCGACCGTTCAAAACACAGGAATACCTGCACCAAATCTCACCAATTCTGTTCAGAAGTGTACTGACCTCACAAGGAATAAATTACTCTAAAAAAAGACTAACAAATCAAATATACAATTACATGACTTTGCAAAAATTATAACATGGCTATTGTGGCCTTGTGTGACACAAAATTACTTATAGGGTTGATGTGCCGTAAAACAAAAAAATATCAGTCCCAATTTTTTCTTCATTTCCGTTTCCTTGTTTCTTTATTGTTTAAGAGAAACTTTTTCTGTCGTTCTTTTTTTTTCTATTTCTTTCTACGTTTTTCTTTCCTTGTTCTTTTTTTCCTTTGTTCTTTTCTTTGGTTTTCCTTTTTTCTTCGTCATTTCCTTTCTTTATTAGTCATTTCCGTTTTCTTTCTTTGTTCTTTTCTGTCTATCTGTCTCTCCTTTTTTCTTCTTTTTCTTTCCGTCTTTGCTTATTATTTCTTTCTTTTTTCCAGTCTTTTTTTCTTTTTTTCTTTCTTATTTCCTCTTCTGTTTTTTATGCTTTTTCTTCTTTTCTTTCTTTGTGGTTTTTATTCTTTCTTTTTCTTTCTTTCCTTTTTATTTTCTTTTTATTTATTTCTATGTTCTTTCATGCTTTTCTTTGCTGTTTTTTTTCAATTTCTTTCTTTTCTCTTCTCTTTTTTACTTTCTTTCTTCTGCTCTTTCTTTCTTTGTTGCTTTTCATTCTTTCATCTTTTCATTATTTCTTTTTCTTTTTATGTATTTCTTTCTTCCTTTTTATTCTTTTCGTTCTTCGTTCATTTCTTATGTATCTCTTTGTTCTTTTGTTTAATTCCTTCTTTTATATTTGCGTTGTTATTTTCTGTTTTGAGTTTTCTTTGATCATTTTTACTTACCTATATATATATACTTATATATATATACATATATATATATATTTGTAGGTATTTATAAAGAATGTATATTTTTAATTTTATATTCCTTACAGGCTTTGAAAACTTTCCAATTACAAGCTCAATGAAGTTGTATTACAAGATTCAGAGCATATATCATAATCATTCATTCCAAAGACCATGCAAACATTGATCCAAAGTCCTAATTTTCATATATTCCTTCAATCTAAAAATAAATTATTATATATTTATTTCAACACCTCGATAGAATTTACATCTTATATATAAAAAACGATATTTTCATGTTTAATCTGTTGAATTTTTACACGTGTTTATTGACAGATTAGGACAGAAAAGTACAGTTTAGTAGCCCATCTGCCAATCTTCAGAGAATATTAGAATGTGCATTGAAATTGTAGCAACATCATATAACGTCAAAAAGAAAACAGAAAAAAACGAAGAAAAAGGAGAGGGAATTTACAATGGGTGTTCCGATAAAAGCTTGGTAATTTTGAGTTAGGGTTAGGGTTAGGGTACTTTATTTTTTTTATGCCTTTTTCATCACGTGAGTCTTTTTCCATGTACTTCAAATTACCAAGCTTGGTACCTCCAAAGCATGTGGAGCAGACTTTATCCTGCTATAGTAATACAAAAATGCTCTGCTGAGATGTCTCCTGTCCTCTCAAAACATCATAAGAAATGCCTTGCTGAATCTGGCTTCTCTAATAGCTAGAAGTACTAGTTTTTAAGAACACTATAGAAAGAACTGACCCTCAAAATTATCGCCCCATAAATATCCCCCGCTCTTCGCTAAAATCTTTGAATCATTAATCAATTTAGCGATTGTTCACCACCTCGAAAATGCTAAATTTCTCTCTGACTAGAAGTATGAATTTAGGCCATCGTGTTCTACTGCGGATATCCTAACGGTCATATCGGAATGTGAATGTACATATCGAACACTGGATGCTAGGTGAAAATAGGACGATAGCGCTAGATATCTTCAAGGACTGAGGCAAGGTCTGCTATCAAGGTATTCTCCAGAAAATCAACTCACACGGTATTATTGGATGAATATTTAATATAATAAGATCTTACTTAGCTTAAAGAATTACCCAGTTTGTTCTCAATAGCCGTACATCCAAACAAGACAACAGCAATGCGTGTGCTCTAGGGGTAGCATTGCTGTTGTCTTGTTTGGATGTACGGCCATTGAGAACAAACTGGGTAATTCTTCAAGCTAAGAAAGATCTTATTATATTAAATATCCATCCAATAATACTGTATACTTTGACATATATAATTACTGATCTTCATAGACAACATCCCTGATGCAATCGCGCCTCAGATGTGTGTATTTGCTACTGACACCACCCTCTATTCCAAACATCAGGGAAAATCGAATGTCCGCACAAGCATGGAGATGCTGAATCCTTAAAAAATGACTCCCAATACATAGTAGAATGGGTCCAAAACGTGTATGATAATACAGAGCCATTATCACCTGTGAAGTGAGACTTGTAATAGCCAATCGGGGTTACTGAGCAATTTGCATGCTAATAACTAGCTATTACATGCTAACAACTAGATACTGCATGCTAACAACTAGCTATTGTAATCTTTTAGGGTGGCTTTCTTCTATATGGAATTAGCAATCATAATTTCTTAAAATGTCTGTAGTCCTTAATTCATAATTACAAATATTAAAGAATGTTCCACCCTTCTATTTCGCTTTAGTGTCTAAATGACATAGTGTCTATGCATATAAAAGGCGCGAACTATGAGTAAGTTATATTATAACTACCCTGTTTAGAAAGTGATGGTTGACATCTATGTCATGAAAATTACACTGAACTTTCTGGGTTTGACAAAATACCAAATACCACGCCTCCAAAGGTTAACACTTTGAAACACGCCAAGAATGCACATGTGCAAGACAGACAGCGCTATATGAACAAAGGGAAACAGTGTTTGAGGGAACTTGAGAAGAAAAGCGAGACCGGCAAAGACATATCACAGGGACCTTTAAGAAAGGAACAACACGATCAAGAAGGGGTTTAGCCTTTCATTTCGACTAGTGCAACAAAATGGGTGGATAAATTTCAGAGGAAACATTATTTTAATCAATGAAATGGCGGATAGAAAAAAAGCAAATTGCTAAAATTTTCCTTAAGGTTTTATCGTCTGACCCTCTAAAAGGAAACGCCAGAATAATAAATTCAAAACTAAGAAAATCGAATGAGATATGATGGGGGAAATTGTTTTAATCGGAGAAAACAATTGAGAGAAAAAAAACGTCAATCTCTCAACGTTATGGTGGATTTAAATTATTGAAGATCTCCAACTGATGTTTCAAAATCTTTTGTCTACACAGGCTTGGTCGAGAATTGTTAATAACTAACGCCTCAATAATATTGAGATGATAGTTCGGCCTAGCACTGTGTAAAACAGAAAAGCACCCATCAGAATACTGGTCAGAACAACTATTTGTACTAACCAGGTGATTACCGATGGCAGATTCATGTGCTTGAAAGTTACCGGAGAATCTTGAAACATTGTGTAAACGAATATCACGTGGTATGTGTTGGTATATTGTAATTTCTTTGGGATGTATTGCCAACGTAGTCAGCTCTACACTAACACAGGAATTTATAAACAACAGAATTCTTTTGAATGGCTGGCAAAACATCCTTAGGAAAAGAAGAGAAAGAAGTTCGAGTCGTGTAAACTACTCTAAGCATGGTTGCTGGGAAACAACTTGAGTAGAAGAAGAAATCCTTTTGACAATGTCAAGGCCGTCAGAACCTAACCATAACCAATAAATAGGGCGTCGTGACAGGCCAATTAATTTACCACCATTAAATATAGCAACTTTGCGTGCAATGGTGCTTTTTATGATATTGATGGGATATCCATTAGCAAGAAAAATATTAGTAATTTCACCAAGTTCTGCATCGAGTCGTGTTGGTGAACAAATCATAAGTGCTCGATGAGTGAGAGTACCAATAAGATTTATTTTTCTTGATTTTAGGGCGAAAGAAAAAACAATTTAGATAAAGACCTGTAAACGTTGGTTTTCTATACACAGAGGTTTCAAACGATAAACCAGCTTTAGACACTAAAACATCGAGGAATGGCAGGAAAAAACAATCCTCGACCTCCATGGTGAATTGCAACGATGGGTGCAAGTCACAAAGAAGACGAAGAAACTGTTCAGCATCACTCCGTGAGGGAAAACAAGCAAAAGTGTCATCAACGTAACGTGTGTAGAAAGCCGGCTTGGTCACTTTGGAAAATAATTGGTTTTCCAAAAATCCAACGAAAATGTTTGCTAATGATGGACCAAATGGGCTACCCATAGATATACTATCAATTTGCCGATACATTATATTGTTAAAACTGGAAAAAAATGATTTAGTAGCAAGCTCCATTAGTTGAACAAAAATGTGTTCAAGAAATTATGGAGATTTAAAGGGGTAGCGGTAAAGATAATCTGCACATATACCAATGCTTTCATCCAATGGTACATTGGTAAACAGACTATTAATGTCAAAGGAAGCCAAGAACTCGGTATCCTTTGAGAGAGATAATTTGTGTATGTAAGACACAAATTGAAAGGAATCAGAGATACACTAGGCCGAATAAAAAGTTAGTACGGGCTTAGGAATATCAACTAACCATTTTCCAAGTTCATGGTGTTCCCAACCCAACATTGATAGAATAGGCCGTAAAGAAATGTTGGGGTTATGAACCTTGTGTAAGCCATACATTCTAGGTCTTTGAGTATATATATATATATATATATATATATATATATATATATATATATATATATATATATATATATATATATATATATATATATATACAAATTTGTTTTTATCTACATAGATGTACGTTTCATTCCTTCGAGAATCGTCGGTGTGAAGATTATTATTCATACCGGTTGTAGGATTCGAACCCCCGGAACACGAGTCATGTTGTAACTCAAATTCCAATACCTTAACCCACTCTACAACTATGCACAATATGATAAATCAGCAAGAGTTTAAATCTGCTATAGGCAGCTGTCGTCAACAGTGTTCAACTACTGAAAAACACGCATTAAAGCTACGATGACGGTTGTGTTAATACTACACTCAACCTAGATTGGAGGCGACAAATTATTATATATATATATATATATATATATATATAACAAAATAATAAATAAATGTTGAACATTTTGGTACTACTCCAGGGTTTGCGCCTAATTTCTGTGATTGCTCGGCAGCAGTGATCCGACAGCTCACGGAAGCGTCCGAGACCTGCCGAGTCGAAAACGAGGCTGTAAACAAAACTGGACACACAAAAAAAAAATGTCTGTCGCGGTACCCTCGGCGACTCGGAGGCCCATGGCATACGGTGGAAATAGACGAGTCTCTATTCAACAAAAAAACAAACAAACAATGCTGGTCGTGTTTTCTCCAGTCGCTCTAGGTCTTCGGGGGGGGGGGGATACGACCCCGCAGAGAAGAGGGGGGGGGGGTCCTGGTGACAGTGCCTAACAGGAATGCCGAAAGCCTAACTCTTCCAATAATCAAGCCAGTACCTGGGACCACGGTAGTATCCGATTGCTGGAGGGCATATAACAGTGTTTTGCTCAGCCTAACAAAACAAGCAGCAGCAAAAGTAGTAGTAAACCGTGAACATCTACGAGAAAATATACGTAACCCCCCCCCCCCATCCCAAAAAAATATATAAAAGAACTTGCCTAATTGTAAAATTGACTTCTTTGCTTTACGTAACACGAAACACATAAAAAAAACATAAAGATGCTTCATTTTGCCCACGAAAACAATAAAAATAAGAAGTTTATTTATAGTTCTTCAGCTATGGGTTTGTTCATTTCTTTCATTTTTTTTTATATAAAAATATATGCATTTCTTTTTCTTTCCGTATATTCATCGTCTTATATTGTCGTCTGCCAACCTTCCATTTTTTTTGCACGATTTTTCGGTTTTGTTCATACAACCGCGTTTTCGTCTCGACAGCCTCGTTTTCGACTCGGCAGGTCTCGGACGCTTCCGCGACCTGTCGGATCGATGCTGCCGAGCAGTCACGGAAATTAGGCGCAAACCCTAGAGTAGTACCAACATTTGTTTTTACAAATGTTGGTAGCCTTACTCTCTCTCTCTCTCTATATATATATATATAAGTACTGTGTGGTAGGGCAGGAAAAATTATCAGCTGACGATAATCGGGATCAACCTCCCGCTTTGAAACCGACGGTACTGATGTTACATTGAATTTCTGTATTTTTATATATATATATATATATATATATATATATATAGTTAGAGCGCCGAATGTAGTCTAGATGGTCGAGTTTCAATCTCGGCTTGAAGCACTTGCTTGTCTAGCCACACTGTAGAGCTTTGATATAGCGAAACAGTCTGTCTGTTGATGACTTTACACACACACACACACACACACACACACACACACCACACCACACATACACACACAATGGAACAGAGCAGATCATTAAGTTGCTGGTATGCCGGTAAGAGAAAATGGGTTTAAAAATGAATACACAGAGGTTTTCTTTTCTCTTCAATCAAACCTGTATTAATTAAAAAATGTTTTCGATATATATATATATATATATATATATATATATATATATATATATATATATATATATATATATTACAAATATATTTTTTTTTAACACAAAGTATTATTATTGCTCGATAGTGTAGAACTAGAACTGTAATAAAAAAATATTTAATGTTATAGAAACCACATCAAATTCTCACAAAATTACCAAACAATCAGTTTTTAATTTGCATAAAATTGTTTCGGCCTACCACCAAGATATATGTAATGTTCGAAACGTATGAGGGATTTAGTTTTCTTGATGAGGCTATCGTCAGTGTTCCCTCCAGAGAGGAGAAAACTGTGTTGCATTTTGCATTTATTTTATATTATATTTTGTTTCATTATATCAGTCTTTTTTTTCTTTAATGAGGTTGTTTGCACCGGTACTCACTACTCGTAGCATCTTCGTACCATGTGCCTTAACCGTGCAGCATACTTTCTTTTATCGTTTGCCATCGACATAGATCGTTCCTTCAACTAGAGATAAATATAAGATAAATGTATTAACTAACCGGCAGTGTGTCAGTCTTCCTTTTTTCAGTCTATGTTTTAATCTATCCTTTTTAAGTCGTTATTCCATACTTCATATACACACATCTATAAATATATACACACATAGACACACACACACATAGACACACACACACAGCTGTGATACAGCGAAACAGTCTGTATGTGGATGACTATATAAAGCTCCCTTTCTTGGGTAGACCTTATTTTGCATGGATATCGCCAACTGCTTTAAGGCATAGCTCATTGGGTAAAACTAATTCGAGCTCCCGGTACTTGACAATGTTTACATTGAGATATCACTACCATTTAGTCAGTGTCATATGATAGCACAGGGGTAGGGGCGCTGACTGTCAGCTCGACGGTTGAGTTTCAATCCCGGCTTGAGGCACTAACTGGTTTAGCACTGAAGAGCTGTGATACAGCGAAACAGTCTGTATGTGGATGAGTATACATATATATATATATATATATATATATATATATATATATATATATATATATATATATATATATATACGTATATATATACATATATGCACATATCTCAGACATATCAATGCATATCAATGCACATAAACAAAGATGAGACCTCATAATAAAAAACAACAACAGCAACAGCAAAAAACAACAGCAACAAAAACAAAAACAACAACAGCAGCAATTCTCATTGTTTCAGGTAAAACATCTTTGGGTGACGGTGACATAGTTTCGGTTGAAAACGGGCACATAATCTGCATTGCAATCATTTCATTATAACATATCGATACTAACTGTCTACAACCAATGGACTGAGGTGTCACCGTTCAACTTCCTACAACTTTCTAAGCATCCTAGCTGTTCCAAGTAATGCTTTTCTTGCACGTTATCGTGGGCCTTTTGGCTAAGATCAAAGTGTAGTATCTGTTCCGATGGATACTGCACCCCATAGACTGGGGCTTGATTTACGCCGGTCTATGGGTCTGTCCTGTGCAGTTCTAGGAGGTCCACCCTCCCAGGCTTCGCCTTCCCTTTTTGGGGAGGAGTAAGTTTATTGCTTACTGCCTGAGGCGCCCCTACCGGGGAATGCCGACGGGGCTGCCCAGGCAATTTTTAACCCCCACTTTCCCTACCCGACCTTGGGTCACATCTTACTTGTGGGAGTAAGATAAAAACTGGCCTTGTGCCTAACTCCTGGAGAGGAGTAAATCAATACTCTCATACGTAGTTCGATTCTATGCATATAAGTTTCTATACGCTGATCGACCTTCTACAATGTGCTCACTACAGTTAGAGAGTTTGAATGCCTACTAGACACCATCCTCGAGTACCTTCGAGTTTTCTGTATATGGGTTTGTCAGGATAACCTGAGATGAAGATATTTCGCCCTACAAGTAAACATGGTATTCTAAGCCCATATAAGATCCCCCTGACATGGCTACACACAATCTCATACACGGAATGGGGCACCTTCTCCTTACGATGCTACTACAAGCTGGATACTTCATCAAATCAGACCAAGCATGATCCTGGAATCCGGCAAAACCAAACAAAGACCACAAGAAATATAAACTATAACATAGTTAAGTGAATAAAGTATCATTATTCTTCACCATCCATTGAAGTATTTGTAAAACAAGCACAACGATGCAACATTACGATGATGGGACAGGGGCTGGAGCTTGGTGGATAGTGAGGGACCTATTAAATTGGCGACTCTTTTTTGGACCTTGCCATAAATTTTTTCGTCAAAAATAAATAATTTTTCATAAAAATAAACGTACACTTTTCTTGCTTTAAATGTTGTTTCATTATTATTTCTCTGTTGGAACGCCACCTCGTTTCTATTTTTACGCACGTTCGTTTTCATTCGGCTTTTTCCGGCTGTTTACGTAATTCTGCGTCGGCAAAAGTCGGTTTTGTTTGGTTCAAAAGCTGTCCCTTCAGTACCCATTTCGGTTTATTCGTAAAAAAGTCACTCATTTTAATATTTTGTTAATATTTGAAAAAAAAAAATGAATGAATTACTTTAGGATCCTTAAACATTTGTCATGAATTTGGAAGCCTTTAAACTGTCGAATAGAAAATCTTTTAAACTGATGTCAAAATTCTTAGCTAATTCCTATATATCAAGAGCTTAACAGATTCTTCACCATTTTATTGACTCAACGTTTGAAAAGTAGAGAAGATCTTTAACCCTTAAATGCTTCATTTTTTATATATATATTTTTTTTCAGTTTTTTAAGATTAAATCTAAATTGTTATTTATTCAATCACAAATTAAAAAAAAAAAAAAGAAACAAATATATTACACTTATTCATTTGATGAAAAAGCAAACTATAAGATGAATAATTCAATAAATAATTAATAACTCTCTTATTCGGCACTTGGACATTGTTTTGTTCAATATCGAGAAATCCTGATTCCTTATATACAATTGTATCACAGTCAATAGTTTTCTCTTTTATACCGGTTTAAAAAACATTTTAGCAAGTGAATAACATTTCATAGAGGTAATAAAAAGTAGTATAAATAATTAAAGAATAAAATTATTGAACAAAAATACATGATGTTGCAAATGTGAAACAAATCGCATAATTGGTACAAACATAATCTAATATATAAAGTAGAGACGTTTTTTCCCCTGTACCTTCTCGGGGTATAGGAAAATAACCATATACAAAACAGGCTACTAAACTCACCGCTATACTACACTTATTCACTCGAGCGTGTTTTAGTAAAGTTGTTATTATTTTTTCCATCCTAACACTCAATATTACATTTGGCCCACCATCAACGTCTCTCCGAAAAACCAACTCCATATAGGTGGTAGCAAAGACTTTTTCCCCTAACAATTGTGTACTGTGACTACACTCATCGACACCGAGAAGTAATAAACACAGTTTACTTTTCAAAAAACAGTCCGTTCTTATTTATTATTTGCCTGGTATTAATTTACTACATAATATAAAACAATACGCAAACAAATAATGACTGCTCCCGTTGAATCCGATGATATTCCGCGAATATCAGATTACGTTTTTCCTATTTCTAACTATGATTTCCACATTTACATTCATTCCGGAATTAAGCGAATGACATTAACGAACACAGTTCCTGCAACATTTATTCTTCAAATATGGCGGCTACAATTCCTTCATTAAATCGACTTCCTACTTAATTCAATAGCCGCCAAGATGCTGTTAGACCCCGACACATTTATATTTTCAAAATCATATACCTTTAACCCTTCCCAAATAAATGACATAAACCGTGTCATTATTGAACTTTATTTTTCGCTGCCAGAAGCTGCCAGTAAACAAGCTTACCTTAACTGGCATATTTTCACATGTATTTTTCAAGTAGTAACTGTGGCGCAATGGTTAAGAAGGGAGGTTTCATTATCGCCAGTATCGGCGTTCGATCCCATTCTGTTCTAAACCATTTTCTTTTTTTTTAATTTAAAACATTCACCCACACGGTAGAGGGGTGGGGGAGAAGAACAATAGGCGGTTTCTTTTTTATTCAATAGGTAGTACTTTCTCCCGCGCAACGCCGGGCGACGGGTTCCGCTAGTATTATCTAATATATAGAATAAAAACGATATTAATTGCATTTAGCCATAATATCACAGCACAAGCAAAACAAAATGTATATTATACATGCATGAACAGAAAACACCTCGCTATATATATATATAATAGCATATCCTCACCCGCCCGTGACATCGAAGATACTGGTTACCCATTTAGCGGGTGTGCTGATGCAACATCATACTAATACCTACTCACACTTGCTAACAGGCTCCTTGCAGATGTGAAACAAGTTGCAGTTTGAAACATTTTCGTTGAATATTATATTAAATAGGCATTTTGTTGGAATGTGTCATATTTGAAACAAAAAGCCTTTAAAGGTTAAATGAATATTTAGCTATCTATGTATCTTATAAAGAAATCAAATGTTAGTCCCAGGAAGAGTTCTCTTGATTTTTGAGAACTAACTGAGTTAAAATGAAAAAAAAAGTAAGAATCACATCCACTTGTTACCTGACTATGGTCGCCGATCAGACACACTTAGGCCTGTGAAGTTATCCCCCTCTCTCTATTACTGCGCACCGGGTTAATTGAATTTTGAATAAAGAACAAGATGTCATTATAATAATAGCGTCTGTGTTGATTAATTGTAATTGACAACGACCATGTGACGCTCGGCCAACCAAGATAGAAGCTTTATTTCTTTCAGTCACAACACTAAGAAAAGCTCAACACCTCGCAGAGAAATAGGTACTAGACGACTAGCTGATGTCGACATCATAATCAATGTCGAAGGAATGACCACACACAAAATAAGATACCTCGAAGAATTGACTATACAACACCATTATCAGTGATCGTTCACTGGTACAAATAGGTGTTACTTGGAGTTTGAGTGAGAGCATGTCTTCCCAGATGTTCAGTACTCTTTAATTCTTTCGAATCATTTGTGTTCTCGCAACAGCTGTTTACCAATGATTTCGGTTGATCGGCGTCATCTAGTAATGTGAGTTAGCTTTTGTACTCGAGAATTTCCTTAATATTTCAGCTATCTTCACCAGTGCCATGGTTTGTATGGTGTCAACTCTCCCTTTGATTCCAATTTCTCCCTTTTTTATTTTTTTAACTGCTCCTAGTGTACAGGTTTAGAGTTTCTGCATTGTTTTATTTTCACTGTGTGAAACGCAGGGACGGCGAAATCTACTATTTGGCAAGTTTTTCCTTTTTTATTGTCTATTATCACGTCCGATTTTGCTTGTAGACGTTTGTCCTTTTCTTTTATGACTGTCATTTTCCAATCGTGACTCCGGTTTTTGCCTGTAACATTTGTCTGCATATTCAAAGGGCATTCGCTTGTATTGCCTTCCCAACCCAGGCATCTCTGTTTTTGCATTATTTTTTAGCACATTTGCTGCATTCACTTATGATGTGATTTAAAGTGTCGTCTTTTTATCCGCAGATTCTACATTTACTTTTTCCTAGGTCTGGCCTGTCTTGGCTTTTATATAGTTCGTATTGATCGCGTTATTTTGTGCGACTCTAAATCGCAATTTCATTTCGTTTTTCAAGTGTTAAATCGTCCATGTAACTGCTTTTCTTCCCATTTTGATTTTGTGTTTTCCGTTTCACTGTTCTTCGTATTGTTCATCTTGGTGATGCTATCGGCGCCATTCACCAGCCTTTCTATATGTTATGTTATGTAATCGTCTCATCCACGCCATATTCAATCTTTACTAGTCTTCTTATCCTTCTTTCCTTTTTATAGTCTGTTCGACTTAAAGTATTTTGGTATGCTGATCTGAGTGTAATGCATTGCCCATAGTCACTAATTTCCTGATTCTTTGATACAGGTGCATGAGTTCTTTACTTGTTTAGTTTATGAATAGTCAAGAGTATCTTACTATGGATACTGCCCAAGTATTTAGTCGTTTTATTAGAATTCGACTATAATTTATCCCCAATGGATTTTTGTTCTTCTGGTGTATTCTATTTACTCTCTATTGATTTGATAGCATCCACTTCCAGAACTCTCAGATATTTATAGTTATCGTGTTCGTTAAATGCCTTCATCACATCAAAATTTGGCAGTTCTATACCTTCTGTTGTTTCTCATTTTTCCAATTTAAATTCCATTCGTCTGTCCTTGTTTTACTTATTAGTGTTTCTAGTCCTTAAAAAAACCTTGATTTACTTATGAGTGTTTGTAGTTCTTTTTTTTGCAAATAGTTTAAGGTCATCCACATGAGGTGATTTCTTTTTTCTTTTGAGTTTGTAAATTTGTATTGCACCTCCTTAATATGTTGTTCAGTGTTACCATGACTATGATAAATGTAGCAGAGATAGAGTCTCCCTTGAAAATGTCTCTCTGTATTCTTATCTATGTAAGGTGTTGTCCTCCGGTTTTTAGTAACAGTCTCCATGTTTCCGTAGCTTTCTTCATAAAGTAATTTGGTCTGATAATTTATACATTTTCAAACATTTAATCATCTATGCTTAACAACTCTAACATGTTTTTCTGTCTATGTCATTCTTATGTTCTTTCTCTTGTTCTTTTACACTATTTCTTACACTATTCTTTGATAGGTGTATTATAATTAAGTTGTCCATGTAGTTGATTTCCGGCATCCTTTTGTTCCTCGGTGAGTAGTCCGCGGTTATTAAGAGGGTGCTTTATATCTTCGCTCAGCTGCGCCTTTAAGATTATTATTTTACTCGCTAGCAGTGTTCACACAGTCATTATCAGTGATTGCTCACCCGTGGTGTTCCTCTGGAGTCAAAGTGACTACAACTTTTCTCATATTTCCAGCACTCTCTACCTCTTTTGATAATCATTGCAAATTATTTTGCGTTATCGCAACAGCCGTTTACCATCAATTTCTCGCTAGCAACGACCGTTGGTCTTCTCTGGAACTTGAGTGACAATAAGCCGCCACAGTTCCAGTACACTCGCACCATTACAGTGGAGGTCTGGTTGGTGCTCTCCATCCCCTGTCTTTCCATCCTCCTTGACCATTCACGGCAATTTTGTGTGGTATCATCCCTTCCCCTTTTCATTTATCTATTATTTATGTATGTATTATTTATTTATTTATTATTTATTTATTAATGTAACTGATGTGTACCGGTGTGGGTGTTGGACATTAGTTTTCACTTTTTGCTGCGTAGTTAGAGACATGGGGTCGGTCAATTATGTGAAGTTCAGAGTTGGCGGTTCATCCAATCAAAATGGTTGGGGGTTAGATGAAAGTGTGATGTTTTCGGAAATTCATGCTGACGTGTTTCGAACTTCGGGGTCAGATATGTTATTGTATATAGAAGCGGTACCTTATATAAAACTCGTGGGCTGACCAATATAAGAAGGCATTATAAAAAGAAGGGTTTCTTATTTTACCTCTGCATACATATGTCATACGTATATGTAAATTGATTTAAAATATCGGTTATATTTTTATGCATTCGAAGAAGTGTATTCTGTATAATGAATACTTGAGGATGGCGTATAAGGACCCCGTAAGACGAATGCCCATGCCGTTACGAGATAATGGAACTCTGGGTGTGCACTATGAAGTGGTTGACCTTCGGGGGAATGAGGGTAAAACTACGGTGAAGGACACTCCGTAATTGATAGATGATATGAGATGGCTATTGGCGCCGACATCGATCGTAAGAAGACTTTACTTAACTCCCAGAGGAATGTTATAAAAGGTCGACGAGGAATTCCGTCCAGGATGATAATAATAAAAATGATTGGGTCTATTTAGTTCCTGGGATGGTGAGAGTAAGTCATGACCTGACTTTACGGATGAGAGTGAAAAAAACATATGATTGTTTTCCAGATAAGGAGGTAGGCGGGTTGAATAATGGGTGTGTAGATCTACTAGTATAAATGTTAGCACCTGTGGATGAGTGCGATCGCGAACGAGCTTGCTGTGTGTAAAATAATGATTCACTCGTTTTGTCAACAACGCAGAAGCGGCAGGCTGTGGTCCTGACAGGCCAACGATTGATAATGACAGAATGAGCCGCTGATAAAATCAAAACACAACGAAGTGAGGTCAGACGGGGCACGAGCTAAAAAAATGCGGAGAGGGGCCCCCGGATGTTACGTCACTTGGGACGAAAGCGAGAAAAAACGGCTAGATTTTGGGAATACACAGATTGGTAGTTGAAGCAGACAATCATAAAAAAACTGACGGCATAATTGAAGAATCGCACACCACGATGGACAGTTATCCGTCTGTTTATCTGCTTATCTGTCTATCTATCTAGGTAATGGTTGCTTAGGTTAATATAACTGTCTCTAGCCCACATAAAGAAGTGAATATTGTACTGTCGATTACTTAATATTTTTCTGTCAATAAACTTCCCTTCCAGAATCTGTCTTATCTTAATTTTTCTTACTGTAACGATATGAACAACTTATACGCACAAGGACGGAGCGACGAAACGGCCTCGAGGAAGAAAGGGACGATGAAGAATCAACATGGCTACGAAGATGAAAGAACGAGGGATAACACAACACATTTCGATTTCGAAATTATGTTTTTAAGCAAAAACTATTCGTTTTGAACTAATACATTTTTTTTAACATAGTTTATCCCAAACAAGGCAGGCCGCCACTGTAGATGTAAAGGGTTACTGAGAAAAAGGGTGAGTTTTTTAGGGTCAACCTAAATTGGGAGCTGCGCAGCGAGATGTCTGTTTACATTCGTTTTAAATTTCTGCATGTCAATAACGTAAGGAAGACAGGACGCAGGGAGGGAGTTCCAGACTCTAGCAGAACGAAGAAAGAAGCATTTGAAGTGGAAAGCTCTTCGGCATCGGGTGACCTTCACAGTGAATGGATGGGATTTGGCAGATTGTCGAGTTAGTCTAGTGAATTTACGTCGTGGGGTACCAGAGCAGCAAACTCATCAGAGCATAATCCATTGAAGTACTTGTAAAACAGGCACAAGGAAGCAACATTGCGACAATACTACATGCGAATGGTGGCTTTGTAGAGATAAAGGATAATATCAGGTGTGAGTAGTTTACTAACACGGTAGAGGGAGCCACCTTGGCAATGTCTTACATGTATTTATTCCAATTCATGTTACCTGTGAAGGTTAGGCCGAGAAGTTTGAATGTTGAACTTTCGGGTAGGGTGTTATTTGCCATGACAATCGGTGGCTGGAGAGGTTTCTTATAGTTATTGAAGGAAAGGAGCTTTGTCTTTGCGGCATTAAAAGTAACTAAGCATTTATGACCCCAATCCATTACAGCCTGGAGGTCATTTTCTAAGGATTCAGCCATTGCCGCATATCTTTCAATTTATTTTTCTAAGGTCACTTAGTTATAAAGTAATTATGTCATGTTCTTTATGTTATTTTGTGATATTAATTTCTTTCAATTTATAAAACACGTATCCAGTTCTAAAAAAATCCTATATACTTGCGATTTGAACTTGCAAATGACGACTGCAAAATAATCGAAGTCAAACATTTTAGCGAACGGACTTAATAATGGGTCAGTTCATTATTAGTAGTATGAAAATACGCCCTTCGTTAGAAATAAAATTCCTGTTCATATGAAATAATGTCTAAATCAACAAGGTTTTTTAAAAAAGTAATGACAAAGAAAATAATGTCTAAAACTGGAAAGTTTACAAAAAAGACAACATTTTATCAATCAGTTTAGAAAGATGAAAGGAAAACATATCTCATTATGGAAATAGAGTGAAGGTTACTTTCTGAATTTATTTAAAAAGGAGGGAGGGTTACTTGCTATCTGTTTTCTCCCTTCTCGTAAACATTTTAAATTGTTTAGGCCGTCAGTTTCTTTACGTGCTAACTTTTGCGCGACGGGATGGATATTTATATTGGTACAAATAAACACCTTTATATTAATTATAGAGCGGAGGTTAGTATTGTTTCGACTTATTTCTAAGAATGAATTCGTTGATGTTATGGTTTTACAAGTACACTGCAAAGTACATTTGCTTTCATTTTTTAATTTCTAATAGTTCTTTTTATCTCTATATGTATAATATTATCGGCCATCATGACTATTAGCGACATAAATTATTTTAAAAGAAATAGCTAGTTATGTACTGATTTCCTGTTCATAATCAAAACGGCTGAACGCGGATTATTTTACTTACAGTCACTATTTACGGTAAAATAAATTGCTTTAAACTTCTTTTAGATATTAAATATTATTTTTGACGCAAATATGGCACACATAATAAGTTAAGCAAAAAAAAAATTGGTTTGGGGAAATTTTGAAACTTATTTTCTTTTAAAATAATGCATATCACTCATTTATGCTGATTAGCCAATTATTTGACCTTGTCTGTACGCGCCTAACACGCGATTATTTTCGCTTATTTACTATTAATAAAATATTTATTGAAATAAAAAGAAGCAAATAGGGTAACATAAAGCAAATTTAGAAAATCCTAATTTAAAAAAAAAAAAATTAATTACGTAATTAAATCCACCATTATGCATTTCGGGGTACTGGTAGAGATTTTCAACCAGGCAAAGCTGACTTTTCGTTCGGCTTTTTCCGACTGTTTACGTAAACAGCCGGAAGATGCCGAAGCACCTTTCCAAACAGAAGGCGAGAAAAACAGATGACAAGTTTGTAAATTGATTAAATCTTAAATGTGCGATTGCCAAAAATTTCCAACAGAGAAAAGAAAAGGGTGAACCCCCCCCCCCCCCCAAAAAAAACCCAAATAGTCAACAAATAGCTGTTAGGGGTGAAAAAACGAAAAACAAAACAAATAGTCAACCAATAGCTGTCACCAAAAGAAAATAGAAGTAGATTAGGGTTAGTTTAGGGTTAGTTTAGGGTTAGTTTAGAGTTAGGGTTAGGGTTAGGGTTAGGGTAAGGGGAAAAATGGTTCGATTTTTGTCTGGTTCAAAAACTGGATTAATACCGAAAGAAACATTTTTTTTTAAATTTAACTTTCTTGGGAAAATATTTTTTTTTTAAATTTCTTTTTTCACCACAAACAAGGCAGGCCGCCACTGTAGACGTAAGGGGCTACTGAGAAAAAAGGGTGAATGGCTTTTTTTAGGGGGGGTCAACCTAAATTAGGAGCTGCGCAGCGAGATGTCTGTTTACACTAGTTTTAAATTTCTGCATGTCAGTACCGTAAAGAAAACAGGGAGCAGAGAAGGAGTTCCAGAGCCCAGCAGCACGAGGAAAGAAGCTATTCGAGTAGAAAGCTCTTCGGCATCTGGGGACCTTCACAGTGAATGGATGGGATTTGTCAGATTGTCGGGTTGGTCTAGTGAATTTACGTCAAGGAGGCACTAGAACAGCAAGTTCATCGGAGCACAATCCATTGAAGTACTTGTAAAACAGGCACAAGGAAGCAACATTGCGATGATGGGACAGGGGCTGGAGCTTGGTGGATAGTGAGGGACCTATTAAATTGGCGACTCTTTTTTGGGCCTTGTCTAAATTCTTTCGTCAAAAATAAATAATTTTTTCGGCTTTTTCCGGCTGTTTACGTAATTCTGCGTCGGCAAAAGTCGGTTTTGTTTGGTTCAAAAGCTGTTCGTGCAGTACCCATTTCGGTTTATTCGTAAAAAAGTCACTCATTTTAATATTTTGTTAATATTCGAAAAAAAAAAATGAATGAATTACTTTAGGATCCTTTAACATTTGCCATGAATTTGGAAGCCTTTAAACTGTCGAATAGAAAAGTATTTAAACTGATGTCAAAATTCTTAGCTAATTCCCATGTATCAAGAGAGTAACAGTTTTGGAAGCTATCTATATTAAAAAATATAAATAGAGATTAAAACATTACCTTAATACACATTGGTTATAGTTTTTGTAAATATGTGGTTCTATTAAAAATTTAATGACCGAACGATATCGATCGTAATAATAAAATTTGACTTTCAAAATCTATTAAAAAAAATAAAGTGCTAAAAAATGGAATAGTTGAAAAGCGAAAACAAAAAAAGAAAAACTCATAAAATTCCGTTATTGATGTAAAAAAAAAAGATCAGTTGATACACAGTTCAGATTGTATTTTCAAAACTTGAAATCTTAAAAACAAAATAGTTAAAGGATTAAAAAAGAAATAACAAACCCATAACTTAACACCCCAAAAATACACAAGCACGTAAACATGACAAAGCGAGATATAGCAAATGAAAGAAATCGCAATTGATTGTAACCTGGCGGAATACGAAGTGCGCGGTTTCTTTTCAGCAGTGGGCGTGGCTACATCTAATGCCTCTGCCAAAATAACCAATAAAGCTGTTGACGGCACAAATATCAACCAATAGAGAGGGAGGGCGATCATGACTGCGAAGTTCTTTGGTAATTTCAGCCTCCCCCTCAAATAGCTTGCATAATTTATAGATACATATGATTACTAAATAAGTATAAATGAATAAAATACCGAAAATAATAATGCGAATAAAAAAATATAATAATGGCGACGTGGGAAGAGTTATTATGTATATATGTGCAGACTTCTAGAATTTTATTATTTCTTTAAAATCATTTTTGTTTAACTAGTAATATATATATATATATATATATATATAAATAAATTTTTTCAAATTTACCCATATACACACGTGTTTCATACCAACGCTGCAATCATCAGTATTGGAGGAGACAATCCCTGCCGGTCACACGATTCGAACCCCGATAGGAAAGTAATATTTAACTCAGTACGATATATATATATATATATATATATATATATATATATATATATATATATATATATATATGTGTGTGTGTGTGTGTGGGGGGGGGGGGTTATGTATTTTCGTAACTGTTTTATTAGTGATAGTCGCGTTCAGATTTGTATCTTTTCCGTTTTTCACTAATTAAGTGATAAATATTAATGCAGAAGATTGCATTGTTAGTATTTTTAGTTGATATATAAATATTTATTAATTTTATACGTACATAAAAGTAGACACGTGTATATATATATATATATATATATATATATATATATATATACAATATTTATAAATAAAATGTAAATTATTAATACCTACAGACGCTAGCGTTTCAAGCTTATTGCAGGAAAGTAACTATTTCAGACGGTTGGGAGGCGCGAACCCGGTTCACAGAGTCAGCCAAGAATCTGCAAGCTGTCGCCATATCATTCGGCCAACGGAAACTGTCACGTAATTAAAGGAAATTAAGATCTATATGTACCTAGAAGACGGCACAGACAGAAGACTAGTCGAGAGTGTTCGACGAACGTATTCGGAACTTTGCATTAAAGCTTTTTGACAGTCTATTATTAACATCCCCGAAAGTGCTCAACTAAGGAATGACTCGTATATATATATATATATATATATATATATATATATATATATATATATATATATATATATATATATATATATATAAACACGAGTCACATGTACACATTTTTTTACCTCATTGGCTATATTTTTCCTCTGCTACCAACACCCACCTTACACACGCATACTTCTCAATACACTGAGGAAGGCCGAAGGAACGACCGAAAATTTGTTCCGTAAGAAAAATTATTTTATTTAAAGAACATTTTGTATTCCTATACATCAACAAATAAGAAATAAAACATTTATATATTTTTTATATTATTTTTTTATATATATATATATATATATATATATATATATATATATATATATATATATATATATATATGAAAACAAATATCTTTTAAAATAACAGAATTCTCTGCTTAGTTATATATTTTATATATTTCAATTTTTCTGATTATCTTTTTTTAAAGTTAAATTAAAAAATAATATTCTATGTTCCATATGTGTCACGAACATTTTCGATTCTTCGTCGAATCATCTTCAGGTGACAAAAACAAATGAAAATAATTTGAGAAAATAAGATAATTTTAAAAGACAGCCGAGCACTTGTACGTGGGGTGAATTAGATGCCAAAACAACGAACTCGTACAGTTCAAGGAAAACCATAACAATTTTAATTCTGGGACACAAAAATTAGCGTCACATGATAAAATTGTATTACGTTCAGCATTTCAAAATGTTGTTGCTAGTTTCATACGTGATTTTATTACTAATGAGCACTATCAGCACTTGATACATATAAAAAATCTCTGGAGACTTATTAAAGAAAAATAATTAATGTATAAAACAAAACTATACACAGCTTAGACGTAATATCTTTATATATTAATGTCCCCGTTAAGAAATGTTATATACACCTAAAAAGATCAACACTAACTTACTGTTTCCTCCTAACACCCTAATAGAAATAATCAGACTTATCACTGACAGGACTTATTTTCAATTGAACAATAGTTTCTATAAGCAAAATTTCGGACTCCTCTTAATGAAGTACTCGCTTGCTTATTCTTAGAATTCCTAGAATCTGGCCCATTCAAAGTTAGAATCCCCCCTCAAACCCCCCCCCCCTGAATACTCAAGATACATTGACGACATGTTAATTTTTCTTCATAAAAACACACAAATAGAAAAACTTAAAAGCAAATTAAACACAGTCGACCTCTCCATTAAGTTTACCATTTTTTGACATACTTATACATAATAAAATGCAACACTAATTTAACTTTCAAAGTGCATTGCAAAACTGCACACTAAAATGACTACATACATTTTTACTCACACCATAACAAAATAATAACAAAATCAAAACAGGCATGATAATCGGTTTCCTCCTACCTGCATTTCGAATCTGTAGTCCACAATATTTAGACGAAAATTTCAAATACATCACAAATTCAATCAAAACATTGCAATACCCCACATATTTCATATTAAATGCAAAGAAAAAAGCGTTACAAATATTTTCCGGAAACAATAGGCAAAAATCATATGCACTAAACACTTCTCTTATGAACATACATCGTTTTTACCTATCCATACCAATAATATACTAATTTACAACATTCTAAATGAACTAAGAATTCCAACAATACAAACTATAAAACACACTTTAAAAACAACAAAACATTTTGGAAAAAAATACCATATCTAATGCAGGTATATACACTGACCCATGCAATAATTGCCATCAGATATACGTTGGTGAAACTCAACGAGAACTAAAGAAAAGGTTTGGTGAGCATAAGAGATATAAAAAATAACAAATTCCTAAATGCACTATTCTCTCATGCATTACAGCATGTCCATTCTTTATACTTTACACAAGCTAGACTCATTAAATTTATGTTAAATAAATCTCGGCGAAGACTTCTTTACGCAGCACTCATTATAAACTCTAACACAATTAAAAAAAGTAACGACTTCTACAATTTATCTATTTTAATCAGCAACTTAATTCTAACCAGACAGAACTTGAATTGAGATCCAAGCGAGCTATTTTACACTACATACTAAACAAAACTTTGTATATAACATCGATATTAAAAAAAAACACTTATTCCATTTCATAAACGCATCACGCATGTTGAATTCTAACGGCTATGGTTCGTTCGAAAAAAAAAAGATATTCTTTTCACTTCATAATTGCACAACATTTTGTGAATTCTAACGACTATCCTTCGTTTGATAAAAAAGATTTCTTTTCGTGTCACAAAAGACCCAAATATTTTTAAATATTATACGTGCATGTTACATATCTTCTTATCTTTAATGCGTGTCCGCGCATCTTTCCCTAAAAGACTTCGACATTTGAACGATTACCGAATCAACATCTTACGGATTCTACCTTCTACTAGCGATAAACATGTCGCTATGAAAAAAAAATGTCTTGTACCCCTGACGAAGACGTATTACGTCGAAAATTTGGGACTACTTTAAATAAATTAGTATTTATTTAAAAAAAAATGCATTCTTAGGCTTCAAACATCTTTCTTACATTTCTATTTAAATTGTAACGGTTGTTTTGTTTCCTTTTTCTATACTCGCGGTCTTGAACTGAAGAATCCATTTCTTCCGTGTTCTTATACTGATATTGGAATCAAGCCACTTCCGGATTTTGATGTATATATTTTTTATTATCATTGTACCGTGTACGCCGCCGTAGTCCCACCGAACCCTGGGCGTTCTAACGTTTATGTGGCGAAAGTGACACTGCGGACACGGTCTTTTGTTTCGGGTGCTTCTCCGAAGGAGGGGGTTAATTTCTTCTTACCAACTGAGCAATTAACCATATTTTCTTTTGTTTGTTCTCTTTCGGTCGACTAAGTAATTTCTTTGATATTCTCGAAGCATTCAGACGTTCACTGTTCCGATTATGCCCACCTATTTGAAAAAAAAAACGAAAATAGGAAGTCAGTCACACATTTTCGTTTCTTAATTGTCTGGGAAAAAGAAATTCAACCAGTCCCTCTTTCGGATGAGCAACCGAAACAAAACAAAAAACGCACCCGCAGTGTCACTTGTGCGATCCGGAGATCAGGGGGAGTGTGGCAAAAGTGATATTCCTAAACCTAAAAGTTTATTACGGTTTCTTTATAAAATTGTATGGTAAATTCTCTTTGTTGTTACTATATTCACCCAGGGTGAGCTGTTTAAAATGTTTACAACTAATCCCTATTGCATCTATTTGATTCAGCAGTTCATCCCTAATAATAGCATTTATTTCATTAAAATAAAGAAAACATGTGGGACTGTGTAGTGTAAGAGTTGAAGTTTTTCCAAGAAAGCTGAATTTCAGTACAGGTAGTCTATTGTTTTCCTTCAAAGACCATACGTATTTGGATAATTGGGTGTCATCTTTATCATCCAGGTTATTTGAATATATTTTATGGTTTCTGTATCTTACCATAAAACTAGTACTAGTTCCACCTATATATATATATATATATATATATATATATGATTAAGAAAGGATAAAATAATCCGACGGTATGCAGTAAAAATTAAAAGCGGAAGACCTAAAACACAACGTTTCGCCTAACTATTGCGTGGACTTTTTCAAGAGCTACAAAATGCTAAAAGTGGCAAAGCTTTGCGACTTTTAGCGTTTTTCGCTCTTGAAAAAGCCCAAATAATAGTTGGGCGAAACGTTGAGTTTTAAGTCTTCCACTTTTCCTTTTTAATTCATATATATATATATATATATATATATATATATATATATATATATATATATATATATATATATAGTCTCGGAAGTTTCTCAACCATTAAAACTATATTAAAAAAAAAAAAAAAAAAATTATAGTCCCAAGTCTTCCAGTGGAAAATCACTCATGTAAGTCAATTTATTTTTTACAGTTATTATATTAGTTTATTTCTAACACTATTTTAAGGGATCATCAGTTGTTTACCATGAAAAACTGTTTCGGGAATTTAATATATATAGGTAGAAGGATGAAAAAGAATTATAAAAGCAGCAAAAGGCAGATCTTTTTTCAATTCAGTTGCTCAGAGCAAGGTGTATTCCGCAAAAAGGCAATTTATTCAAATTAATTTTTCCCCTAAGCCAGGCTTTTCATAGATCAAAATCTTATCAGAGGAAATCTCTGGGATTTTCATCCTCTATGTATCTATCTGCTCTATCCTGTATATTGAGCTGTATACGTTTCACAACAGGTTTTACCTTTATATATATATATATATATATATATATATATATATATATATATATATATATATATATATATATATATATATATATATATGAATGAAACATATCTTTATCTTAGACCTTATTGTGATAAGAGTATAGTCTATATAATGGATAAAGTATTCATATAAGAATAGATAGATGATGAAAATAAAAATTGAATAAATTACAATATTTATTAATTCATCAGATATTCAAGCAAGGAATATAGAAACAAAAATATATCCGGACAAAACCATTTCAAGGGGGAAAGCGAGAAAACAAATAGAAAGTCAGACACCCCCCGCCGCCTAAAATGAATTCGGAAAGAAACTCTCCACTTTAAATTAAAAGTCAACGCTGGGTGTATTTTGTCTTTAGGTCATCAGACATGATAATAATGATATACATATATGCAAAATTAAATTAATGACGTAATTCTATGATTTTATCTGAATATTAGTGCGAACATTGACGAATAATATTTTTTTTACATTTTTGACGGGCAGTGTACACTAGTAAGCTAATAAACGCTAACGGCATGATTAGAAAAGTAGATTGAAGCGATTTCATGACTAATTACTTCAGTTCTCTTACCTGATTCCAGGACAAGAATTCATCTAGTCTGGTGGAGTATCCAGCTAAGTGCTGTTACTTGAGGTAACATCACTTGAAGAAGGTGCACAATTCCTCGTATGAGCCAGTGTATAGCCATGTCGAGGGGATCTTATTTGGGCTTCGAATACTATGTTATTTTGAATATTTAGTCAAGGTAAACGTGTAGGGTGAAGTATGTTCATGCAAGGTTGTCCTGACAAACCCTTGTAAATAGAGAGCGAGACACTCGAGGAGTGTCTCT
>OY744522.1:25501119-25503619 GCA_963556195.1 Sepiola atlantica
TTAGGGGCGTTGTCTTGACTCTTCCCCCACTTTCCGACCTTGTGTCACATATTCCTGCGGTGGGAGGTAATTAAATACCATAGCGCTGCTAGACCAGGACCCATCATCCCACCGAAGTTAAGCAACGTTGAGTCTGGTCACTACTTGGATCAGTGATCATCATTTGAGAATGCCAGGCGTTGTAAGCACACCCTCCATCTAGATGTACAAATAAGTCGCTCAGTGCATAATCGGCGACAGACTAGCGTCCTGTTACGGGGATGGTATTTTATCCAAACCGACTCATAGTTATTAGTATTATCTATTTGTCCCAGTTGATTCGCAACTCATAGGTATTTGTATCCTCTTTTCTCTCTCTTTCTCTATCCACACACACACACAGTATCGACTTACACAGTGCTCAATACGTAGGCAATTATTAGTAGTAGTATGAACATATATTTATGGCAAGTAAGATACACAGAATCGTTTTTCATTCCTGGGATGAATCATCAAGCTAATTGCCTGATGATTTACTTCGGGAATGAAACAGACATATTTCTATGTGGATTACTTACCATAAGTATATTTCCATACTACTACTAACCTTTGCTCACGTATTGAGAACTGTTAAAGAAAATACTGTATGTATATATATATATATATATATATATATATATATATATATATATATATAAAATAAATTATAAAAAGCGGCCTATATTAACACTTTAATTATTTATATATTATTGTTATAAATCTCTATTTGAACGGATATTGAGACTTTTTTGTGTGCACATCTGCTGTCCTGAATCGGATATGTTCTGAGTCCGAGAATTGATTTTTTTTTATATATATATCCATATATATGTATATATATATATTATATATACATATATTTATATTATATATATAGTTATATGGATATATATATATATATATATATATATATATATATATATATATATATATATATATATAATATTACTATATATATATATATATATCCATATAACTATATATATAATATAAACATATGTATATATAATATATATATATATACACACACACACATATATATATATATATATATATATATATATATATATATATATATATATATATATATGTAATATTAATATATATATCCATATAACTATATATATAATATAAACATATGTATATATAATATATATACATATATATATATATATATATATATATATATATATATATATATATGTATTGTATATATGTGTATTGTATTAGTTTCTGTAGATGTAAATCCGTTCAAACTCCAGTGTTTATAAAAAGTGCTCAATAACAAGTACAAGTGTTCTTTAATATACATTTTTATTTATACAAACTTTATTGGTTACATATGTGCATACATGTTTCGGTTGTACTCTTCGCAGAGAGTGAACCTCTTCAGACCAATATATCTTTGGTCTGAAGAGGTGGACTCTCTGTGAAGAGTACAACCGAAACATGTATGCACATATGTAACCAATAATATATATATATAAAATACATATATATATATATATATATATATATAATAAATATATAATAAATATATATATATATATATATATATATATATATATATACACACACATATATATATCCGTATATATATAATATATATCTATATCCATATATATATATATATATATATATATATATATATATATATATATATATGTGTGTGTATTATATATATATAATATATATATATATATGTATTATATATATAATATATATATATATATGTATTATATATATAATATATATATATATGTATTATATATATATATATATATATATATATATATATATATATATATATATATATATATATATATATATGAAATCTTGATTCATCCTTTCATTCCAATTGTTCTGATTTCATTAATTCTTGAATAAAAGAAGACGTTCGAAGAAACTTTTAAATTTCCGGCCACTTCTAAATGAATTACTTTTTTATTCGCAGACTTAAATTTTGAACCGAAAACAAAATTGCTTTCTTTTTTCGTTTTCATCAAATATATTTTGATTTTGACATTTCATAAGCATTTCATTATAGGCTTTGCAGTTTAGGCGAAACTTAAGAGTTGACGAAAAGGAAGAAAAGATTAACTCTAGAATTGGACGGCAAACTTAAAAATAGACAAAAAATAAATAAATAAAATAGAAAAAAAAACCCACCGTAAATGAAACTACACGAAAACATAAAAATAAAATAAAATGAAAAACACTTGTAGGTGGCGCTCCATTCGACGAATGGATATCATTTCACACTATGAAGTCTGCCGATTTCAAATTCTGAAATGATCTATTGTCAGCATTTCCGCACAAATACTGTTGGTAAAAGGTATTAACCATAACCCCACTCCATCTTAGCTTTGGGTTAAATAGCAATGCGTCTTCGATTGAATGTATACAATTAATCATTGACAATTACCTTTGTAGCTATTAAAAAAAATACGCTAAAAAATTATAATGAAGTTTGCATGATTTT
>OY744522.1:25508619-25521119 GCA_963556195.1 Sepiola atlantica
TAACAAACCCTTGTACAGACAGATCGAAGACACTCGAGGATGGTGTCTAGTAGGCAATTCAAACTCCCCATATATATATATATATATATATATATATATATATATATATATATATATATATATATATATATATATATATATATATATACATATATAGTAAGCTATGAAAATATATTTATGGCAATTAAGCTACACAGATGCTCTCGCGTTTTTTCCCCGTGGGGAATCTTCAAGCTAAAATGCCTGAACCCTGAAGATTCCCCCCGGTGATGAAACGCGGGAGCCTCTGTGTAGCTTGATTGCCATAAATATACTTTCATAGCTTACTACCTAGCTCTACTTACGTATCGAGCACTGTTGAAGTAAATACTGAAAATTGATACATAAAAATGTATATCTCCTTATAAAATTTTATGTGGATACATAAAATACTATATATATATATATATATATATATAGGTGTGTAAGGTTTATTTACATTCTAAAAGTCAAGATTTTATTTTATCTTACGAAAACATTTTCAAAACAGATACTCTTTAGTGTAATTATTTTCCGAACTTATTTCGCTTAAAGTAGACCAACCAACATTAGTATATCTATATCTGTTCTCCTCATATACACCATAGCGTGACACGAAAAATAAATGTCCAACAAATCAATCGTGAACTCATATTCGATCTTCGGCAGTGCTTCACCATGTTTGGCAGTCCGCCATCTTAAAACTCTCTGAAACGAATGTGAGTTCACGGTTGATTTTTGAGACATTTATCTCTCATGTCTGTTCTAATCTTTTTATTATTTCTTTTTTTTATTACATTTTACTGTTAATAAATACAGAGAGAAAGAAAGAGAGAGAGAGAGAGAGAGAGAGAGGGGAGAGGTGGAGAGGGGGAGAAGACTTAGACAGAGTGGGAAGAAAGTATTATTATTATTACTGCAGTTTCATGGTTTATCCCATGTTCGGATGTGTTTTGAAATATTCCTGATTTGTTGAAAACTATAGATTGTTTAGTTGCATTTATTTGTTTACATATTCTCAAACAGAAAGAGAACCGAATAATATTGTCATTAATGATTGGTTGAAATTCAAAGTCAGTCTAAAATGATGGAATTCATGAATATTTGATTCCGATGGCCAATAACTCTCCACGCAAAACATCCGTAGCCAGAACGTCAGGAACTTTAAGTTAAAGAAATGGATTATAAAACGATTTATCTTAATACATACGTTTTCTTCTAGCAATTCTGGTCTTCCATATTTTAAAATATCAACCGTCAACAAAACGTTTATGAAGATATGATAGAATTCGAAACTACCGATTCGACTCTTTCTGTTGCCGATTCGATAAATTTAATTTAAATTTCAAAATTTGAAATATTTATCTAATGGAATTAGAACAAAATTATTAGCCTAATGATTAAAAAAAATCATTTGAATATAAAAATATTTTATAATTACAAAATAAAACACGTTTATGTTGAATAATTTTATTTAATTCAAACAATTACATACATTTTTTAATTTCCCCAAAATATATCTATTTATATAAAGTTAGCTATGTGCATATTTTTGTATATTTATATGTACAGGATTCACTCCTAAACTAATTAACTGATAATTATGAATTTTGGAACACGGCAGCTAGACGTAAGAAGCCGTAATGGAGGGGGTATATTTACTTTAAATTTAGTTTTATGTAAATGGAGTCACAAGGCCGGGTGAAAGCCCTTCGCGAAAATTCAGATACTTTCGTTTTTTGTTTTTTTTGTAAAATTTTAACAAGTGTGACTTATGTTAAGATTTTACTGCAGTTTCATGGTTTATCCAATGTTTGGATGTGTTTTGATATATTCCTGATCTGTTAAAATTTATGAAATTTTTAGTTGCATGCCATGAAGATACTCCCCCTACAATTGAACCCTGACCAAATATTCAACATAAAATAGTATTCAAAGTCCAAATAAGATCTCCTCGACACTGCTATACACCGGCTCATACGCGGAATGGTGCGCCCTTTCCAAGTAATTATACCTCAAGTAACAGCACTTAGCATTGAATTTAATTCATAGTCATTGGAAACCAATGAAGCAAGACTCCCTGAATTTCAGTTTATTCTTAAGACCCATTATACTTAAGCTTTAAATTTTAGACATTTTCTGGAATCAAAATCATTTAATAGATTTTGATCAAAATTATATTAAGAATTCTAGACATAAGGTCTAGTATCATTATATCTTGATTTTGATCTTTCTAAAGGAACATAAAAGTGGTGCAAGACTGTTTTGTTTGATGTATTAGCTTCATTCTATATATATATATATATATATATATATATATATTAAAATAAAAATAATTTGAGTATCCGACAATTGTTTCAGAACCTCCTCGGCCCCTCCTCCTCATGGATATACTGAGTATATCCCTGAGGAGGGTCCGAGCACGGTTCTGAAACAATTGTCGGATACTCAAACTATGTTTATTTTAATATAAAAGCTCTTATATATATTGAGCACTTTTGAAAAGCAATGGTTTTGTTCATTTTGTTAATATTTGAACTTAATTAATTTATATATATATATATATATATATATATATATATATATATATATATATATATATATATAATTAATATGTAAGCCATTAACAATGCGAGATTAATTTGTATTTTTTTTTCATTAATCTTATATTTCGGAATAAATTCCATCTTCAGAGGTGACCAGTTATTGAGTCATTTTTGTTTTAAATCAAAAACAAGAATAACCAAACTTATTTCTTTGTTACTTGATAAAACGTCTCTCCGCACTGGTGGTGTTGGCGGCCATGATTCAAATTCCGGTGTCGAACGAAGAGCCTGGCTAGCTCATGTACGTAATAGTATTGGTTGGTCGTCCATTTAAAGCATTGTTGGATATGTTAATAAATTGATATGTAAGCCATTAACATATATATATATATATATATATATATATATATATATATATATATATATATATATATATATATATATATATATATATATATATGTTGCAAGCTGTTATGCATAAAATCTCTTTACCACATTTCAGTGGCTTCGGAGTTCACTACAATTTCAAGATACATTTTCATTCTGCCTCATTCTGTGTTGTGTCCTACCCCGATGATAGCTAACTACACAAGGCGATGTAGCAAGGCATGAATAAAAAAAATAAGGCACTTCTTTAGTTTAGCTGTGAATCAGAAATCAATTTTGAAGAGTTACATTCACTCTTGCCCTAATCAACCGGAAGTAATTAAGACTTTGAATTTTTTTTATCCAAAAATGGACCTTAATAACCTCAATCTGCGAGATTATTGGTAATTTAACCAGCGAGCTAAAAAGGACTATCGACTTTTTGCAGGCGCACAGACCAATTTCTTCCTCCGAGACATGCCCATACACGAGGGAAATGAAACTTACATACATAGATAGAAAAGACAGATTACAGTGGAGATATCCGCATAAAACCTGTTACAAAGTATTGTCCATTAGGAACGGCAGTTAAAAAAAATCAATGTTGACTGTTTGTTTGATAAAAAAAATCATACAAATTCTTCGTTTTTTATAAAGTTTTAAATTATACCCCCCCCCCTAAAAAATCACTGTTGACTGTTTGTTTGATAAAAATTTACATTATTAAATAAGAAACACTGTTTGCTGTTATTATTATTGTTCGCTTTATTGCTGGTTTTGGTTAAAAACTTCTAATTCTATATTACTTCCGGTTCATTGTCTGCCCCTGATTTCAAAATTGAAAGCAAATAAATTCTGATTCACAGCTAAACTAAAGAAGTGCCAAAGATAATTTCATAAATTTCCTATATATATATATATATATATATATATATATATATATATATATATGGGAAGAGAAGGATGAAGGTAATCCGACGTGATGGGAAAACGAAAAAGGAAAACCAAAAAATGAATGTTTTTATGTGTACATCAACGTTTCGTCTTTATTTATAAGACTTCATCAGGATGATAATGTATATATATATATATATAATTTAATATTATTTATTTAAAATTAATATATATATATATATATATATATATATATATATATATATATATATATAATTTAATATTATTTATTTAAAATTAATATATATATATATATATATATATATATATATATAGAGAGAGAGAGAGAGAGAGAGAGGAGGGGGCGGAGTTAGGAATTAAAATTTACAGAGAACATTTGAAATGATTATTCAGTATTTAGTAACTTTATCATCTATTTAATTTAAAATGGCCATTTTTTTTATTTCTACACAATGTGTTAGGTAAGGCAATGATTTATGAAAATTGCTCAATTTTAATTTAACTGAATTGATTTCATCGGTTCTGATATTTTAGGGATAGCAAATTAAATTGTTTTTATGCGTTTTTAATTAAATGTCTGTAAAATACATTTTTTTGCACTGAATTATCTCAATGTTGTATAGGCAGATATAATTAACCTCCTGTTCTATCGGTATTTTTATTACAAATCCTGAATCAGAAATGATTGCTTGGTAGGGGCCATCAGACAATTTGTATAGGGACACCATAAATTGCCCGATGAGCCTGCCTACGCCGACAGGTGATAAACCCATGCAATCTTCTTTCACCGAAGGTAATGCTTTGGAGAATGGCATGCTAAGAATCGAACAGAAAAAAAGATACTACACTCTAATCCTAACCAAAGTACATTTTTTTTATTATCCCGGGAAGATGTGGAACAAGGCTAGAAGGTGGGGAAGACTAGGTCAGCCCCGTGAGCATTTTTCGGTGAGGGGGCCATGAACAGTTAGCTATAAACTAACTGGTTTCTAAAGCCATAAGATAAGGCCTGGGAAGGTGGACCTCCGAGAGGTGAACAGAAAAAATACCACAGCCCGACAGAAAAAAGTCACCGCCGTCACCGAAATGGCCTAGTCTCTATCGGACTGATTGTTGATGACGTATCCTCGACTGGTATGTTAGGCGTAAGAAGTGCGAGGATTTCTTCGATACGGATCGCCGAAGGCTGGATAAAAATGTAGTTCCATTGTTACCTCCATTAACCTGCTTCACACAACAGCAAGGTTAGATATGAAATCAGTTTAAAGTTGGAGTGAAATCCAGCTCTACCGAGAGGATCACGCTAAAAAGGTACAAAAATAGCCGCGAACAGACCCGCCAGCATTGTCTAGTGCAGCCGTCGGGGCGACCGACAGTAATCCTTCCTTCTAATGGAGAAGGTAATTACTAGGAGGATGGCCTCTTAAGAACCGAACAGAGAGAAGAACATAATATTTTTTTTATTTATGTTTAAAATTTTACAAAATAGTTCACAGTGTAATAAAATAAGATGTGGCACAAGAAAAATAAAATGCTAAATGGTGGTTAGTAGTACCCTCCCAAATGTGTTTAGGTATGATATGCTTACTGTTTTTCGGGTGGTTTCAAGAGCCGAAAACAAGTAAGACAGTTTTTAAGTGGGGAAAAGGGGGATAGGACTCATTCGTACCACTACCTAAGAGACTTCAAGTCGGCGTAAACCATGTCTGAACAGGAAATACGTACTTAAACTCGGTTGGTCCAAACACACATAATTTAGCGGAGTATATCCACCTTTTAAATAGTTCAGAGTTCAATCCTTTCCTATCACATCTGATTTTGACTTTAAGCTGATGTTTAAAGTGCGAAATCAGATCGTAATCAGAAAGCGATTCCCCCTACTCTATATGTCTAAGCCTGAGGTCCACACTACTAGTCTAGCTACGGCTAGGATCGTGAGAAACACCATTCATTTCTTCCCGAGCCACGAAGGCATCACATTGTACATTACAAATGTTACATCTAGGGGTATTAACTGCTCGGAGACGAGGCGAGCCGTCACCTCACAGATATTACGCTCTTATCCTTGCTAGAAGGTCGGATAAAATTTTAATTACATTATTACCCGTTTAAAGCGTGAAATTGTATTTTTATATACAACGGAATGGAATGGTAAATATTCATATCTCCATTTATGTAAAGTTTGGTATGTGTATATGATTATATATTTGTATGCATAGGATTTATTTAACTAATTAACCGATTGTTATGATTTTTAGAAGATAGCTTCATAGCGTACGGATGCATAGTGTGGGATATATTTAATTTAATTTATTTTAATGCAAAGGGGACAGAAAATGGTTGGAAGCCTTTCGTGAATATTCAGAAGCGTCCTATTGTTAAATTTTAACAATAAGTATTAGACATTAGTAAATATATATCCCTAAATGTATATTTCTTTTGAGTGTTTTTAAGGGATTTAGGATATGAGCACAACCTCCAATTTGAAAATTGAAACATTTCAGATTTGCTTTAAATTAGATCCATAGTCATTAGATACTTAATTAGTAAGATTTCTTGAATTTCAACTTCTTCTTAAGACCACTTAAGCTTAAGCCTTAAATTTTACACATTGATGTAGTTGATGTTGATTAAAATTGGAATAAGGATTCTAGACAAAAGGTTTAGTATCATTCTATCTTGATCTTAATCTTCGCAACGAGACATAAAATTGATGAAAAACTGTTCTGTTCTAGAAATTAATTTTACCTATCGTGGGACGGATATTAATCTAATTGATAATAAAAAAGGATTTTGAATCTTAATTGCCTCTTATAATAAAACAAAACGACCTTACCCGAATCCATTCAAAATATTACCAAACAGAAAACGTGAGATATCGTTTTCAGAGGTTCGACTTAAATAATATATTAAACTTCCTAATAGAAAGAAGCTTATATATATATATATATATATATATATATATATATATATATATATATATATATAAATATTTCGTATTCCAGGCTCATTTATTTTCGCGTATTGAAGATATGCATAGATGACGGAGATTATTTTGAAAGAAATCTTACGAAAGTTGTGGATGAAGATTGAAATAATACAATTATTCTCAATGTCACAAATATCTATCTATCTATCTATCTATATATATATATATATATATATATATATATATATATATATATATATATATATATATATATATATATATATATATAATCCAGGCAAGGTAAACATCCACAGGATAGTAATCCAAAAAGTTTCAACCGAGCTTATAAAAAGTGCTCAATATATATATATATATATATATATATATATATATATATATATATATATATATGTGTGTGTGTGTGTGTTTATGTGTGTTTGTGATTTTCTCGCTTCAACATCATTATGAGTTTTTAAAATGTACTACAAGCTCTTCTTACCCGACTTTTCCCAGGAACCTTTGATTGACCAAAATAGTATTTAAAACAAGGTTCAATTGTACTATAGGGCCGTTGTAATGTCTCACATATTTCAATACATTTAATAGAAGACAACATGGCCGCCAGCTATTAAAACATAGAATCTAAGTTTTATCTGCTTAATCTGTTATATAATTATTTATTTTATAAATAGTGCTGAACATTTTTACGTGTGAACACCTTAGTTACGTTTAGTTAAGGAGTTATTTGAAAGGCAGAAGTAGGGGTGCTGTTATTATGAGTATGCGTTCAGAGGGTTAGGGGTAAAAAACATTGCATAACTAATTGCCCCCCCCCCACCAGATATCTAAAAAATAAATACTATAATGAAACACATTTTCAAAGTCATTGCTCCTATGAAATGTTTCTTGTCTTCCCTCGTCTCCGCCACACCACTCTAATACAAAACATTTGTGTTTTAATGTATTAATAGATGATAAAATGTAAGAAATTCATCTGAACTTTCAGTTTTAAAGCTATCGCTCCCGGATAATGCAGATTTGCTTGTCTTCCACCCCCCCTCAACACTATAATGAAACACATATTTGTTTTAATGTATTAATAGATGATAAAATGTAAGAAATTCATCTGAACTTTCAGTTTTAAAGCTATCGATCCAGGATAATGCAGATTTGCTTGTATTCCTCCCCCCTCAACATTATAATGAAACACATATTTGTTTTAATGTATTTCCGGGCAACTCCGAATTTCTTTTTCTTCCCTTCAACACTATAATAAAACACGTCTTTGTTTTAATGTATTACCGAGCAACACTAAGTTTATTGTCTACCCCCTCAACATTATAATAGGCCACATATTTTTTGTAATATATTCCCGGGAAACGCCGATTTTATTGTCTACCATTCTCCTCCCCAGACTATAATGATACACGTGTTTGTTATCATGTATTAAATATATTTTATTCCACCACCTGCTCTATCTAGCGGTTTGAGCACTTTCACTGCAGCATATACCACTAACCAACGGTGACACTGTATTATCACACACAAATGGTCTATCTAGGGTACTGAGAACTTTAGTATTCAGCATATATCACTTACCCAGTGTAATACTGTATTATTACACACACCTGGTCTATCTAGGGTACTGAGCATTTTCGGATTCAGCGTATACAACTTACTAAGTGTAATACTCTATTATTAAACACACTGCTCTATCTAGAGTATTCAGCATTTTCGAATTCAGCATATACTACTTACCAAGTGTAATACTGTATTATTACACACACCTGGTCTATCTAGGGTACTGACATTTTCGGATTCAGCGTATACAACTTACTAAGTGCAATACTCTATTATTAAACACACTGCTCTATCTAGAGTATTCAGCATTTTCGAATTCAGCGTATACTATTAAACAAGTATAATACTGTACTATTACTATTATTACGCCGTTTTTCTTGGCTAGTATACAACACTATAATGAAACACATTGAAGTTATTGCTCTCGAGCAACGCTCTCCTCTTCTCTCGCCATAAGAGAAATGATGTTGATGAGGACAATAGTCCGAAGAAAATGTTATTGCTGAACCATGAGGAACGCTAATTCATCGGCAATTTATTTCCAAATTACCACATAACAACATTAAAAAATCACTTTAAAGGTCGAACCCATAATTAATTTAGCTCTAGCTGACCCTCAAAAAAGGAATATAAAAAATGTGCGTATAATTCGCCCAAGGCAATGCCGAAAAAGAATATATCAGCTTTGTTGGTGTGTCGTATGTAGTTTTTAAAAACTTTTAGCTGAACAAATGAACAAACAAACAGACAAACAAACCCATTAATAAAACTCTCCTTTATATAATGGAATCAAAGGATAAAGCGAAGAAAATCCAAGTTTCCTCTGTGCTGACGTCATTGTGTTCCAGTTAGATGTCTGTTCTTTATTCTTTAATTTAATTTTATTGGACGTATATATTCTGTCGGATTTTCACCTTCTAAATATATTTATTTCACGAAAACAACCATGCCGAAGTTTGGACACTTTCTGACAAATCAACATTTTTATTTTGTATAGTTTTTCTACATTGCTTTCTTCATCCTGAAGATGTCTTTCAATAAAGACGAAACGTTGATGAATACATAAATCAAATAGTTTTTGGCTTTCCTTTTTCATTTTACACACACACACAAACACCCCCCCCCACACATATATATATATATATATATATATATATATATATATATATATATATATATATATATATATATTTACCTAGGACTCTTACCTCTCACCACCACAATGTTGAGAGAACACAACAACAACAAAAAAGAAGAGAAAAAAAACTACAAAAAAACTGAAAGTGTTTCTATGTTTGACGAGGACCGCTTTGCGGTCGAAAATTTACTATTTTTAATAAACTAATATTCATTCAAAAAATATTTCTGCGTTGTTTGTGGCTGTTCAAACTTAGAAATGTATATATATATATATATATATATATATATATATATATATATATATGTCTTATTCAACCCGTAGAAATATAGCCGCATCCATCATAGGATATAATAATTCTAAGATAACTAAAACAAGGGATGCCATGTTCTCTTCTGGTGTTGATCCCAGTAACACCAGTTCAGTGAGAACTTCCGTTGTAAATATGCGTAGTAGTAGAACATCCAGCAACGGCTCAGCACACAACCGTAACTGCAGAGCTTCTAACATCTGTCCACGTGGGGGACTATAGAGTCTCAAGCATTGTCTACAAATGCGATGTGATAACAGAAAGTAGTAAGAGATCATATATCGGATCCACTGAGGGTGAGTTCAAAGATAGATTCAGAAATCACATGAGTTCATTCAGAGGAGGCCAAAGGGAAGACATAGATTGGCCTACCACTTCTATTGGCCGTTTTGTGAGAAACCTCATTGCTAGGCAATACCCTTTCGAACTGAAATGGTCCATTTGGGGGAGGGCTAGCAAATATAAAGCGAACAAAAGGAAGAGATGCAACCTATGTGCATTAGAGTCGTACCACATCATGACATCTAGAGATAATTTACTGAACGCTAGGCAGGAAATACTACAATGTTGTCTGCATAGAAACCGTTACATGTTATCAAGCCTAAAGCCTGGATAGGAGGGGAATTGGGGGAAGTATAAACTTACAGCAGAGATAGGCAGGATGAGCCCTTCCTGAGGCAATCTGGGGCAATAATTAGTGTATAATATAGAGGCTAAGAGTTAGTAACACGTACTTATGCTAAGATATGACTTGATTCGATTATTAGCGGAGGCTCGGGACTTAGGTTGGGGGTGATAAGGTAGGAATATTCTATCGGAATAAGGCCCATTGATAGTCAACTATAGTAAATACTTCTTCAGCAGAATAGAGGGGGGAATTTTGTAACATATAAAAAGATAATGGAATAATAAATAATAAATCACAATTATTCACAGAAATAGATATATTATACGAAATGCATTGGGAATTTCAAGTAATTTATCTATGGCATTAAAGTAAAGTTAGCAATTATATAGAATCAGGGTGGAGGACGGTGGAGTCATAAACCTATTTCTAGGTACCTGTTAATCATGATCATTAACCCATTCTGAAAATTCCTCAATGGTAATAATGGCCAAGTGTAACGCTACAGGGGTGGGGGTAAACACAATAAGCGGCATTAATATATTTTATTTATGAGATATATAAATCTTTCAATGTGTTCTTCTGCTGAACTGGATTCACTAGCCCACGCATATGTATACTAAGAAAGGTACAGATCAACTCTAGGAATAAGTGAAAAATAAGAAATAACAACCTCGATGCTATCACTATTTAATAAAATTAGGTTAAATTAAATTAAATTAGTTTTTAATTAGATTAAATTAAATAAAATAATGGGTGGCAGGAATGGAGGAAAAAATAATTCAGGAAAAAATAATTAAAAAAACATGCATGCCGACACGGACTTAATTTCTAAAAATAGAAACAATTCGATTTTTATAAAAAGTATTTTGTACAGGGATTTTATATTAGTAATAACAAAGTCTCCCGTCATTTAACGAGTTAGAGTGATATTTTCCCGGAAAGTGGTAAAAAATAACCCCGTCCATTAAAAAATGTTTTTTTAAAATAGAAAATAGATTTCTGATAACAATATTCCGTAGTAATATTTATTTATGGAATATAGAATAATATTCGCCCCAGAGAGTTGTAAACAGACACAGCCGTTAAGGAAATATTTTAAAGTATTTAAAATAATAACTAGATTTTTGTAGAAAACATTTTTATAGTAACATTTTATTTTTGATATATGAATGATTTTTAAAAATAATTTCTGCAGGATAGTTTTTGTTTCGCTTCGTTAAATAGCAACACGATAATAATCGGCAACAATTAAATGAAAGATATTTTCCCAAAATGTAAAATGACGTCTCAGACACTAGATAATTAATTTCTAAAAAGAATAATTTTAATAATAGAACTTTTTAGAAACAGTATTTTGAATAAATAGTTTCTATCTACTAATTAAGATACTAAGATTTTTTCTTAAAATAAAGGAGAGATTCTGCGAGATTGACGTTCGTTCAACTCGTCGTGTGTTTATTTCGAAGGGGAACAAGTCAGCCCTGGAAATAAGGCTCGTCTGACCGCTGGTATTCCGGACAAACATTTATGTTGACTTTCCTTATGATGAATTAGATGTAGAATTCCCATGCTATCATTGGATTGGAATGGTAACTTGTGAGCGGTGTCTTGAATGTTTTAGTTTTTTGTTTTTTTGTTTGGGGGGGGGGGATTTTTTCATCATTGTGCCGCCCGACGTGAAAGTGTATTATCACACATTGTTCCGTTTTGTTTTTTGATTTTTTAATGCATTTGGGACCGATTATTTACTTGTTGGCTTGGTGGCAGAAATAATGCACGAGTAACTTTTCTAAGACATTTTCTAGGCCTTTCTTTTTATCTTTGTTCTTTCTTGTTTTTTAATTTTTACTTTTATTTTTATTTTTTCCTCACTTTTTCTTAAGTGACCTCAACTATTGCAACGCCACATTGTGTATTGTCGGTAGTTGAAACCCTTATTCCAGACATTTAATTTCCCTGATGATCTGCCAAGCAAGTACCAGCTTGGTAGTGAAACACGTGTAGGAAAAAACATTTAATTTGAATAAATAATATTTGTAAGAAAAAATCTTTAATGGTGATCATTGGTG
>OY744522.1:25523619-25558619 GCA_963556195.1 Sepiola atlantica
TATTTAGAGAACAAGCACACGTATTTTCAAGCGGTTTGAAAATCATATATATATATATATATATATATATATATATATATATATATATATATATATATATAATTATTAATGACAATATATGTATTAGCATATACTATCAGTGCCCTTTTACTTTGCAGTCTCCTTCAAAATGGCGTATTAGTTGGTTCCCCCACGTGTTAGTTTGCTCTTTTCTTTGTTTTTTGTTTGGTTTCACCAAAAAATGAACCACTGTATAGTGTAGGTTTTTTCAAGACACTTTAATCCAAGAACTTTTTACTCTTTGTGAATTTTTGTGATAATTTTGTGATGTTGCAGAGACGATATTGACATAAAAATGTTGTTTGGCACAAGACAAATGAAACGGACCGTAAAAAATATATCTCACAGAAATGTTATGTTTTTTGGAAATGTGAAAAAATAAAAATAAAAATAATAAAATAAAAACATGGTTATTGGAATATAATATCAACCTGACTTATATATATATATATATATATATATATATATATATATATATATATATATATATATATATATATATATATATATATATAGGGTGATCGCTAGGAAAGCGGGAAATTTGTCAAACTGTCATTTATTAAAAAAAAAACTTTTATAAAGTTTTTAAAAGACTAATATTATTATACACTCACAGATGCTCAAAATGTCGCCCGTGCAAATAGAAAAAGTGAATAAGCCAGATGCAATCAAATTTAAACAAAATAAAATGTAAACAATAAAATTTACAACCTCAAAGTTCCCACTTTTCTAGCGACCACCCTATATATATATATTTTTAATTTATTTATTTATTTATTTTTTTTTAATAACTAATATAAGTTAGCAAAACATTTATACGGAACAAAAGTTAGATTTAGTATACGGAACGTTTATGTTTTAGCCTTTTAAGGAAAGTGGGGTCTGATCAACTCTGCTGGGAAGCCATGAAATTAAATACTGTCTTGTTTTTAAATTCCCGAAACAGTTTTTTATCGTAAACAACTGATGATCCCTTAAATAATGTTAGAAGCAAACTAATATAATAACTGTAAAAACTAAATTGACTTACATGAGTGATTTTCCACTGAACGACTTGGGACTTAAGGTTTTTTTTTAATTTCTTTAAAAAAAATTTTTTTTAGTTTTAATGGTTGCGAAACTTCCGAGACTATATATATATATATATATATATATATATATATATATATATATATATATATATATATATAATTATTTTATGTATTCACATAAAATGTTATAAGGAGATATAATCGTTTATGTATCGATTTTCAGTATTAACTTCAACAGTGAGTACATGAGGAAAGCTAGGTAAAAAAAATAAGTAAGTTCGTATGAATCAGAATCATACAATTTTGTTGACCAGTTTGATTCTGTTGTCGGCATAGCTGTAAAGGTTGCCAACATCCTTAAGTGAAAGTGGTATTATGGAATCGAGTGGATTTGAACTTTGCACACCCAGGTCGTCAGTTCGCGTCGTTATCCACTTAACCACCTCACAGATAACCATTTCAGACCTACCCCGACTCCTGAATTGAATTCGAAAATAAATTCTCCATTCTATAATAATAATAAAAAAATGCGGTAGATGTTATTTTGTTCTATTTAGGTTATCTGAAATGATAATAATATTTTGTAAATGAAAAATTAAATTACTGGCGTCATTCTATGATCTTTTATGAATATTTTAGTAATATATCTAAATAAATAGCGAGTGTGAACACGGGCGAAGCATAATATTTTTCATGTCATCTTTGACGGAGGGTGTACTCTAGTAAATGCAAAAACTTGAATGCATCGAGCGAACAGCGTGGTTTTAATGTTTTTTTTTTCGTATCACGAATAGTATTTGTTTAAAACAATCAAATACATCGAGCGAACAGCGTGGTTTTAATGTTTTTTTTTTCGTATCACGAATAGTATTTGTTTAAAACAATCAAATACATCGAGCGAACAGCGTGGTTTTAATGTTTTTTTTTCGTATCACGAATAGTATTTGTTTAAAACAATCAAATACATCGAGCGAACAGCGTGGTTTTAATGGGTTTTTTTTCGTATCACGAATAGTATTTGTTTAAAACAATCAAATACATCGAGCGAACAGCGTGGTTTTAATGGGTTTTTTTTTCGTATCACGAATAGTATTTGTTTAAAATAATCAAATACATCGAGCGAACAGCGTGGTTTTAATGGGTTGTTTTTCGTATCACGAATAGTATTTGTTTAAAACAATCAAATACATCGGGCGAATAGCGTGGTTTTAATGTGTTGTTTTTCGTATCACGAATAGTATTTGTTTAAAACAATCAAATACATCGAGCGAATAGCGTGGTTTTAATGGGTTGTATTTCGTATCACAAATAGCATTTGTTTAAAACAATCAAATGCATCGAACGCACAGCGTGGTTTTAATAGGTTGTTTTTCGTATCACGAATAGAATTTGTTTAAAACAATCAAATGCGTCTAATGCACAGCGTGGTTTTAATAGGTTGTTTTTCGTATCACGAATAGTATTTGTGTAAAACAATCAAATGCATCGAGCGAATAGCGTGGTTTTAATGGTTGTTTTTCGTATCACGAATAATATTTGTGTAAAACAATCAAATACATCGAGCGAATAGCGTAGTTTTAATGGTTGTTTTTCGTATCACGAATAATATTTGTGTAAAACAATCAAAGGCATCGAGCGAACAGCGTTGTTTTAATGGGTTATTTTTCGTATCACGAATAGAATTTGTTTAAAACAATCAAAGGCATCGAGTGCTTTGCGCAAGTTTAATTGTTTTATTCTCACGAATCTGAAAGATTGCATTACATGTTAAGTTATGCAATCTTTCGCTTAAATAAAGACACAATCGCAATCTTCGTGTCAGCCAAATGTCGCGCTGGAATCTAACTTAATAATTTAGCTGCACAAGGATCTGATAACGCTGAATGGGTGGGTCCAAATCTTCCCTTGCCGGCACCACGTGTTGAATGTCTTAATGCGAGGAGAACCGTCTTTTCAGGCATCGCCACGTTGCTGCATTGGCTACAGTAGGAAGGAAAGCGTCAAGGACCGTTCCCGGATGCTCGCGGGGGTATTTGCCAAGGACAAGGTCAGAAGCAACAATGTGTTCCCTTCTCCCCACTAAATCCGAAAATGTTAAGCTATTTTATACCAACTGAAAAAAGGAGTAAAAAGACCCGGCATCGCAGATCGGCGTTTAGAATCACAATTATTTCAGCACAAATATTTTTCTTTTTTGTTTTCTAACTTCGATATCGTTTTTGGAATAAAAATAGAACTTTGCTTATATATATATATATATATATATATATATATATATATATATATATATATATATATATATATATATATATATATATATATCGAGAAAGAGCAAGAAAGGGGGGAGAGGAAATCACCAACGTATATTGACTTGAAGTTTCACGCCTTGAATTCGTCAAACATCAAGCGATATGCGATATTGAGCACCCTCTCCTATAAATATAGCAACTAACAGTTGGATATATATATATATATATATATATATATATATATATATATATATATATATATATATATATATATTAATTAATGAATTAAGTTCAAATATTAACTAAATGAACAAAACCATTACTTTTCGAAAGTGCTCAATATATATAAGAGCTTTTATATTAAAATAAACATAGTTAGAGTATCCGACAATCGTTTCAGAACCTGCTCGGCTCTTCTTCAGGGATGTACTCTATATGTGTGTGTGTGTGTACATATATATTATATACTATCTCATATATAAATTAAAGTGAGATTTTCTCCTGTTTACTTGACCATTAATAGACAAAGGCAACCTACAAAATCCCTTTCGCCTTAACTTGGTCCTAGTCATGAAAGACAAATCTAATCTATGTTATCGAAATTCTTATTTAACCCGACCATTTTATTACTACTAATATCATAGAGCGAATAAGACGCTCTTTGACCGTGACAATCACAAGTCTTCTTTCTGCAACCGGTGATACCGTTAGGAAATCTTGTAGAACTCAAATTAGAGTAAATGTTTTTAATTTCACAAGTTCAAACTCCCGTAAAAGTTTCAGTATTCTTTTTTTGTCAATTTGCTTTGCTCAGCTCAAGAAAGTAACCGTTTCTTTAAAGGGTATTACTCATGCAAATACGTGTGTCAACAATAACACAAGCACGTGATACATAATATAGTGTCAGAATTCTCCCCCCCCCCTTATATATATATATATATATATATATATATATATATATATATATATATATATATATATATATATATATATATAATAAGGAGGGGTAGTTTGCTTGAAGCATTGTGTGTAATACATGTATAGAGGAGTATTAGAAGGCTATCACAATGCAAGAAATGGAAATATGTCGGCGTTGAGAAGTAAGACAAAAACAAGTGACTTTGATTTTATATTTTTTCCAAATTTTCAAAAATAATATTTTTCCTATATAGCAAATTTTACTTGATTTTTTTACATAAATATATGGCACTTCATCAGAGGGTTCAAATATAAAATATTCAGAAAAAAATAAAAATAAAATAAATAAGTAATTAAAATAATAAAAACAAGAAAACACAATCAGTTATAGTTTTAGTTTATTTCCAGTTTTATGTGTGTGTGTGTTTATATAAATATATATATATATATATATATATATATATATATATATATATATATATATATATATATATATACAATGTTATTTTATTATATCAGTATATAATATAAAACAGTAATATATATCGTCATTGGCAGATAGCGGCTTCGTCGTATCACGATTTCTTAGGTTGGCTAGACACATTGAGTTCTTCAAACCGAGATTGAAAAGCTAGTACAGTAGTCAGCATTCTAACTCCTGAGCCATCTTCGCACACCACAAATGTAGGAGAAATTATGTGTTTGTGGTTTTGCTTTTTCAATTTTTTTAACGGTACCACTTCCGGAAAATATTGGTTTAATTGTAGCTGTCACGGGTCGGAGATCGGTTAAGCATAACCTTCTTTGTGATAGAGTTTATTGATTGTCAACTTTACCTATAGGGATGGCAGGCTGAAGCCTGGGCATGCAACTATCGGATACAGAGACGTGCAATTACATACCGGAACGGATGGCCCGAACCATCTCCGTGGCAGGACGCTAGTCTGTCGCCTATTATATTCTAATCGATTTATGTATACAACTAGATGATGGAGTGTTTGCTGAAAGAACCTGGTATTCCCAAATGGATACCCATCGCAGTACTGACGAGATTTAACGGTGCGTAACTTCATCTAACTTTGCTGATCTGAGTGAAACACATCTAGTAACGTGATTACGCATCACAGGTCATCATTAGCAGAGGAATTCTTAGAGGAAGGGAGGGTTAATTCCTGCGAAATAAAATGACGCTTTCATTGTTACTTGCGGAGAATAATTAATAAGCTTAAAAAAAATCAGAATGAAGAGCAAATAAGAAAAAGAAGAAAAAACGCAAGTAGATAAACTTTTTTCCGATAAAGCAAAGGTGACACGCTCAACTGTCATTAACCCTTTTCTATGATTAACCCTGCTAATAATGACTTTTTAAAAAATGTAGTCACAGGTTGAACGTTTTTATTCGGGAGGCAGAACTCACAAGCCGACGTGTGTTTCTTTTTGTTTCTTATTTCCGGTTTGTTTTTCTTATGTACCCATTGTCGGAATTTATTATTTTTTCATCATTATTTCTCGACTCGAAGGAAGCGTTAATTCGCTGAAACGCAATTGCATTTACATAAGCCAAATTAAATGTTTATGACACACACACACACACACACATACACACACACACACACACATATATATATATATATATAGAGAGAGAGAGAGAGATAGATAGATAGATATAGAGAAAGAGAGAGAGAGAGAGAGAGAGAGAAAGAGAGAGATGTTAGACCTGGGACCGTGACTTGCCATGGTTCTCTTTGCCCAAGGTGACCAAGTTAAGATAAGTGAAGTCTGGGAAGGGGGACTATAACTTAAGACACAACCTCTCCCATTTTATCCCTGGAAAGTATTTCCGGGGCCTTACTTTAAGATTATGGAATGATCGCATATTTAAGTGTCCACCATTTTGGGTCAACAATATGCTAACATATTTTGTGACGCGCTAAAACAATGCATCCGTGTATTTAAATAATAATACTAATAATAAGTGTGGTTTGAATTATTTATTATATATTTTTGTCATAAATTAAATCTGAAATAATATTTAGCCCACTGTGTGTGCAAGGACGTCTGTCTTTATTCGGCTTGTTTTCGATTTTCAGAAGTTTATGTCCATACACCTCCATATATATATATACGTGTGTGTGTGGAGAAAGGTAGAACAATATTCAACAGTATAATATAAAATAACTAGAAGATTTGTTTCTGTGAAAAGGCTTTACATTAGCCGTTTCTGCAAATTATATACTTCTTCCGATGTGCAAAAGCATGCATGTTGCGAATATAATGGTGTACGCGAACATCGTCGTCACAATCATAGTCATAACCAATATCATATTCATCAGCGTTTAGTACAAGATAAATGAATTCCAGATTCGAATTGTCGAAAGGACCAAAGCTGCGCCATTCGTTGTCTTTAATTAGTCGAATTATCAAGTCGTGCGTGGTTTTCTAACTTTGTTTTCGTTCCTGCGCTCAATTTCTTTCTTTATTTCCAGTCTATGATGAATTAATTCTTCAACGACTGGCGAATGGGATTGAAATATTTTATTTACTCCATGAACTGGCAATGAATATTGACAAAATGAAACATTTTTATTAAAAAATATTTACATGAAATGCTTAAATTTATATAATTCTGGATTGTACTTATTTTCTATCTGAACTTCGATCAGCACTTTAATGACCAATCAGAAGCAACGATTTATTCGCCGCAATCTTTATCACGCTATTGACGGCCTTAATTCATATACAGACGGAAGTGACGTTATACCACTTCCGTGTGTATGTGAATTAAGGCTGTGGCTATATTAGCGTGATAAAAGATGTGTTTGTTTTGTCTGTTATAAATCTCAGCCCCTTTTGGATAGAAGGACAGAAAGACAGTAAAACAGAGTGACTGCAACAGAAAAAAGGAAAGAGAGAGAGAGAGAGAGAGAGAGAGAGAGAGGAATAAAAAGGCGAAGAAAGAGAAGGTGGCAATGTAAGAGACATACAAGAAACAAACGAATGAAGAAAATGAAAGTTAGAGAGAGTAACAATGTAAGAGAACGAAAAAAGAAATAGAAAAAGAAGGAATATGCGACTTGCAAGCAAAATGAAAGTGAAAGTAAATAAACATAGAAAGATACGAGAAAGCAAGCAAGACAAAGAGTAACGATGTAACAGAAAGAAAGAAAGAAAGAAATAGTGGATCACGTACAGGTAAAAGTGGTACAACATCATCTACGTGAATTAAGGCCGTTAATACAGTGCTAAAAGCAAATAGACAGACAGCTAAATAGACAGTCAGCATTCAATGGGTCGTATACTATTATCATGAATCGCATCAATTCTAATAATCTCTATATTAAGATGACTGCTTCTGTGTATGCGTGTATGTGTGTTTCTCGTCTCTACGTGACTTACACCTTATTATTTTTTTATTTACTTTCAATCATTTTTTTTCTTGTGTGTTTTAATTGTTATGAAATTTATGGATGTGTTTTCAAAGGGTAAATTTAATAAAAAGTGCCAATTTTTGAAAGCCTTTAAAAAGGGCCAAACTGACAACCTTGTTTTGGCACTTCTGCAGATTAGAGACAGGCCGAAATTTATTTGTTTTCATTTTAAAAAAGCTCCAATAGTGTAAAGAGCTGACAACTCTTTTTTTGTTTCACAAGTACATAATTTCTCTGAAAATAGAAAATATGAATTTTTTGAAATAAGAAGTAATGTAAATTCAATTAATTAATAACATTTATCGAAGAAATTAAAATCTGTGAAAATCATTTATTTATAAAAAAAAAATACAATAGCGTAAAGTAACAACAATAGCATTTTAAAACTAATCTAATTACGAAATTAAAGCAACCATAATGTATATCGGTTTATTCTCAAACAAGTCAGCCATTTTAATCTTTTGTTAATAGTTGAACAAAAACAGAACGAATTACTTCGTGACCCTTCAAAATTTGAAAGACATTTCGAAGCATTTAAGCTGTCAAATGGAAACTCATTTCTGGCTGTACAATTCGTAGCAAAGTTTTCGAATCTATGTGCATCCAAGAATTTTATCTTAAGAAAAATAGTTTTATAACAATTTGGTTTAATTAATAATTCAATGACAAATTATGCCGTAATACTTCAATCAAAATTTCAAAATTCTATTTAAAACTAATTATAATTTGGTAAGAAAAATACCCGGCATAGTTAAACAAAGAAAAACGGAACCAAAATGAAAATAAAAAGACTCCCGGTAGATGATGTATCTACCGGGAGTCTTTTTATTTCATTTTGGTTCCGTTTTTTGGTGCAATTTTACTTATAGACCGATGCAGTTAATTATTTTCATGTAAAAGCATTATTTTGTACTTACTCAGTCATATTTTATCTCTCACGCCCCGAAAAAGAATTTAAAAATATCAAGCAGAACTTTAATTAGAACGATTTTTCCATTTTCATAAACAACCTGTATTTGTGAGCGAGCCGACATTTTGGGCTGTGAGCGGTCGGTAGAATAGACAAGGGCATTAACTCCGTTTTTATTTTTAGAATTATAAAAAGAAAGAAACACATAAGCAATAGTAATAAAATATATATTTATTAAATAAAATGGCAGTTTTGAATTAAAAAAAAAACTACCATGTCTAATCGAGACTTTACGTTGGCATCTCAGTCTTCCACATCGCCAGGTGAAGCCGTCCACATTGTTTGTAGGAATAAAACGCATGTCTCTGCCACACCGACATCTCTTTCGCCCAGCTATTAATTCCTGCGATTGCAGAAAATCAATAGTCTTCGCCGGCTTGCTGCACAAATACACCAAATCCTTCAAATTTAATGCGTTCACATCCATTCTAAGAGAAATTCTTCAAAATTACTAATTAGGTCACACGTGCCTACCTAGGGGACCCAATTTCGCGACACTTATCTGCCCTTAGTTAGCTAACCGGCCACTAACCGGCCACTCCGAAAATCGCAGACTCGCCATTTCATATAACCCTTATGGAAATGGAAAAATCGTTCTAATTAAAGTTCTGCTTGATATTTTTAAATTCTTTTTCGGGGCGTGAGAGATAAAATATGACTGAGTAAGTACAAAATAATGCTTTTACATGAAAACAATTAACTGCATCGGCCTATAAGTAAAATTGCACCCGTTTTTTTTTTAACTTAAAGATATAAATATGCATTGGTGTGAGCTATATCAATGATGTCGCTGAAGATATGAGAAAAAAGGAGCTCGTTCTTCTATTTCAGTTCTCATTTTTTCCTTCTTTTCGAAAAAATGGTTGTTGTCTGCCATTCCTGGGGGCGGGAAAATCGGAATTATGGTCGACTTTCATACACTTAACAGTTGTCATAATGAAGCACCGTTTAGCAATAGCAGATGTGTGAAGTTGTGGCGGACATCCAGCCGATGGCGATGTATTCTCTGACCCGTGTTAAGAATGGCATGGGAACAAACTAGTGACACTGTTGCCTAACAGACTGAAATTAATCTCTCGAGACGGGAGAGTGATACACAATGGCCGCTTACAAGTGGGCGAAACCTCTTCATTGGCCTTGTTTGGAAGCTACTCGTAAATTGCACCCTACGATGAATTACGAGCGCGTATTGTGGAATATCTATTATATAAATAAAGGGCATTCGTAAATCTGATTTGTGTGTGTTCGACTAAAAGTCAGAAACTACTGAAGATAAACTTACAAAGCTTACATCATCGGATTTAGTGTGACTCCTACTTGGTTATATTCATTTTTGAGGAACACTAGGCACCAAGTTAGTGCATGGGAATCAGGAATAAAATATTTTTCATTCTTATTGGCAGTAGTTTTAAAAGTCAGTCACCTTTCATTTGTTTTCTTGCTAGAGAGGAAGATAAAGGAGAAGGGAAAGAAAATCGGTGGGAGAGATAGAAAGAAAGATGAAGAAGAGCAGTTGAAAGGAGAGGTATATATATATATATATATATATATATATACCTCTCCTTTCGGCAAGCGATTCTTCGGTTTTCGGGTGTTAACCGGTGGAGTATGGCACCTAACGTTGTGTCGTGGTTCAATACTCTAGCGCTTTCGGTCTCTCGACCGTCTGCAGGAGGCTGTGTCTTATTGTTACTAAGAACCATATTTATAGTTTTATTATTAGTTATATATCTATTAATTTACATATGTATATATATATATATTATTTTTTATTTTTTTATTTCTATTATTATTATTATTATTATCATCATCATCATCATCATCATCATTATCATCATCATCATTATTATTATGTATTAATTGTTAAAGACTGATAGGGCGTTAGTACCAGTGGTGAATGCTATTTTATTAATTGTGGATTGTAATTATTTATGTGTAGGGCGTCGAAGATTTTTAGTCTGTTGGTGCAGTTGTTTTTATTTATGATCTTAGTATTAGTTGTTAATATTTGTCTACATTATATATATATATATATATATATATATATATATATATATATATATATATATATATATATATATATATATATATATATATATAAGAGAGAGAGAGAGAGAGAATATGTTTTAAAAAAGAAAGATGTCACACACACGTTTCTTGACTATTCTATTGTGTCATTCATGCCCCCCTCCGAGCAACGCCTGGTAGCCGTGCTAAGCTAACATAAAAGTATCCGTTTTGATTATACTGATTACATTAAAAGGCTTTGCGTTCACAATGGGACTATTGTATTCAGTGCTGTGTACGGATTCACTCTTGAAAAAATTGAACTAACATGGCAATTCCACGGTTGATTTCATCATTTTCTTCTCCTTGCGATCAGGCACCACCGGTGTTACCCGGGAATTAACGAAGACCTTTTTTTTACTCCTTCTCACTGTCTTCAACTCCGTATTAGCGTTTATTTCTTAATTTCTAATTTGTTTCAATTTTCAAGTTGAAATAAGATGTCGTCTTTTCAGTTCATGGCTGACCAGCTCGATTGAAAACTAAAAAAAAAACCACGACATGTTTATTTAAAATAAAAATGAATACAAAATAAATAAACATTGATTTTCTCGTACAATTTTATTCGTGAAAAGTTGTGTTTCATCTTGGGGTAGGTCTTTGTTTATCTAGTTGCATTCCTGGACAGGTAAACAGATAAAGATACCATAAATATAGGTAATTAAGTATTATTTATGTACTAACAGGACACCGCTTATCAAGGCCCAAAAGCCACTCGAGGATAAGGGCTAATGAGTGTGTCAGGTGAGACAACACCTTCAGGATTGAAATTTGATTATTTAAGCGGACGACTCACCAAAAATGTAACATTGGACTTGAAAAAGCCTATGTTGTAGTCAGCTAGGAAGCAGTCGCATAGTATTGAGTTCCACAGACATGCAGTTATTGGAAATAAACTTTGCCCATGAATGTATGCTTGCTTGCTTACTTGTTTGAATCTGTTTTCGCCAGAAGTGGGCATATCCGGCATCCAGGGGTATTGTACCTCTCTGATCACTTTGCTCCATTGTGTCCGGTCCGCGGAAGCATCGGTGATAATTTGGAGCCAACCCCTTGGCCAACGTCGGAGACCATACGGCCAAACAGTTTCTGTGTCTGCTTTGAGCGTCTTCAGCTGACCATTCGTCATTCGAGCATGAATTTGGGAGCCCCAGCTATGCGCATGTGTTTACTTTCTTCACACCGGAGAACGTGAGTCAGCCAACAAAGGCGTCCAGTTGCAAGCAAACGGGAGAGAGGATGTGTGTGGCAACGACGTCAGACTTCGACATTGAATATTCTGTCCAGTAGTCTGATGCAGGCCAATCGACGCAGACAGTATGAGGGCCAGATGTTCTCCGTGTAGCAGACACCCTCCTCTAAACATAACTGGAAAGACAACCACCGATACAAATGGTTCAGTACAATCGCAGGATTCGCCAGAACGTTGGTGTATAATATTCACTCACTTCTTGTTTTCCCTCACACAAATGGTTGGGAGTTTCACCCTTTCGTCACCTCGTTAGCACTCCACTCGTCTCTACCAGCTGTCTGCTGATGGCACCATGGAATCTTAGCTTATTAATATTTATTATAAATATAAGAGTAAAAAAATAAAAAACAAGTGGAAAGTACTTATGCAATTTATAAAAAAAATAGAACAGGAACCAAAAAAAAATTAAAGAAATTCCCGAAACAGTTTTTCATGGTAAACAACTGATGATCCCTTAAATAATGTTAGAAGCCAACTAATATAATAACTGAAAAAGTTAAATTGACTTACATGAGTAATTTTCCACTGAATGACTTGGGACTTAAGGTTGTTGTTTTTTGTTTTTTTTAATATAGTTGTAATGGTTGAGAAACTTCCAAGACTATATATATATATATATATATATATATATATATATATATATATACACTAAGTGTGTGTATCTATCTATCTATATATCTATCAATCTCTCTCTCTCTCTCTCTCTCTCTCTCTCTCTATATATATATATATATATATATATATATATATATATATAATTAGGTATGCGTAAATAGATAATTTGATATGTATGTATATATATATGTGTAGTTATGTATGTATGTATATATATATATATATATATATATTTATATATATATATAATTACTTATTTATATGCTTAGGTATGTATATATATATATATATTTTTTTTTAATATATATATATATATATGGTAATCTCCTAAACTAATGAACGGATCATTATAAATTTTGGAATATATATTCTTAAATATATGGTGAGTAACATGGTCACATTATCTTTTATTTTTGGTAAATGTTAATATTTAGGGGCTGCACAATTAGTTTATATATATATATATATATATATATATATATGTGTGTGTTTGTGTGTGTGTGTGTGCACTGCACACATATATATATAAGAAACTTAATTTATTCTTTATTTTTGTATAAACCGATCATTATGTATTTCGGATTATATTATCGGCAACCCGATGAGTAATATGGGCACATTATGTTTTTCTAAACTTTACCATCTAGGGGGTGCGCTCACCCAAACTTGCACTCGCCCTAAAAACATTTTAAAAATAAGCTACATAAAAAATATTTTTGAGTTGCATGAAGTAATACATTTTTAAAAAGATCGGTGCGCGCACGGGGCCGTCAATAATATTTAGGGGAAATCCTTAACGATTGAAGTTTTCATCATGAATTATGGAATATGTATTCTAGGTAACAGGGTATGTAAAGTAGGCAATATTTAAATAAAAAAACAACACTTAGGGATGACACCAAAACCGTGCCATACCCCAAAAGAAAGAAAAAAAACATAAAAATTCTAAACTAATGCTATATTTATTGTTTATAACTATTCTGGGAAGGGTATTCTACTAGTGTGTATATATATATATTTTTTAATTTTTTTTATTTTTTTATTTATAAGGTATATTCCGACAACGTTCGTAGAATCTTTAGTCAGTCTTTCTTGATATGCCGCCTTTTCGCATAAATATAACTTAAATTCCTTTCTTTAATGTGGTAATGTCCTGTGGCCTTATGGTTACAGCGCTTCCTTACGGTGTCTAAGTTGATTCCGTGGCAGGGGTTCACTATGAGCGCGAAAGCTCGAAACACTAGCGTATGTAGGTAAAAATAATTTAATATTATTTATTTTAAATTTCTCTCTCTCTCTCTCTCTCTCTCTCTCTATATATATATATATATATATATATATATATATATATATATATGTGTGTGTGTGTGTGTGTGTGTGTGTGCATGCTTTTATGTATTCGTTGAGATCCTATCATTTTTATGTTTACAAATGTGAAAATATCATCATATTTTAGCCGAGAATAGCATACAAAATTTCAACGCATACGCAGATTATATATCTATTTACCCCTGGATTATGACGCCCTGACGTCAAGCTGGGCGTCATAGTCCAGGGGTGAAACGCTAGGCTACTGACATCAATATCGGCTGTGAGGCAGAAACACGTGTTCATGGATTACTTTCATGTACGTATAAAATTAATATATATATATATATATATATATATATATATATATATATATATATATATATATATATATAATGCGTTGTAATTTAAAATGTTAATGATGATTTTCTTTACATTTAAAAACAACCAAAAAAAGGCAATAGGATATCAAGAAATATATAAAAGCATGCAAATTATAAGTTTTATTACTTTTTAAATATTTCGGATATTCCTCTGTCCTTTATCAAACAATGTTATTTTCTTCCTTTTTATAAAAGCAACTAGAAAATATGTACAAACAATTACACACCAGATACCTTTACGAGTCTTTTTCATTTCTATTCCGATTCTCTATTACACCGTGTATTAACGTAATTTTTATGAGATTCTTTTTGTTTTAAATGTTCACCGGCTTTGCATGAAATGTTTCGTTTGACTTAGAATTTATATCTTTAATAATCTTCAACGTATATGAAAACAGTTCATCTATTACAGTTCATCTACTACAGTTCGTCTACTACAGTTCATCTACTACAGTTCATCTACTACAGTTCATCTACTGCAGTTCATCTACTGCAGTTCATCTACTACAGTTCATCTACTACAGTTCATCTACTACATGCCCTTTGCGTTATTCTGTACGATTAACGGAAAGTGTATTGCTAAAAAACCATTCAAAATACTTACACGTATTTAAAATACTCAAGTCAGCGTCCAGTCCGGATTGATATGTGTTCAGTTTTATTATCCATTTTTTGTTTTAGTTTTTGTTTGCATATGTTGAAAGGAATGTTGTGTCTATTAATATACATTTGATATTATCTAATGTCTTATCTGATTGATTGAAATACACACAATTCAACCTGAGATGACACGGAGAGTCGTGGAGAACTTCCGGAAATAACGTCATCAACAACGACCTGATATGATTTTTGATACCCAGTAAAACAAAACGAGATTTTATGTAAGAAATATAATAATTTTTTTTCTAGATAGTTGTCTTCTTTGTCGTAAATCGATTTAAAAATGGGAGATCTTTATGCCGTACCCTGTATATGGTTCACTTTTCGATGCTTTTTACTAATGCAGGTAGCTGGAACACTCGTTTAACGAGAATGAACGATAATAGTTTAATGCAAATTAAAAAAAATAAAATTTATAAACTGTTACACCGGCCGTTCTAACAGAAGAGAAACTACACCGGTTCTCACTATAAATAGTGCGAGTAGACAATCACCAGGGAGAAAAAGAACAGTATTGTAACTGTCTAGCCGAGTGCCAGTCAGTTTCCTTACCTTTCTATTTTTTTATGTTGACACCCTTGTTATCTTAACCCAACCTCGACTTGACTTCTTCTTTTTACTGTTGGACTACTTCACAACATTAACTATCTACGAATCAATTTCCTAATATACGAGTTGGTTCTGGTTATCTTCAGGGCTGTCTAATTCATCTCTATTCATCCGGGGTTTTACTTATTTTTTCACTAACATTAAACTCTAACTGTTTATATAACTTCAAATCCCTACTATCTAGTCACATGACTAAACTCAGCCAATCCGCTATCTACTGTCGTATCATGGAATGTGATGAAGCTAAGATCAATCCTTCCAATCATACCGAAGTAAGCTGGTGCATTTAGCAACTATTCCACCCTCAAAGTATATACATAGTACGTTTTCATCTTAAAACATAGGATTATCATATTGTATTAAGGTTTTAGTTTGATTAGTAATCGAAATATCGCAAATTATGTATTCTTAGGAAGCCATGTCAAGTCAAATTAATAATTTGAAAACATATCAATATAATATAAGATAAATACAAATATAGAAAATCTCCAATGCAAAGAGATGAGGTTGAAAATATAGGAAAATGTTCCTTGAAAAGCCATGGCTTAAGGAAGGAAAAATAAATTTATTTTATTTGAAAACCTTGTTTTGAGCAACTAAGGACGTAATAGATATTGTATTTTTACAATCTTTATTCTCATCTTTTACCTCTCCCTCTCTCTTTCTCTCTTTATATATATATATATATATATATATATATATATATATATATATATATATATATATATATATTCGCTCATCGAAAAAGTAGAGCACTGTAAGTGTAGTATTAACGCAGCATGACGTTACTAACTTTAAATGCATCGTTCTTTTCATTAAAAAAAGTAGAACGCTCTCTGACGTTAAGCCGCCATTAAAGTGTTAAAATTATCACAGTTTATTCGCTATTCAAAATTGGCCGAGTGGTTAAGGCGTCGGATTTGAGTTGCAAAATACTCGTAATCCGGGGTTTCGAATCGCATGACTGGTAGTGAATAGTCATATCTCTATGCCGATGAGTCCCCATTATTAAGGACGAAACGTATGCATACATAAACAATAAAACATTTATTATTATATATATACTAGAAGAATACCTTCCTAGGATGGATAACATTAATGCCGTGCACGGAACAATTTTGAACTACTTTTCCATCTCCTTCCGAAGATTACAATCAAGATATGATGCTATTAAATCTTACGCTTAGAATTTTTATTCTAATCTTAAAAAATCCATTACATGCCTTTGATTTCAGAAAATGTTTAACATTTAAGACTTAAGCTAAAGGAGACTTAAGAAGGGATAAGAATTCGGTGAATCTTGATTAGTTGGTGTCTAATCACTATGGAAGAAGTTTAATGCAAATCTGAAATATTGAATTTTAAATGGAAGGTTTTGCCCATGTTATTCCAATTTAATAATTGATGTCGAATACGTTTGCTTAAAATTTAATAAAAACCGTAGGTATGTGAAGGGATTTCACCCCCTCTTTGCATCTTTTGCATAACACTAATTCAAACTAAATATAGCCCACATTACCTAGCTCTACGTCAAGCAGCTCTATTCCAAAATTCATAATGATCAGTTCATTAGTTTAAAGGAGAATCATTAACATACAAATATGTAAACATATACACATACCTAACTTATAATATATATATATATATATATATATATATATATATATATATATACAGACATGTACATAATCCGCGACACTGGCATGTCGATGTTATCGATCAACAGATGTTAGAAACTGAGATCTCATCAGGTGGAAAAGAAAATTTGGTCCTTCCCTCAGATCATATTTGATATTGAGCACTCTTTATAAAACCGATTGAAATCCTTCGAATTTTTATCCTGTTCATGTTTATTCCCAGACCCGTGAACTAAATTTATCATTTATTTAATTTTCCCATGCAAACTCGAACGTCAACAACAACAACAACAACAACAACAAAAACCAAGTTAACACATAATATGTATGCACGTGTGCGAGCGGCCGGACGAGATCACTTCCTTGCGGGAGAGAGGGGAAATATTTCGAGGGTTTCGGACACTTCAGATTTTGACTGAAACAACAATTAACCAGTAAACGAAAAACGCGGCAAAGGTGCGGCCGCCTCCGGTCAAAAGGTCAAACCTTACCATAAGAACCCCATCCCCTCGTTCGGCCTGCTCCATACTTCATCCTAAGCCTATTCAGTTTCCGTTTTAACGACGGATGTAAACACACCACCACCACAACAACAACAATAATAATAATAATAATAATAATAATAATAATAATAATAATAATAATGATAATAATAATAATGATGATAATAATAATAATAATAATAATAATAATAATAATAATAATAATAATAATATTATTAATAAATCCCATAATCTGACCCCTCCCCCAAAAGTAGTCGTAACAGCTTCGACTTGATCACACAAAAAATAGTCGTGAAGAGTCAAGTAGAATGGAAAGACTGAGGTGGTAGAGCACCATCCAGACCTCCACTGAAAGTGAGCATAGAGTATTGGAATTCTTATGAGGCTTATTGCCACTCAAATTCAAGAGAAAGCTGTTATCAGCGAGAAATCAATGGTAAACGGCTGTTGTGATAACGCGCAGTGATTTATAGCAGTTAACGAAAGAAGTGGAGAAGCTTAAAATCTGGGGAGATTCTTGTTACTTGCTGTTTTTGCTGTTGTTGTTGTTATATTGTTATTATTATTATTATTATTATTATTATTATTATTATTATTATTATTATTATTATTATTATTATTATTATTATTATTTTTGTTATTATTATTATTATTATTATTATTATTATTATTATTATTGTTATTATTGTTATTATTATAATTTTTATCATCATTATTATTATTATTTTTATTATTATTATTATTTTTATTATTATTATTTTTGTTATTATTATTATTATTATTATTATTATTATTGTTACTTGCTGTTATTAATAATTATAATAATAATAATTATTATTATTCTGATTATTATTCTGATTATTATTCTGATTATTATTATTATTATTATTATTATTATTATTAGTAGTAGTAGTATTATTCTGATTATTATTCTGATTGTTTTTGTTACTTGCTGTTATTAATTATGATAAAAATAATGATAATAATTATTATTTTGCTTAGTATCATTTTTTACTAGCTGTTATTAAGTATTATTATTATTATTATTATTATTATTATTATTATTATTATTATTATTATTATTATTATTATTAATAATAATAATAATAATAATAATAATAATAATAATAATAATAATAATAATAATAATAATAATAATAATACAATGAAAGCATAACAAATTAAAAAAATCAAATAGAAATAGGAAAAGTTAAAAAGAATCAGCCCATGCGTGGATGATCTGAAATTATTTGAAAAAAATAGCTAGATGCTCTAATCAATACAATTAGATTTTAGCGAGCCATTCAAATAGGGATTCAGATCAGAAATTTTGTATTATCCGAGATGAAGAAGAAAAAAAAATGAAACACCAAAAAGTATAGAGTTGCCTAACCGAGAAGTGTTTTGCGAACATGTAAACATCTGGGAGTTCTGTAAGCAAACGGACGCCTTTAAATCATCAGAAATAAAAAAAGATTAGAAGAGACGTTCAGAGAAAAGCAAGAAAACTCTTAGAAACAAAATTATATTGTAACATTATTTAAAATTATAAAATAGTAGAAATATTATTTAAAATAAACAGGTTCACCTGTTAACATTAATTCTTAATTTCCCTTTTTTAAGGAAAATAAAATAATTTTAATAATTAAAGTACGAAATAGAATATACCAGAATGCATTTCGATTCTTTCATAAAAATGGTAGCCATTTTAATCTTTTATTAAGAGTTGAAAAAAAATAGAATGAATTACTCCGTGACCCTTCGATATTTAAAAGGAATTTGAAAGAATTGGAAGTGGCGAATAGAAAGTCATTTTTTGGGTTAATCTTTTTAGCAAACCGTCATGCATGAAAACAGTGAACGTTTGGTAATCATTTTATAAACATGAATTAAAACAATAATTAGTTATAGTTCTACAACAATGTAGACCCATTAATAGTTTTATGACCAAACGATGCTGTAACAATTAAAGAAAAACTAATCACTTTGTAAAACGTCAAAAAAAAAAAAAAAGGCGAAAGAAAAATGTAAGGAAAAGTACCCCAGCCAATGCAGGTAATAAACATTAAAATAGTCGACCATAGTCGAGGGCGACCCGAAGGTTACCTTTTTATAAGCTACTACACCAAAGACCAGGCACATAAATGCAGGTTCAGCGAGTAAAATATAAACTTTCTTAAATAAATACTGAAAATCTCCCTAAATTTTCATAACGCTCTTATTTAAAAAAAATGAAGACATAGGTTTGATTATAAAGATTAGTCGACTAGTCTATATTACTTATTGAGAGGCTTAGTGCCGTCGACATTGCGTATATGGACGGTTGACAGTTTGTTGTTTACCCCCCCCCTTTTTACATTTTAAGCAGAAACAAATATTCGTAAAAGAAAAAAGAGAGCGATAGTGGAAGAAAAGGCGCAAGTAAAGTTGTGGTGTGAAACCGCAATTTAAAAAAAAAAAGAAAAAAAAAAAGAAATCGGAAGTATTTCAAGGAGTTGGTTAAAGAAAAAAGAAAATGGCGCCAGGGTAGGTGTGTACAAAGGATAAGAAGTAATTCTTCGTATTTTTATGCCATATCGGAAATATAGCCGTCCGATTATGAAGCTGGTGGTGTTAAAAGCTACACCGAATGTTTTATACATATCGACTCTCGATTAGACAACAACTCAAATCAGCAGTTTCTTTCAACCGATCACAGTGCAAGAAATATTCGGTCCCGAAAACTCGTGCGTGCTATAAAAACCCAAACACCCGGCTTTCTTTCACTTTTTCCTGTGTGTTTTTACAGACAATACACGTGCGTACGTCACAATCCAAACGGTCTCTTTGGGGCTGAAAGGCTCTTAGCAATAGCACGCACATGACGAGAGGCATTCTCGTACTTCTGTACGCTCAGCTAAGAAACCACACATACACACACTGCATATACGCAGTTCATACATAAACTCTCTCACTAACAAAACAGACACACTAATATACACACATATCTCCATGTCTATCCCTCACGTCAACGCGCACGCTGCTAACCGAAACAAACATGGGTACTCTATTTCTCTTTACAGACAAGCACTTTTCTTTCACCAGAACGTTCTTGAATTCTTTTAACTCTTATTTTTCACGAATTCTTTAGTCTTTCATTCATTATCTAACTTTTTTTTGGTTGGCTAAAAATGTGTCAATACTAAATTAATATATTTTGTTATCTATTTCAAATCCAATATAGCACATATCGGATAGATAATTGAAGACGTTCATATGTGTAACCAGAACAAAGTAAAATACAGTGGAAGACGAGTTGGTTCGATCGGATTGGTAGTGTGTGAAAACAATATTGCAACTCCACCCGAGGTCAGGTAACAATGTGGAAGCACACAATAGAACCCTGACAATGCTGTGGGTTAAAGAGACAACCCAGCTGACCTAACAACGCCAAAGGTATGTAGGTAACTAGTGCTACGCTAATTTCTCAGCCCGGTCCGCCAAAGTAGCACAGAAAAGCCTGAAAGCAAGCCACAGCTGAATCACACCCAGAATAAAAAGCAGTGTGTAATTAACGATGCAACCTCGAGCTATTTTGGTTAACCATATCAGCTGCCCCAACTTGACTCTACAACGCAAAACCCATAAATCATCCCGGCATAAAACATGCAATGAGTCAGTTGTTAACCATACGAGTCCAAACAATATTTTTTTAAGGAAAAATATGGCAGGTCTTAAATAATAAAGCAAGATATGCCACCCTCTAATTTGGACTACCAACACTTTAATTTTCTAGGGTGGCCTAGACCTCATTTGAAACAGCACTGAAGCTGACGCCACCCTAACCACCCAAACCTCTACTCACGTATGTTATATTATCATATATATATATATATATAATAATGATAATAATCCAGGTAAAACATCCACAGGGTAGTAATCCGAATAATTTCAACCGGGTTTATAAAAAGTGCTCAATATCAAATAGAGCTTTATATATGATTATTCTTATTTACACAGACATGTACAAAATCTGCGACACTGGCATGTCGATGTTATCGATCAACAGTTTGTATAAACTGAGCTCTCATGATCTAAGGTTGAGATCGGATTCTAACTCTGCCTGATGAGATCTCAGTTTATACAAACTGTTGATCGATAACATCGACATGCCAGTGTCGCAGATTTTGTACATGTCTGTGTAAATAAAAATAATCATATATATATATATATATATATATATATATATATATATATATATATATTGCGAGATCCAACACGATTTGTTGTTGTTGTTGTTGATCACTCTACGCCGCTTGCTGTGAATACTCGCCGTCTTGGTATTTACAAAGTTAAATTACTCCTAGAATACCAAGCTAATTTCTGGTGGCCAACTGGTAACTCTTTTAACTGCGAATCAGTGGTGATTGGTGATCGGAGTTCGCACCCGTCGATCGTTGGGAATTAGCTTCCTGCACTGAAGATTGCGTAAGCATGACACATCGATGTCTGTAGGTAATAAATAATTAATATTTGATTATAAATATTATATATATATATATATATATATATATATATATATATATATATATATATATATATATATAATGAATGAGAAATTTTAGTTAATAACACTAAAATAATACATTCCGAAACTAATTAAAATAAAAATTAAAATACTGGAAGCTATCTACATAAAACACAACAACTTAAAATCAATAACATCACGTATGAAACCAGTGGTAACATTTTAAAATGCTTAATGTAATGCGATTTTGTTCTGTGATGCCATCCAGCGTCGCCGAATTTAAATCGTCAACGACTTTCCTGGAACAATGCGAAAAACGTTCTCTGCGCGTTTCTCCACTGTCTTTTAAAAAGTTCTCTTTTTCTCCAGCACTTTTGTTCATTTACTTTTGACACCTGAGGATGATTCGACGAAGAATCGAAAACGTTCGTGAAACCTAATCTTTTTTGATTTTAATTTAAAAAAGACCATCAGAAAAATTGAAAAAATAAAATAGGTATAATTAAACAGACAAATTCTATTATTTTTAACAATGTTTGTATAAATGAGAAAATGCTACCTCAATACACACACAATATATATATATATATATATATATATATATATATAGTTAAATAAAAATGTGAATAACTAAATATATATACTTAACAAATTTATTATCATATTCTCTTAATATGCAAGAAAGCAGGGGGTAAATCCATGTGTCTTTTAGATCCAGATTTTTCAAAGACAAAATATTCTTCTCATCAGAAGGTGAAACCAATTTTGGAAGGATAAAAAAACTTGAATTTTCATTTGAAATTTACATAAATTATGAGGGTATTGTTTTGAAAAGACAAATCTTTTTTTAGATGAAAAAAATAACGATCATATTAAAAGTCTGATCAACAATAAACGTTACAGTTTCCAGGTAAAGGAAACTACAATAACAAGTTTTTACAACAAAGTGAAAAGTTTTAAATTATTATAAGTTTTTAGTTAGGCGTCCACAAGTGAACATATATATTGTAAGATATGGTAGAAGGTTTGCGCAAAGTAATTGTTCATACGAAGAATATATCAAACGCCTAGATATCCAAAACATGAAATAAATATAAACAAAGTAAAACTAAGTCCAAAGTATGCGCGGAAGAGTCAGAATGCAATACCTGTAAATTGGTTTTCAGCATATATATATATATATATATATATATATATATATATATATATATATATATATATATATATATATATTTATATATATATATATATATATATATATATATTTATAATTAAGTAAATATATATATTTATATTTAAATATAAATATATATATATATACATATATATATTTCTATTAATATATATATATATGTATATTATATATATATATATTTAATTATGCATATATATGTATATTTATATATGAATATATATTTTTTATATTTATAGTTAAATATATAAATATATCTATTTATATTTGAATAGATATATATATATATATTTAAATATTTATATTTAAATATATATATATGTATATATATAATTTTTTGTATTTCAAATATAAATTTAATAACATAAAGTTTAATAATAGCGCAAAAGTGTGAGGCTAGTGCTGTATATATATATATATATATATATATATATATATATATATATATATATATATATATATTAGCTGTACTTTACTGCCGTTGTTCGGGATCTATTGGTTGCACATTTTTATTAATTTTAATTTAAAGTAAAATCTAAAAAATGGCGAATAACAAAGTAACATTATAAAATAATAATGTGTAAGACAGGTATATGCATATATATATATATATATATATATATATATATATATATATATATATATATATACATATCAATATATATATGCATATCAATATATATATAAATATATATATACATATTTATAAATATATATATATATACATAAATATACATATATATATATAAATATATATATATAAATATATATATATAAATATAAATATATGTATATATATCAATATATATACATATAAATATATATATTTATATATATATATAGAAATATATATATATATATATACTGATCCACATACAGACTGTTTATATATATATATATATATATATATATATATATATATATATATATATATATATATAAATATATGGGAAAAGAAAGATGAAAGTAATCCGACGTAATTGGAAATGAAACAGGAAAAACCAAAAAGGAAGGTTTTATGTGTTCATCAACGTTTCGTCTTTATTTGTAAGACTTCTTCAGGATTATAATATAAAGAAAAATGTCATGCAAGTACGTGGACATATAGGGTTGACATGGTTGGTTGAAGGGAGGAAATAGTAGCCACTAATAGAAAACAGTAGGGACCGACGTCCGAACCTGGTGAAGTAAGTTGCGAGGAATGAAAATAAATGTTGAAGACATTGAGTGAAAATATATATATATATATATATATATATATATATATATATATAAAAGAAGAGAAGGAAAGATAAAAAAAATACTGAATAATGAATAAAAAAATGTGAGTGAGATAAATCATATTTTATATTTACTTTAAAATATTTGATTCATAATAAAAGATTGTCGCTATCGTGACAATTTTCTTCACCGAAATATATTTTTTCAAACAAACTGAAGCTCCAAAATTGTGGTATCATTAAAAATATGCTAGAAGGGAAAAAGACAAAATGGTTAGGCAGAATATCACATCAATGTCTCAAATGTGATGCTATTTAGGTAGACATTCTAGAATCCAATAACTTCATATCATTAATTTAACTAAAATGTAATAAAACTATAACTAATGTTTATCATGATAATGTTGTTCTAATCACAAGTTATAAACTTACTAGATGTAGATAGCTACGTGATGACTTGCTAAGAATTTTTAAGCTACTTAAAATTACTTTCTATTCGACAGTTTAAATTCTTCCATTTTGTTTTCAAATTCAAAGGGTCGGGAAGTAATTCATTTTAAAACTATTAACAAAAGATTAAAATGACTGACTTTTTAATAAGGAATCGACATTTTAAGGTTTTTATTTCGATAAAATCTTATTTTAATCAAGTAAATTCATATTTTAGTAATATAAAGACAAAAACAATACTTAATTGAAATATATCTCGCATTTCAATATAACCTAATCGAATATTTTATATATATATATATATATATATATATATATATATATATACATACAGATGAAAGCATTTCCAACCGAAATTTCTTTCCGTGAGCGCAAAATTTTTTCTCAAAGGTGGACGGTATTTGCTACAAAATAAATCTCTCTCACTACCAATTCTGTAATTTAAAACAAACGCAGCGATTGGTTTAATCTATGTTGATTGGATAAACAAAACGCTTGGCATATGGATTAATTACGGTGTTACAAAAAATGTCTGTTACTAAATTGCCCGATTCTTCACGAGTGGTAGTTTTAGTAAATAATTCGTCATTGAGAAAAAATACCTCGCGTCTTCTCTGAAAATCACTAAAATATGACAATATTGAGTCGAATAAAGTATGTAATCAATAAAATCAATTAGAAATACAATTAAAAAAAAGAAAAGTTTAAAACAGAAATTAAATATTGAGGTTGTTTGTGTTCCTCTAGTATTGGACTAGATTTACTTCATATATAAGTGCTGATTTTTAGTGGACGCACGTGTTTTCGTAGGCAAGCAGCGTATTTAATGAATGGACCAATGAATAAATAATTATGATCTACGGGGCTGGAAATAGCAAATCCACGAGAAAAAAAAATGAAATCCGAACAGGTTTCGAATCTATGTCTAAGAATAGAGATCACTTTGAGCCAGTGTCGAGATAACCGCTCGCCTACCGGGTCTATGGTATTCGAAAGTTAATATTCAAGTAAGTAAAATATCTTGCTTTGTGGACATTATTTTCTTTAGTATTCACATTAAGTATGTCGAAATTGTAATTAAGTAAACAATGGAGTATCGTATGTATTTTTAGTGTTGTCAGTCCCATAGATTATTGGCCGTTTATTTAATTACGGTGTTTGACTATGCAAACATGTATGCCCATTAAAAAGCAACGCAGTTCGTTAAAATAAATTTCAATGTTCCTTGGCCGACTGTTTTGCTTTACGGCATATCAACCGAGTTTGCGATATATTTAATGTCGAATTCAGTTATTTACATTTTCAGTATAATCGATATGGTTTTAACTATTAGTATAATCGGAATGCTTATACAGCCTATTAGGATCGATATTAATAAAATTATGAGAGAACATCACGTGTGTGCATCTCGAAAACTAATAATTGCACAATGAATTATTATTATTATTTTAATTCCTATTAATCGAATATTTATTAAAATCTCAAATGTAATAGCGTAAAATAAAAAGTAACTTTACAAATCCTAATACAACCAAATTAAATCAATCAAAATGCATTTCGGTTTCTTGGTTCAAGTTTCAATACGCAGCACGAGCGCTGATCAGAATATAACATAAATGACTAAAGACTTCTACCCATCATGACTGACGGGACAAGAACAATCTACCTCGTGGATTAAATAAAGGGTTTAGTTCGAAATTCCGTACAGATTGCTGAGTTCGATATAAAGATTTCCGAGTTCGACAAGACCGACCTAAAGAAGGTCAGGGGTTACATCGGCCGAAACGTTGTAAGAATAACATCCAACAGTAATACATCCAAACATATTGTTTTCATTTTGAACAAATTACTTAAATACCCTGAAAACGAACTTCAGAAGAGAACACCAAATACACGGCAACCATTTTACTATTTTGTTAAAAGAACTTGAAAAAAAAAAGAAGAATGAACTGCTTCGTAGCCTTTCGGAATTTGAAAGGAATTTGGAATCATTGAAACTGCCGAACAGAAATTAATTTAAACTGGCTTTAAAACTCTAAGCAACTCCTCATGTTTTAAAAGACTGCAAGTTTTGTAAGCTATTTACACCCAATAATTTTCGGAAAGGAGATGAAAACAACATTACGTAAACACAATTAAATACAGTTTCATATCTATTTGGTTCAATTGATAATTTAATGACCAAACGATAACGTAATAAATAAATTAGAAATCGTATTAAACAAAAATAAGAATTTGGTTTAAAAAAAGGCATAGTTAAAAAAGGGGAACAAAAATGAAAATAAGATTCCCATGCAACGCCGGGTGGTCCAGCTACTTTTATATAATTAAGTAGTAAAAAAAAAGAAAGCGGAAATTATCATCCCATTAGCTAAATACATCGTAAAGTACGAGTTTATATTATCGCACAGCGCAAGCCATTTTTTTAGTCTTCTCCATTGGAGTTCAAGAATGTTTAATTGTTCACCCTTTTTTAATGGGTAACGCCGCTTTGAAAGAGGGTGTTAAATCCGGTTGAGAGGTCGGCAGTTTGACTTTACGCCTGCCAGCCACGTGGCGTTATTTTGATTGTAAGTCTTTGATTTGGCCAGGATCAAAGATCAAAGGAAGCGAGGATTAAATCTCTAGTGTTCTTTCCCCCTTCTCTTCTTTTCTTTAATAAAGTCAAGGAAGTGATATGCTTGATTTTTATAAGAAAACTTCTTGGTGGCAAGTAACAATTAGCACAGGAGTGGCCGATCTTTAACCGCCATTTTTTCACGCACCAATTTAGATCTACCATACAATCTTGTCTGGTAGTGATTAAATAAGGTATTTTATTTATCTCCTCTTCAGGAGGTTAGATACAAGGTCAGGTGTGGGTTTTGATGAAAGTGTTTCTGTGGAACGAACTGGATTCGAACCCGATACACCAGGCCCTCAGTCCGCGTCGTTAACCACTTAGTTATCGTGTCAACCAAAATCCACCCATTAATATTGTTCTCCATATTTCCCTTTATATTTTTTTCAAGTAGTTGGTAAAAAAGAAAGCAAAAACGTGTTTTTCTCTCTCCTTTTTCAAGTCAAGCTTTATCATTAGGACATTATGTTTTAGATGAGGATTATTAATTTGTGTTAGATTATTCGGACTACTCTTCTCATATTGGATTGACCTGTGGCGCAATGGATAAAGTAACAAGTAATAATTTGTTTTAAGTGACATCTTTTTTGAGGTTGAAGTTTCAATCCGCAGCACGAGCGATGATCAGAATATAACATAAATGACTAAAGACTTCTACCCATCATGACTGACGGGACAAGAACAATCTACCTCGTGGATTAAATAAAGGGTTTAGTTCGAAATTCCGTACAGATTGCTAAGTTCGATATTAAGATTTCCGAGTTCGACAAGACCCACCAAAAGAAGGTCGGAGGTTACATCGGCCGAAACGTTGTAAGAATAACATCAACAGTAATAAATCTAAACATATTGTTTTCATTTTGAACAAATTACTTAAATACCCTGAAAACGAACTTCCGAAGAGAACAGCAAATACACGAAAATCAACACAACTGATATTAGTTTTGCACTGTAAAAATTATCATTTGCATTTCAATGCGCCATTTAGAATCATGCAACACGTTAACGTAATGAACGACGACATAGATTAGTGTTTTTTGTGTCGTGAAATATAAATAGCAATGAAAATACAATTTTAAAAATGCAGAATCTTTACTGATTTATCTTTTAAAGCAACGAATGTTTTGTATCTTTTAAACTCAATTCTTGGCGATTTTTCATAAATAATTTCTGGAAACTCTGTGTGCATCTTTCAAAATTTCGAGCCAATCTCAATGAAACCAAATTCAAATTCTAACGAGAAAGTGAGCCAAAATGCGTTTGCAAAATTCTGCTTTCGATGCCAACGTTTGGTTACGTGGTACGTTTAATACGGAAACTATCTCGGTGACCTTCTATGATAATGTTTAGTAGTTTTTGGCGGTCATTGACCGTTTACGCTGCGTATGCCATTATAGAAATACATGTTAATTTATTTATTTTACTATCGTGGAGATTTTGTATCTATAAAAATCGGAACGTTATTTTAAAAAAATATGGTGTTAAATAACACGTCATTATATATATATATATATATATATATATATATATATATATATATATATATATATATATATATATATATATAATCTTATAGATTCTTGTTTAATCCTACGTCATAATAACACAATTATTCAAAGACCGGGATTCTATAATATTGCTACATCTTCTGCCAGATCGATTCTAATCGAAATGAACCTAAATCAATATGATAATGGATAACTTCTACAACTTTTAGTCCTTTTTCCTCCTCCTCCTCTTTTTTTGTGTAATTCCTTGTTGTCATTTATTTTAAAATTACTACTAATCTTTCTTCCCGACTGTATTAACTTACAGCGTTTTCAATCGGCATTTATAAGCTGACTGCCGATTTTTTTATTTTTTTTATTTTTCTTCTTCTTCTTCTTTTTTTAACATTGCTTTCTTTCTTTCTCCCTTTCTACTGTTTATTACACGTGACTATTTTTTTTCCAAATTGCGTTCTTTGTATAAATGTGAAAACGTTTCTGTTTTTAATTAAAGTTCTGCTACCGATTTATGATGATTGTATTTTAACAATCGAAATATTTCGGTAGAACTTTTCAATATGTGTTTTTTAGTTTATTTTTGCTAGTTGTTGATTAGCTTATCCTTTATTCCATTTTTATTTTTACACACACACACACACACACACACACATATATATATATATATATATATGATTTAATAGATTTCCGAATTTGATTGCAAAAAGACATCTTTATTGATTTTTACCCATTTCAAAACACAGTTTGCTTTATTATACATTCAAGATGTTTTCAAAAGGCTTCTTTCTTTAACTTTTATATCGCAGCAAATTACCTCAACTCGGAACTGATAAGATCATAATTGTACTCTATTTTACTTATTTATACCTTTATTTTGAAGAAAACCAATGAAAACATTCTAGTTGCATTCTTTTGTAAGTAAATAATGAAAAGTAATATTAAAAATGATGTTATCTTCTTTAATATCTTCCATTGATGAAGGGAATACACATGAACACGCACATAAATAAATCAAAAGTTTTGAACCCACGTATTTTTGCCATTTCTTTCTTCGATTTTCACTTTCACTCGTTTTTTCATGTCATCAAATCTTCACAAAGTCGTTTTCTCGCCGTTGTTTTTTTTTTTGTTTAACCACGGTTATTCTTATTTTTTGTTTTACCGTAGTTAAATAGAAAAAAAGGGTACTCTTATAGGTGATGCGCCATGTTTCCGTGATTTCGCGCCGTCAACGTTCGGGCAGGTTACGGAAGTGCCCGAGAGTTGACGAGGCGAAGATGCGAAAACTGCCAAACGCTAAATTGCAGACTGGCAACCGATAAACTATGACGAAGAAAACCAAACCAACATTCATATATAAAAAAAGAACGAACAAATCATAGCTAAACAACTTTTATTAATTAGATGTTTATATTTGTTGTTTTTTTTGTTTTGTCAAAAGAACTATTGTTAATCAAATGTTTTTAAATAAAATGTTTTTTTTTGTTTGCGCACCGGAAAGTTTCAAAAGATGATTTTGTTTGATTTGTTAAGCAAATGTTTATTTTGTTTTTAAAATTTTTTAAATGTTTTTTTTTTTTACATTTTATTTCCAAAAACTCAATTAGTCCTTCGAGAGATTCAACGAGCTGATAGAAGTTGTAGAAATTCATTTATTATATTGAACGCGATTAATTTCTTCCAAAAGTTATCGGCTGCTTGGTTAATAGTTTCGTCGACTCTCGGGCGATTCCGAGACTTGCTCGAACGCGGAAACATGGTGCCTCAGCTATAAGAGTACCGAAAAAAAAACATTAGTATATATATATATATATATATATATATATATATATATATATATATATATATATATATATATATATATATATGTGTGTGTGTGTGTGTGTGTGTGTGTGGAATAGTGTAGATCCAACGGCGAGAAAAACTGTATATTCAAAAGATTGTGGCTTCCAATATTTATTAATTTCTAAAAATGATTTATCATTTAATATTTTCCAAATTTCTTTTTTGTTAACATTTTTCGTATCTCCCTCTTAGACAAGGTCCAAAAAAGAGTTGCTAACTTGATAAGTCCCTCACTATCCACCAAGCTCCCGCCTCTGTCACATCGCCGCAATGTTGCTTCCTTGTGACTGTTTTACAAGTACTTCAATGGATTGTGCTCTGATGAGCTTGCTGCTCTGGTACCCCCCACGACATAAATTCACTAGACCAACCCGACAATCTGCCAAATCCCATACATACACTGTGGACGTCCCCAGATGCCGAATGCTTTCTACTCAAAAAGCTTCTTTCCTCGTGCTTCTGGACTCTGGAACTCCCTCCCTGCTCCCTGCTTTCCTGACGTTACTGACATGCAGAAATTTAAAACTAATGTAAACAGACATCTCGCTGCGCAGCTCTTAATTTAGGTTGCCCCCAAAAAAACTTTCACTCTTTTTCTCAGTAGACCCTTACATCTACAGTGGCGGCCTGCCTTCTTTGGGGTGAACTATGTTACAAAAAATTGGTGTTCAATTTTATGTTTCTAAGCTACACGTGTTTCAAGCTTGTTTTCTATCTCGCGGCAGTTATTGATTTGGAAAATGTTAGTTTAGTTCATTTTATTTAAAGTTCCGTGCATGACTAGTTTTGTAAACATTAACAATTAGAGGTTACATGTATATAAAGTTAGGTGTGTGTGTTTGTTTATATAGATACCCCTAAACTAGTGAACCGATAATAATGATTATTGACATATATATTCTCGGCAACACGGTGAGTAATATGGTTACATTTTTTTAAATTGTAAATTTTAACATTTAATGGGTGCATGTATATACAGTTAGCTATGTGTATATATTTATATATTTCTATGTATAGGAGGTAATCCTGAACTAATTAACCAGTCATTATGAATTTTGCAACACATCTTCTAAGCGTAAAAGTGAGTAATATGGCTCTATGTAGTTGAATTTAGTTTTATGCAAAAGAGAAAACGCAGGGCTAGAAGTCTTTCGTGTAAATTAAGATATTTCCGGTTTTTATCAAATTATAATAATAGGTATTAGACATCGACTTAAAAATATTCCCCAAATTTTAGTTTCTTTCGAGTATTTTAAATGGTTTGCAGAGGGCATAATGTTGACAGAACCTTCAATTTGAAAATTCAAATATTTCAAATTGGCATTGAATTTGATCCATAGTCATTAGACACCAATTAAACAAGATTCCCTGAATTTCAATTTCTTCTTAAGAAACCTTAAGTTTAAGATTTAAGTTTGAGACATCAAAATCATGTATAGGATTTCGATCAAAATTGGAATGAGATGTAATACCATTATATATTGGTTTCGATCTTTCTAAAGGAAAATAAAAAGGGTTGCAGAACTGTTCTGTTTGGAGAAATGTGCTTATCTGGATATTCCTCTAGTATATATATATATATATATATATATATATATGAGTATATAAAAGGATAAAAATAATCCGACGGTATGAAATTAAAAATGGAAAAGCGGAAGACCTTTTTCGCTCAACGTTTCGCCCAAATTTCACGTGGGCTTTGTCAAGAGCGGACGAAGAATACAAAAATGACAAAAGACGAGAAAGTCTGTAAATTATCGGGGAATATATATAGTGGTTGGGTTCATGTTGAGATGAAGGGTATGCAAAAAAAAAAAAAAAAAAAAAAAATAGAAATAAATATATATATATGCACATAAATGTGATAGAGATATATATATAACGCATATACATACATATATATCAAATATACATAGAAGTAGCATTATATTTATTTCTATTTTTTTTTTTTTTTTTTTTTTTGCATACCCTTCATCTCAACATGAACCCAACCACTATATATATTCCCCGATAATTTACAGACTTTCTCGTCTTTTGTCATTTTTGTATTCTTCGTCCGCTCTTGACAAAGCCCACGTGAAATTTGGGCGAAACGTTGAGCGAAAAAGGTCTTCCGCTTTTCCATTTTTAATTTCATATATATATATGTGTGTGTGCTTTTGAAAATGATTTGCGGCAAACTCTCTATAGCTCTTTCGACTATCATCTCGTCAGAAGAAATCGATAGTATAAGCAATCAAATATATCAACGAAAATGAAAAGCAATTTCCCCCTTGCTCTTTATTTTCGTTGATATATTTGATTGTTTTATACTATCGATTTCTCCTGACGAGATGATAGTCGAAAGAGCTCTAGAGAGTTTGCCGCAAATCATTTTCAAAAGCACATATAAATGTTGTACCTCAACACATTTGTATATATAAATATATATATATTAAATTCCCGAAACAGTTTTTCATGGTAAACAACTGATGATCCCTTAAAATAGTGTTAGAAATAAACTGATATAATAACTGTAAAAAATAAATTGACTTACATGAGTGATTTTCCACTGGAAGACTTGGGACTATAAGTTTTTTTTTTTTTTTTTTTTTTTTTTAATATAGTTTTAATGGTTGAGAAACTTCCGAGACTATATATATATATATATATATATATATATATATATATATATAATAAAATAAATTCGATTTATCCCCTATTTCATTGGTTATTACAGTTCTGTAAACACAAGACATATATAGAATTCTACTATGCTTACGCTTTAGGCCGATTCTTTATGCGTGTTTTCGGAAAATATGCGTCAGTTTCTTTCAGTAATTTATACATTCTTTTCTAACTCGCCTGTTTCTCTTAAAATCGTCACACATACAGGAAGACGAAGTAATTTTTTCTCCCACGCTACGATATACTGCCACTACCTTATATTGGCAAATATTTTTCATAAGATATATTTCTTTGATACCGTCGTCATTTTATTTTGTCTGTCTTGCAATTGTCTGTTTCGCGCTATTTCTTACAACTTAAATACAGGTCGCTCCCTTCTGCCTTTGGTGTGTTTTTATTTCAGGTACTTTTTTACATTCTGGAATTGACTAAATAGCAGAATTATCTGATTGTTCGTTACAGGCCGCATTCATTATTTTTTTCCATTTTTTTTCCGTTCCGATGCATTTTAAAAACTTTTTCCTAATTTTCTGCTCATAAGATTTATGTAAGAACACAACCTTCATTTCCAAGGTATCTCTGATGTTTGTGTTTTCATATATCCATTTTCGGTTTTTGTACCCAATTTCATCGTAACCTATATACTTTCCTATTCTAGAATACCAGAATACGATTTACGAACAGAAACAAAAAAAATGTGCCATTAAAACATGGCGACTACACCATAATCATATTTTCTTTGTTTGGCCTTCCTTGTTCCTTAAACATTTTTATTCTTAGCTCACAACAAACAACACCTCTGCCTTTTTTTTTAGTAATATTTCTATTACAACAAAAGCTTTTTTTTCGAGTACATTCGGTTACTTACGTTTGTCTTCTTAGTCGTCATTTCCCCATTTGCGTTTGATACTATTTCACTGTCATATATACTCGAATTCTTGAATAACTGAATGCGATTTAAGAACAGACATAAACATAGAATTTATAATTTTCACATGGCGACCAAAACTTTTTCTCCTTTTCTTTCCTTATGGGTGGGGCCATATTCACTAATATTTAAGCAGTATTTTTTATTATTATTTTTATTATTATTATTATTATTATTATTATTATTATTATTATTATTATTATTATTATTATTATTATTATTATTATTATTATTATTATTACAATAAATCCACCTTATATATGTGTTGTTTACATTTTAGCTCACGCACAGATTTCCCATCGTATAAAATACAATTTTGGGCGGAATCTTCTATATTGGGTACGACATTATTATGATGTTTACTCTCATTATATTC
>OY744522.1:25563619-25596119 GCA_963556195.1 Sepiola atlantica
ATATAAATATTAGTGTGTTTATTTTTTGTTCCAACACACATACACACACACACACACACACACACACACACACATATATATATATATATATATATATATATATATATGTATATATATATATAATTATTCAAGAAAATATTATTTAATAGCACGGAGTTGTTGGTTTGATGATACATTTTTTTATTTTTCAATTTTTCGAATAGTTCATGTACTATTTCGGTCAGATTGGTATATAGAAGTTCCGTCGGTTTCTTGTTCCATTTTCCCCCCTTTTTTCCGCGAGTACTTTCGATTTGATTCATCAAATCATCATCAGGCGGGCTTAGTCTTGATGTCTTTTAACGATGTCTTTTAATGTTAAGTTTGTAATTTATGACTTTAACATGAGCGTCTGTAGTGATGAGATTGTAGTTATAAACACACCAAGACTAACGCCGTCTACTAAAGATGATTTGATGAATACAAATCGATAGTGCTCGCGAAAAAAAAATTAAGAGAAATCGAACGAGTAACCCACGTAACTTACACACACCAATTTCACCGAAATACTAAATGGACTATTCAAATAATTGAACAAAAGAATTGAAAAAGTCTCATCAAACAAAAACTGTGTTATCTAATAACATTTGCCCGAATTAAAACATGCTGCTTAAACACACACACATACACACGCCCCCATATATATATATATATATATATATATATATATATATATATATATATATATATATATACACGCTGATCTTTTGTTATTGTTTTTTTTTTTTGGCGATACCGACCGGTGTTTTTTACCAGTGCGTTTTTGTATTAATATTCTTCGCTACTCTGAGCGGTTTCTTTATTATTTAAGAATATGCAGAGTAGCGCTTTTTTTAATTTGCCTTTAATCGGACGAGTCATCAATTTTTGTATATATATAGATTTTTTAAATTGATTAATTTATAAACAAATTAATTGTATACAGATTGTTATAATACATTTTACAAATTAATTTTACAAATTATATATTTATATATTATGTATTTACATAATTATATATATATATATATATATATATATATATATATATATATATGTGTGTGTGTGTGTGTTTGTGTGTACTTAGCAATAATAAATAATTATATAATGATACAGTTGTCTTATCTCAACACTTGTTCAGATAAACCATTTTTATTAGTCATTATTGTGATAAAGCTCTATGTGAAAATATATTGAGCACTTTAAATGTACAACGCATGCGGTCTTTATTAATTTCGGTTTCGGAATTCACGTCTGAACGAGCGTTTTTGAGGAAGTTGTTTTTATGTTACTGTGATATTAATGCAAAATAAATAACGTCAACATCTTTTTAGCAGATTGGATTTCGTATTTCAAATTACCAACGATCGTTTTGCAGCGTTTTTTGTTCGCACAGGAAGAATAACAAGAGAATGTGGAATGTGTGCGTGATAATTATACCCGTTATTATTATTATTAGAGAGATTAGACGAAACTTGGAGAGAGTTGGGAGAACAGTGTGCAAGAAGTACAAATGTTTTTTAAAAAATCCATCCACAGTCAATTACTCAAAGACGATGTATTACATTTCCATTAGTTTTGTTTGTTTGTTTGACGACGCATCATCTTTTCTGGGTTTATTTAATAGCGAAACGCAATGTCTTTTGTAAACGATTCATTGTAGAGTCTACCCTGCTATGCTTTATTATTGCAATCCGGCCCGCGGACCTCCCAGTAAAACTCATATCATTTTGTGACATAGACGTAAAAGTAGGTTTCGATTAAGATTTACAGTGGGATGAAAATGTATAAATATCAGCGAGCGATGATGCATGTGTATTTCATTTTTCTTTAACTATTAATTTCAAATCCTTGGCCTGAGATGAAAAAATAGAAAAAGAGAAAGAGAGAGGTAAAGAGGAAACGAGAGACGAGGAAAGGGCATAAAACAGAGAACCTATGTGAGGTGTGTCAAAACGAATGCTGGATCAACTTGCTACTTCCCCCGTCATTATTTTTTATGATTCCAAAATGGCTCTTCGTCGGCGCCTTTCATAGCATCACATACAGAAGTCGCCTGAGAAAAAATATCAGATTTGTCGAGTGTTCAATGCATTTTTTGTACAATTTATTCATGTAAACAAAATATAGTAATTCTGAGATTTCGTTTTTCACTCCGGCCCGCGATATCCTTCCAAAAGTCTCATCTGGCCCTCACTCTGAAAAGGTTGCCCGCCCCTGTTGTAGACGATTAGTAGTACGTTAGAGATTCAGACTTAGTCGAAGATTTAAAGTAGAACATGAATACATTTATTTATTCATTATTTTAATTAAAAATCCAAGCAATTCTATGAACATGGTATTAATAGACTTATTTATAGACGGTTAGGCGTCTTCTTCTTCTTTCAGATGATTCTGGTGTTGGCATTAGTTTCCCCGATGTTTTTCTAGTTAAAAATATTTCTGGAAAGACATCTGGTACTTACGGGAAGGACCACGAGAAGGTTGCCAACATCCCTAAGTAAAAGTGGTATTGTGGAACCGACTGGATTTGAACTTGGAACACCCAGGTCTTCAGTCCGTATTGATATCTACTTAACCACCGACACCTCCCAACGGTTATGCGTTATAGAGAAAAACAGCGAATACATTAATTATTACAGTCATATTTTCCACGGTTAAAACGCCATATTTTATTTGACTGTAAACGCTTCAGATAATGCGGCTTGCTATTAACCCAAAACAGATTTCTTAGACCTTTATCCCTTTAACCCTGGAAGTTTATTCATATAATTTACAACTGGACGTTTTTTTTAATAATCGGCCTCATGAAGAGAAAACCGATCAACGATCTGACTCGAGTATAATGAACTTTTTTGAATTGTCATCTTGTCTTCAAACATAACTGGACTATTAATATTCCTGAAACGTTCGTAGCCAGTATAATTTGTAATAATAAAGTAATAGGGTTTGAAACTTTTTTGGTTAAAAATTGATTTTTTCTGAAACAACGTATACTATCTATCTATCTATCTATCTATCTATCTATCTATCTATCTATCTATCCTCTGTTTGAGAACACAATTCAAGGCTTGCTCGTCTCCTTACTTTCACCAATTACATGAATTAGCGAGTCGAAAGAGGATAGACAATCTTTGTTTGATGAAGTGCCTGCTAGCAGAAATTACGAACCTATTATTACGAAATTACGGATACATATACAAATACAGTACGGCTATTCTTATAGCAAGGAGGATATATGCAGAAATGAATGGATGCCCATATTTAAACTGTAAATCTACTCAACTGTTTTATCTTCAACGGGGATCATAAACAACAAATAAACAAATCAACAAACGCGAGTGAAAGAAAATATAACTTCGTCCTTTCACGGGGGTAATTATTTACTCACTAGTTTTTATACGAGTCATCATCAGTGATCGTTCCCTGGAACCAACAGGTGGTGTTCTCTGCTGTTTAAGTGACAACAAGTCTCCCGAAATTTCCAGTACTATCCGCTTCTATCGATTTTGCAACAGTCGTTTACCATTAAGTTATTTCTGCTATTTGAGTGGCAATAAACTTCTCCCAGATTCCAGTACTCTCAGTGCCCTTCCAGTGGAGGTATGGATGGTGTTCTTTCTCCTTGGTCTTTCCATCATGCTTGATCTTTCACGACCATTTTGTGTGGTACCAGCCGATGTTGGTTCCACTAATTGTGTATGTGCGTATACTTTTTTTTTGGGGGGGGGGGGTCAATTTATGGTATATTATCATTATTATTTATTTACTCACTATGAGTTTTCACAGGTCATTATTAGTGATTGCTCACTGACAAAAACAAGTGGTGTTCGCTTGGATACTGAATGGCAACAAGTCTCTCTCCATCTCTTTCGATAACATTTACAAATCAATTTGCGTTATCCCAACAGCCGTCCATCATTGATTTCTCACTTACAACGACCGTTGGTCTTTTCTTGAATTCGATTGACAATAAGCCTCTCTACTAATTTCAGTACTATCGCCGCTTTCCAGTAGAAGTCTGGTTAATGCTCTTCCTCCCTAGCCCTTCCTGCTTGCCCCTCACGATCATCAGCCGACGTCATTTTTATTTTTATTTTTTTCGGGGAGGGGGGCAGTGGTCATAGGTTTCTGGTTATTTCAGTTCCCTTGGTTTCATATGTACTTTCTATTACTTTGCTGAATTTTTATTTAATCTTTTGTGTGGCTGAATAGCGTTCGTAGTTTATTTATTTTATTAAAAAAAAACTTTAATTCAGCCTAAACAAGGCACATTGCCACTTAGACATAAGGGGCTATTGCGGATTAGGGATCAGATTTAAGTGAGGAGTTGAGCAGCGAGATGTTTGTTTACATTAGATTTAACTTTCTGCATATCCATACAGTCATGGTATCAGGTAGCAGGGAGGGAATTCCAAAAGCTAACAGTTCGATGAAAAGAACTTAGAGTAGAAAGTGCCCCAGTATCTGAGGACCTCCACAGTGAATGGATGGTATTTAGCTGATTGTCGGGGTTGGTCGGATGTATTTACGCCGAGGGGACACAAGAGTAGCAAGTTCGTCGGAGCACATTCCATTGAAGTACATGTAAAACAAGCACAGGAACGCAACATTGCGGCGATGGGACAGGGGCTGAAACATAGTAGATAGAATGGGACCTATTAGATTACAGACTCTGTTTTGGACCCTGTCTAAGAGGGAGAGACTAGTTGATGGTTCACCAGCCCAGATATGATAACAATACTCCATGCATGGGTGGATGATGACAATGTATAGATATAGGATACTAGCAGGTTTAAAAGTTTTCTAGAACGGTAGATGGAGCCTATTTTATTTGCAGAAGACTTGGCAGTATCTTTTATGTATTTATTCCAATTCCAAAACCTGTGAATGTTAGGCCGGGGAGTTTAAATGTTGGACTCTCAGGTAGGGTGCAAATTGCAATGGCAATCGTTGGTTTAAAAGGTTTCTTATAATTGTTAAAAGAAAGCAGCTTTGTCTTAGTAGCATTAAATGTTACCATCTATTTAAGTCCCTATTAAACTACAGACCAGAGGTCATTTTCTAAGGATTCAGCCATTGCCTTAGATATGTGCGCGTTCGTTTTACCAGCATCTCGAGGGTAGAGCGTGGTATCATCAGTAAACATAACCATCTCGGACATAATTTCATCAGGGTGGTCATTTATGAAAATCAAGAACAATAAAAGCCCAAAGATCGACCCCTACGGTACACCTACATTAAGGTCATATTTTTTGGATGTACGGCCATCAAGCACAATCTAGATCTTTCTTTCAATATTGCGCAATAAAAACTGCTATAAGAGTTAATAGTTATTGGGCAATATTGTGCGTATTTTTGACGGCTTTTCTTTAAAATACAAGATGGCCGCTCTTTCTACGTAGCGATTTCGGAATCTCTCGCTCAATGGAGATGAATTTGATGTGAGTTATTTGTATTTGGGTTCTTGTTTGTTGCATTACTATGTATTCTTTCTGATTGAAAACTTTCTGGTTTTCTGCTGAGTCCATGGAAGAAAGATCCGGGATTGACATACAAATATCGGCTGTTCGTCTGTTGAACGAAACAAATCCGTAATTGTACCAAAGATAAAAAAATGATTCGTAAGATGAATACAATCTTGTCTTTTGAAAGGTAGCAAAATGTTGTTTATTTATATATGCTCTGTTGTAATATGTTAACAATCATCGAGCTTTCACTTTAAAAAAGTTGGTATATATAAATAATAGAAAATATATGCAAAAACATATATTTTCACACACCTATATATAAATATATAGTAAGTTATGAAATTATATTTATGGAAAATAAGCTACACAGAGGTTTCCGCGTTTCATCCCCGTAGGGAATCGTCAGGCTAAAATGCATGGAATATGTGTAGCTTATTTACCATAAATATATTTTCATAATCTACTCATGTATTGAACACTGTTGAAGTAAATACTGAAAATTGATACATAAAAGATTATATCTCCTTATAACATTTTATGTGGATACAGGAAATGATATATATATATATATATATATATATATATATATATATATATATATATATATATATATATATATATATATATATATATTATTTCATGTATCCACATAAAATGTTATAAGGAGATAAAATCTTTTATGTATATATAGATGTCATCATTGAATCCTCTTTTCTTTTGTAATTTTGCCTATATATATATATATATATATATATATATATATATATATATATACATATATATATAGGCAAAAGTACAAAGGAAAAGAAGATTAAATGGTGACATCTACATTAACATTCGCGCTAAAAGAATATATTTCACCTAGTATTTTAGGATGAATTTGATATAATCGAAGTTCCACATAATACGCTAAAAAAGCCCAAATACTTTATCCTTAATGTCAGAAGGAAAGTCCTCCGCATATCCCACAACAACAAAAACAAACTAAATACCTTTTGTTACACCGGCTGTTTTAACAGAAGAGAAACTACACCGGTTCTCACTATAAATAGTGCGAGTAGACAATCACCAGGGATAAAAAGGACAGTATTGTAACTGTCTAGCCGAGTGCCAGTCAGTTTCCTTACCTTTGTACCTTTTATGTTAATACACTTGTTATCTTAACCCAACCTCGACTTGACTTCTTTTTTTACTGTTGGACTACTTCACAACACCTTTCTAATTACACCCCAGAGCGATCGTTATACCTACAAACACACACACAACTAATACATACACAATGCTCTACCGTAATTTCAGGACTGTCCAATCTACTTTTCAAACCATCAAAATTATTTTCAATAAACACAAAAATACTCCTACCCCTACTTCACAAGCGGGAATATACATCAAGCGAATACAACTTCTCGAGATCGGCGACACTAAACTTTCTTTTGACAAAAGAATTGATGAGCATAAAAGGGTCATAAAGTTGGGCGAATTAAATAAAACGCTCGTGTTTTGCATATGTTTGAATTTAATCAGGTTCGACATCTTTAAGGCCGCGATGATAGGCACATAGCATCCAACGAATACACTTTCCGGAAGCGACTTTGATTGAACTTTCAAACACATATCAAGCAACGACACAGTTTCGTTCAAATTCATCATAGTAATAGAACATGCTGTACTGTATTGTTTAAGTTGCCATATAGTTACTACCAATTTCAGACCACCCTTACCCACATCTTTTTGTCTTCCGTTTACCACTTCGTACAGAAACACACTTTACTCGTCTCCCTTTTAGTTTATGTTGATCCATCTCCTATCTTTCTTACTAAATTTAACATATGGTCTTTATATGCCTATCATTATACCCATCTACTATTTTACCATTTCTGCTAATATGCTTGCCTCCTACTCTCGTACAACGCCAAACTTCTTGGCCTTTTGGCTAAGATCAAAGTGTAGTATCTGTTCCGATGGATACTGCACCCCATACTGGTGTTGTCTTGGTTTTCGGGTCTTGATTTACGCCGGTCAATGGGTCTGTCCTGTGCAGTTCTGGAAGGTCCACCTTCCCAGGCTTTGCCTCCCCTCTTTGGGGAGGAGTAAGTTTATTGCTTACTGCCTGAGGCGCCTCTCCCGGGGAATGCCGACGAGGCTGCCCAGGCAATTTTTAAACCCCACTTTCCCGACCCAACCTTGGGTCACATCTTACTTGTGGGAGTAAGATAAAAACTGGCCTTGTGCCTAACTCCTGGAGAGGAGTAAATCAATACTCTCGTACAACGCCGCTTTTTTTCCTTCCCCACTCTTCTCCCCTATTACCTGCCTATCATGCTATCCACCTCCCATTTCAACTTATTCAGCGTATATATTTCCCCCTGTCTCGAACAATGCCTTAATTTGCATCTTCGTTATTTCGCCTCTTCTCTCTTGTCCCACATGGATGTATAAATACATCGTTTTTCCTCTCACATACCTTTTCTCTTGAGGAAACCTTACTAAATATTTAGGCGAAATATCAATCTCCCCACGCACGTCTTCGTGTTTATTTTATTATGTTCTATATAGATGTCTTTGTTTAATCCTCTTTTTCATCTTTCATTTTTCCTATGCATTCTGCCGTCCTCACAATCTCTCGCACGCGGGATTCTTTATCGCAACAACAAACGTTGGGATTAACATAAGTGAACCCCCATCATCCGCTTAAAATTGAACAAGTCAGTTTTAAAAAAGATTGTATTCTGAAAATATAGTACTCAATTTAGAGTAAGGATAATAATCCTTTTTGAATAAAAGTACAAAAAAAAGCTTTAGAAAAAGAATATTATTGTCATTTAATTCTCTCCAATTTCTCTTTATAATAAAATAGTTTTTTTTCATCTATCAGCTTAGCTGCTAAGTTTATAGGCAACCAGTGAAAGCAAGGTGTGCCTCAACGAATTTGTTCTTCTTGGAGTCTTCTTGTGTCAGGTTGACCTTAAACTCGGAGGTTGGCCTGACTTATCAAACTGCAACTGGCAATACAAAGCATCAGTAATGGGTGCGTTGCAAACTGATAAGTGGGTAAACATACCGCAGTGAAATATACTTATTTCATAAACATTTGCAAATGTATGTGCATTTTTATATCCGTTCAACAATTTCCATCCGTTTTTCTCCCTCTTTTCATTTTATTCCTCTCTTTTCTACCTCGTTCCCCCTCTTTCTCTCTCTCCTTCTCTCTCTCATTCTCTCTCTCTTCTTCTCTCTCTCTTTTCTACCCCGTTCCCTCTCTCTCTCCTTCTCTCTCTCTCTTTCTCTCTCTCTTCTTCTCTCTCTCCCCTTCTCTCTCTCTTCTTCTCTCTCTCCTTCTCTCTCTCTTTTCTACCCCGTTCCCTCTCTCTCTCCTTCTCTCTCTCTTTTCTACCCCGTTCCCTCTCTCTCTCCTTCTCTCTCTTTCTCTCCTTCTCTCTCTCTCTTTCTCTCCTTCTCTCTCTCTCTTCTTCTTTCTCTCTCTCCTTCTCTCTCTCTCTTTTCTACCCCGTTCCCTCTCTCTCTCCTTCTCTCTCTATCTTTTCTACCCCGTTACCTCTCTCTCTCCTTCTCTCTCTTTCTCTCCTTCTCTCTCTCTTTCTCTCCTTCTCTCTATCTCTTCTTCTTTCTCTCTCTCCTTCTCTCTCTCTCTTTTCTACCCCGTTCCCTCTCTCTCCTTCTCTCTTTCTCTTCTTCTCTCTCTCTCTCCTTCTCTCCCTCTTTCTCTCCTTCTCTCTCTCTCCTTCTCTCTCTCCTTCCTTCTCTCTCATGAAAATGTTATCCTTACGCTATTATGCTCGCCCCGACAATAAGGACAATTTTAACGCTTATATTTCTTTCTGAATTTTTGAGATGAGGATTGATAATTTGTATAATTTTGGTTATTCCGACTACATTTCTCATCTTGAGTGTTATCATCACAACGTTTTGGCCGCTGTAGCCTCCGGCCTTCTTCAAGTTTATCTTTTCGAACTCGGTAATATTTGTGTCGAACTCGGGAATCTGGCTGACGGAACAAGAGCATGCTAACCCCGTGGATTAAATAAAGGGTTCCGTTCGAAATTCCGTCAAGATTCCCGAGTTCGGCATAAATATTCCCGATTTCGAAGAGATACACCAGAAGAAGACCGGAGGTTACAGCGACCGAAACGTTGTGATGATAAAACTAAAAATGAGAAATGTCTGAATAACCAAAATTAGGGAGTTTATATTTCTGTTTCCATTCGCACTAATTACAAAGAGTAGTGCGTTACGCTCAGTGGAAACCGTTTCTCCTACTAGAGAGAATTCACGAGTGAATGGGGAGTTTTATTTGGGAGAAAAACATCCAACAAAGTGCTCGATTGCTTAATTATAAAAGTGTAATATTTATTCATAATATCACATAAGTTCAGATCAACATGGTACCTTAGGTTTCATACTGGGAGAGCTGACCCAGCCGAAAAAATACTGGGATTTCGTAAGTTTTAAATATAAACCGTTCACTGGATAGTCATCCACGGACAGCTGCTTCGTCTGCATTCAAAACTCTGCCTGATGAGATCTCAGTTTATCATAGCTGTTGCTCGATAACATCGACATGCCAGTGTTGCAAATTATGTGCAAGTTTGTGCAAATAAAAATAATCATATATATATATATATATATATATATATATATATATATATAGAGAGAGAGAGAGAGAGAGAGAGAGAGAGAGAGATAGAGAGAGAGAGAGAGAGAGGAGAGGCGGAGAGATAGAGAGAGATGAGCAGATATAAAAGAAAGGTAGGAGAAAAAGAGAGTGAACGAGCGGGTGAGAGAGATGGGACGAAGAGAAACAAAAGTATATGTCAAAACAGAGAGAATAAGAGAGAGAAAAAGGCAGGCGGAGAAAGAGTGACATACAAATTAGCAGATAAAGCGATAATAGGAGTGAGAGAGAGATAGGGAGAAAGAGAGAGAGAGAGAGGGGGAGAAAGAAAGAGGGGGAGAGAAAACGGGGGGGGGGGCGGTAGAATATGTTTGTAAACATAATATTATTGTATTTCTTGTAAGAAATCTTAACCGGATGTTGTCGGATTTTTGTTTTTCTTCTAATTCGAAATCTCGGAGGTTCACTTTCGTAAACACGTTGTTTTTCTTTGCCACAGCACAAGAAAGCGGAAAGAAAGCAATCCCCCTCCCTTCATCCACTTTTTTATTCCGGTTTCTAGTGGCGGGAACGCCAACAACTCCTTATGTTTATTTTCGGCGATCCATCCTCGACCCCCACCTCCCTCTCGGCTAATATTTTTCTTATTCAAGACTTTTGTGAAAAATAAAAATTCTGATTATTATTAATTAAACAGCAATTTTCAGATTTTAAAGCAAGAACGCCCAATCTGCGCGTTTAGCGATGGAAATGACAGATCGCCGGACGGACAGAGCCTCTTATAGGGATGCATTGACGCATTTAAAAATGCTATTCAAACTTAATGCATGTGTTGCATCACCCGTTCTTTCAGGGTATCCGGTAAGATCCAACAAGAATGACAAAGAACAGAACGTATATGGAAAAACTTTGGTTTTCTTTATTTGCCATCACCGGATGGTTTTCGCCGGCTACGCCACATATATAACAATCTTTTGACATACTTTTGTCTCATGAAAGTCTTTTTCTTGCTGAGGTAACATGCATGTTTTCCGCTAGAAACTCGTTCGTATATATATCTGATTAGAAAGCAATTTGCTCTGCATTGTCTATCCGAGCGTGAACTGAAGAAAGCACTTTGGTGAAGTACACGTCAGGGGATTCCTTCACAGTACCAACTTGCTTATCAGCCGCATTTTTAATCAGCGGACACGAAAGTCTAACAGCAAGACGGGCTTGGGTAGCATAGCCAATAAAGCTTCATCGGTGTCATAAATATCGGTAAACTCCCATTCTTCCAGTAATTCGGTACTCCGATCACCAAGCGCTTCGGCTCTGCGCGTTTTTGAAACCGGCGTCTTTCAAGTTTCTTTGCACTGCGGAACCTTATCCTAATTATCGAGGGTGCTGAACACACCTGAAGTATCTATTAGATATGATAAACTTGCGTAGAAAGTTGAACCCACCTGATAAAAATTAGAGAATTCTGTAAAAAAATTATAACTTTAACATTTTGTGATTAATCGATAACTCGTTTTTTTTTTGCTAAAAATGTATATCTACAATTTTAGAAAAGAGGCGAGAGCGAATTATCTGTTTTTCTTTTTGTTACTTTAATAAAATCGAATCATGAAAAAAATAGTGGGTCATGTTCTTTCAAGATTGAAAATATTTTTATTTGAGGATGGCCGAATCAAAGATCAAATTAATAGAATTAAATGCGAGTGGATGAAACATTGGCATTATAATTGTTAATATTTCTGGATGTAGATTGGCGCAAACAAGTGGATATTCTTTCAAATAGAATGGCTCAAAGTTTAGTGGCTCAAATTTTAGTGGCTCAAAGTTTAGTGGCTCAAATTTTAGTGGCTCAAAGTTTAGTGGCTCAAATTTTAGTGGCTCAAAGTTTAGTGGCTCAAATTTTAGTGGCTCAAAGTTTAGTGGCTCAAATTTTAGTGGCTCAAAGTTTAGTGGCTCAAATTTTAGTGGCTCAAAGTTTAGTGGCTCAAATTTTAGTGGCTCAAAGTTTAGTGGCTCAAATTCGTGATATATTTCAATGGATTGTGCTTCAATGAACTAGCTGCTCTAGTCCCCCCCTCGACGTAAATACACTAGACCAACTCTACAATCAGCTAAATCCCATCCACTCACTGTGGAGGTCCCCCAGATGCCGGAGAGCCTTTCACTTCAATAGCTTCTTTCCCTGTGCTGCCAGCCTCTGGAACTCCCTCCCTGCTCCCTGTTTCCCCGACTATACCGACATGTAGATGTTTAAAACTAATGTAAACACACATCCTGCTACACAGCTCTCAACTTAGGATGACACCCTAATTTCCAGTATCCCCTTACGTCTACAGTGGCGGCCTGCCTTGTTTGGGGTGAAATATGTTAAAACACAACAGCAACAAAAGAAATAAAAAACGAAAAAGTAGAGTGACTTAAAATCGAGGAAATTCGTTGAGGTAAAACGGTTCAAATTTGTCGATTCTCATTAAAATAGAATGGCTCAAAGTCTAAGATAGCTGTTAGGATTTAATGGCACAATGCTAATACTGGGAGTATCTCAAAGTGTAATAAGGTAAATTGACTCGAAGTTATCAATGTTCTCCTTTAGGAGAGTAAATCCTTTGAAATGTAGTGGCTCAAACTTAAATATATTCGTGAAGGTAAATTGACTCGAAGTTATCAATGTTCTCCTTTAGGAGAGTAAATCCTTTGAAATGTAGTGGCTCAAACTTAAATATATTCGTGAAGGTAAATTGACTCGAAGTTATCAATGTTCTCCTTTAGGAGAGTAAATCCTTTGAAATGTAGTGGCTCAAAGTTAAATATATTCGTGAAGGTAAATTGACTCGAAGTTATCAATGTTCTCCTTTAGGAGAGTAAATCCTTTGAAATGTAGTGGCTCAAACTTAAATATATTCGTGAAGGTAAATTGACTCGAAGTTATCAATGTTCTCCTTTAGGAGAGTAAATCCTTTGAAATGTAGTGGCTCAAAGTTAAATATATTCGTGAAGGTAAATTGACTCGAAGTTATCAATGTTCTCCTTTAGGAGAGTAAATCCTTTGAAATGGAGTGGCTCAAAGTTAAGGATATTTGTTGAGCTAACTGGATTCTTATTGAAGAAGAGTGGCCTAAAGTCGAAGATGTTCATTGTGGATCAATGGATCAGAGTCGAAGATATTCTTGAAAGTAGAGTGGCTCAGCATTGATGATATTCGTTGAGGTAGAGGAACTCGAAGTTGTGGGTATTCCTTGAAAAAGAATGACCCAACGTTGAGAGTATTTATTGAAGCACAGATGCTCAATTTTGGAATATTTGTTTATATAGAGTGGCTCAAAGTTGTAGATATTATTTCGACTGAAATAGCTGAAAGTTACGAACATTCATCAAGTTAAGAGCAAATGGCTCATTGATAAGAACTTTGTTTCGACCTAATGCTTTTATTATGGGGATATGCGTTGAGGTATAAGGGCTCATAAGTATATATTTTCATGTGATGAGATTCAGATATGGAGTATCACGGGTGATGTAACGAGTCTAACAATGACAATATTTGAGATGAGACCGAGTTGTTAAAAAATTCGGTGTTGAAGTGGCTCCAATATAGAGATAATACAGTTAAATCAAAGTGTCACTCAGAATGTGATATTGATTGATATGGAAAAGGAAGAGGAGGGGGGTCGGCGGTTGAGAAGAAGGGAAACAAGAATTAATAAGTGAAAAAGGGGGATGGTGAGAGAAGGTTAAGTGAACAGAAGTGTGCGTCAACAAGAAAGACTAGATGAATAACAAAGACGGAAAGAACTGGAAGAAATTGTAAAGAAAGTGAGTCCGGAAACTAAAGGTTCCGGGGTGGAGTGGAGGGGGGAGACGAAGAAGTAGTGGTCGAAGAAGTGACGGCGATAGTTTAAAATAAAGCGAGGAAACAGGGATCGGAGCGAATGAGATAAGGGCTTGTAGGTATGGTAAACAACAATGCAGCGAAATTAGTTTCTGGTCCGTCCTGATAAAATATTATTTTCAATAAAGACGAACAATTGAAGAAAAACTTGAAAAAAAAAACTAAGAAAACACTCACCTACTCGGGAGGGGGTGTAAACGCACACTACATACACGTAGACGCACGCACGTTTTTAACGCACACGTACGCACACGTACGCACACGTTGCTAACACGCACATGTTTCTGAAACTGGGAATTTTATTGGCAATAAACATTTCAGTAACTAAATCAACTAATCAATTAGGTGTTGTAACATTCTTGGGGGAGGTCGCATTATCTAACCAAATTAAAGATGACGCTAGTGTAGAAAAATGAAGGATCAAATTGATGAACTCAAAAATAATTGTAAGACAAGCCGCGCGTGCGTGGTCCCCCTCTGTATGTGACTCGATGTGACGAGTGCAAAATGCAATAAATTTGGGCAATTTGGGGCATTTTTACCCCCTCCCCCCTTTGACCCCCTGGGGGTGCGAACCAGAATTTTTCTGAGGTCAAGGATACTCATTTTATATCCAGAACAATTGCCTCTACATTTTGGCCAAGTTTCAGAAAAATTGAATAGATGGATAAAACGTTATGGGAGAAAAGGGTCATTTTTGCCATTTTGGGGGCTTTTGACCCCCCTGGGGGCGCGAACCAGATGTTTTCCAAGGTCAGCAATACTTATTTTCTATTAGGAACAATTGCCTCCACATTTTGGCCAAGTTTCAGAGAAATTGAATGGACGGATGAAAAGTTATGGGAGCAAAAAATGTCATTTTTTGCCATTTCGGGGCCTTTTGACCCCCTGGGGGCTAACCAGATGTTCTTTAAAAAATCAGAGAATGTCACTTTCTAACCTGACCAAAGTTACAACTTCATGCAAAATTTCAGAGAAATTCAATGCATGGTTGCGGAGAAAAATCCGGACGGACGGACGGACATGCCTCAAAACATAAGTCCCCCGATTTTATAAATCGGGGGACCAATAATTAACTTACAAGTTACAACTATCTGATGAAATATTTAAGAGAAATTGATCTGTGTTTATATTATATATTCTGTGTGCTTGTAGATCTACATGAGATGATTGACAAGAAGTGGTGAGCCTCCGGACAACGGAAACCAATGGAAATGTCGGTCTTTCATTTTTCAACATAACCGTCTTCAAAGTCCAACTCTATGTTGATTCAACTACGCTTTAATAATATCTTAATGGCTCTGTGAGAAAACACTAATGTCAATCATCACATAAACCTGATGAATCCTTGCAAGTAAATGTTTGTGTAGCTGGCCATAAGCATATTTTCATACAAACAATTTTCATTAAACCGGTTAGTTTCATGTTGATTCCCGGCATTTCGGACTGGGATCAAAGTGAAGTATCTTTTCTGTCCTCGATCAGAGACGGAGACAATTTCTATTTTTGTTCCTGATTCCTTTTTTTGTGGGAGCTAGATTTTCTCCTCACATCAAAAACTTACTTTGAATCTAACTTTGCCTCCTTGTAGGGAGGCAAGTAATTAGGGACCCATTTAAGATTTTCTAGTGTTATCCAAAAAATCGTTCTTAAATGTAGCCATTTCAGGTGACATATATCGCCACAAAGAGGTAGACTCTTTGGCATTTATTATGTACATTTGGTTAGAAATAAGTAAAAAAACATATATACTATGCAAAGATTTTAAAAAAAGCAACATCTCTAAAATATAATTGTCCAGGCCCCAAACATTTTTCTGATAAAGATACGAGTAAAATTCCGATTTATTTCTTAGCATGTAGAAACTGCCACTTTTTTTTCAAGAATGTGATTTCCAGCCAGACTGAGATCAAAGTGTAGTATCTCTTCCACCGACCGTCAGAGGGGTAGGCAATTCTTTTTTGTAATGCATTGCGGTCTCTTAAAAAGCAAGTCCACTATTTAATGATTTACTTCGAGAAATAAAAATCCTATTCAGAAACAACAATTTATTGACAAAAATTACGTTACAACTAGAATTATATCCGCTAGAATGCATTTCAATTTCTTCGAAAACAAGCCATCGATGTTAAAATAAGAACCATACTTACAACAAATAATGTATTTACAAAAGATAATTTGCTGATTAAATTTATATCCACTAGAATTCTTTTCCGTTTCTTCGAAAACAAGTCAGCCATTTTAATTAATTACTTCGTAAAACTGCACTCATATGCTATTACTGGGAAAATATTTAATATAATTAAATCCTTTCTAACCAAAAAAAAAGATCCAGGTTATCCTCGATGGCCGTTCATCTAAGCAACATGACATAAATGCTGGTGTACCCCAGTGATCCATCCTTGGACCTCTACTGTTCCTGATTTTTATAAATGACCTCCCTGATGTCATTGAGACTGAGATAGGAATATTTGCTGACGACACCACACTCTACTCCCGTCATGTGGGTAAAACCGACGCGCACATAGCTGAGGCAATGGCCGAATCCTTAGAAAATGACCTCCAGAATGTAGTGGATTGGGGTAAAAAATAGATGGTAACTTTTAATGCCGCAAAAACAAAGCTACTTTTCTTTCAATAACTACAAGAAACCTCTTCAACCACCGATTGTCATGTCAAATAACACCCTACCTGAGAGTTCATCATTCAAACTCCTCTACCTAACTTTCACAGATAACATGAATTGAAACAAATACTTTGAAGACATTGCCAGGGCTACAGCAAAGAAGGTGGGCTCCCTCTACTGTGCTAGTAAACTTCTCACACCTGACATTATCCTATATCTCTACAAAGCCACCATCCGCCCATACATGGAGTATTGTTGCCACATATGGGCTGGTGCATCATCCACTAGTCTCTCCCTCTTAGACAAGGTCAAAAAAAGAGTCGCCAACTTAATAGGTCCCTCACTATCCACCAAGCTCCAGCCCCTGTCCCATCACCGCAATGTTGCTTCCTTGTACCTGCTTTACAAGTACTTCAATGGCTTGTGCTCTGATGAGCTTGCTGCTCTGGTACCCCCTCGACGTAAATATACTAGACCAACCCGACAATCTGCCAAATCCCATCCATTCACTGTCGAGGTCCCCAGATGCTGAAAAGCTTTCTACTCCAACAACTTCTTTCCTCGTGTTGCTGGACTCTGAAACTCCCTCCATGCCCCCTTTTTCCTGGACGATACTGACATGCAGAAATTTAAAACTAATGTTAACAAACATCTCGCTGCACAGATCCCAATTTGGGTTGCCCATCCCCAAACCATCACCCATTTTCTCAGTAGCTCCTTACGTCTAAAGTGGCGGCCTGCCTTGTTTGGGTGAACTATGTTAAGAAAAAAAAGAAGAGATTCTATTTTTCTGTCTTCAAATTACTTCACTATTCCTCATATAGTATCAAAACAGCACTTAACTCCCAGGTTACGCCGAGTAGGGGTATATAGGTTTACCCACAGTTGTGGAGATATGTTCTTAGTTTTCTCACTATTATTACAAATGTACGTAAATGCAACAGATTCGAATGAAATTGAACTCGGCTCAGTGGATTCCATAGTCCGTATGGGTATCCATTGCACCACACGTGCCCATCTTCCTCCAGTCTACTTTGGCGTTACGATATGGAAAAAGAAGCAAGAAAAATTTTTTTTTTTTTATTCATTGTTGGACGACGTTCGTTTTTCTTTTTCCTTTTCTTTTTCTGTCTCGGCGTTATTCGGCCTGCCCCTTTCTACCTCGGACCCTGCCCCTTTCTCGATGTGCTAATATCCATTACCCACCTCGCGCGTCATGTAAACATGGTGGCAATCAATCGTGTGGTAACAATGTCGGAGGTCCACAATTAAATCATGGGGCCACCTGCAAATACCTCTGTTTAGCGTTAAATACCGTCATTGACCCCTTCCTCGAAAAGAAAACAACAAGTTCCAAAACTCACATAGTTCAAGTCTTTTTGTGGTGTTGTTGTTGTTCTTTTTGTGTGTTTAGATTTAATTTAAATGCTTCTTCATTTTTTTTATTTTGTTCTTCTTGGGTGAGTGAGGGTCGGGAATCTTTTCTTGATTAAATGGGAGATACGGAGAGTTTTTTGGTGTAGGTTAACCCGACTATGTGAGTAGTATAAAATAAAGAAAAGGAAGGGAGAGGGAAATACAGACAAACACAGGATGAGAGAGAGAGAGAGAGAGAGAGAGAGAGGGGGGGGAGAGAGAGAGGGAGAGAGAGAGAGAGAAAAGGACACAGGGAACTAGAAATACACATAGAGAGATAAAGAAGGAAAGAGTGCGTGTAAGAGAGAGAGAGAGAGAGAGAGAGAGAGAGAGAGGGGGGAGAGAAAGAGAAAAGGACACAAAAAAGTAAATGATATATAGATAAAGAGTCAAGCAGAAAAATAGATGAACAGACAGAGACAGAAAAGAGAAAATGTAGATAGACACAAAAGCAGACATAAAATATGAGAGGGGAGGGGATAAGAGAAAGAGAGAGATATATGGATAGATTTATATATATATATGCTTACACACAGACATGTGGAAAAATAAACAGACACATGTAGATATTACACACACACACACACACCACACACATATATATAGGAAAAGAAAGAAGAAAAAAACTATATATTTAACAATATATGAACCATACTTCTAAAAAAAGGTTCGGAAATGCAGGACGGATTAAATAAACAAAACGATGAGTTGCAGTGATATGTAATTAAATTGTTTTTGTTATTTGTTTCCTACAATAACATATTTGTGAACATATATATTTATGGTTTTTCTCTGGCGTCCCCCCCCCTCTCTCTCTCTTCGAAGATACAATTGAAAACAAAGCCTTATACCAAGATCAAATATTAGTTCTCTTGATTCAAATATTACAATTGAATGGTGAGATTAATTTCGTATAAAGGTTTCTTGTGTATTTGGTGTATACATGTGGTTAAGATATCTTCTGTCCAATTTGAACACGTGCGTCCTAATTGGTCGTTGGCCTTACACCGCAATGGTCTATTTTGTCAGTCAATTAGACAATGACGTAATCCGTGCCTCTACCAGCATGTTATGTGAAAGACATATATATATCTGTCCCGAAGAATGCAAATGGCTTTCCATCTCTAGTGATGCGGAGGTTGGGGAAAATGCTGTTGGATTTTCTAGTGTTACACGTGGAAAGACCAGCACATTGCTACTACAGAAAATCACAGCCCCATTGTACGCATTTTATGGTAATTCTTGTCAATGTGAAGACTTGTAAAAGAGGTTGGTATTAAATACGCTAAGTGTTTGCAAGAAGCATTAGATCGCAGGGTGAGATCGGGGTGGTCAGTTAAAGAGAGCGGAATCAGAAGATTTTAGTTTGTAATAATAATAATACCTCCCCCCCAAAAAAAACCCACATAATATGTGGTGGCACCAACCTCGACTGCATAAAACGGCCGTAATGGGTTAAGGAAGATAGAAATACCGAGAAGGGAGAACACCAATCAAACTCCACTAGAAGGGTACTGAGAGTACTGGAACCTTGTGGGGGGCTTATTGCTATCCAAATTCCAGAGAAAACCAATAGTCATTTCCAGAGGAAATCAATGGTAAACGGATGTTGCGATAACGCAAAGGGATTTGCAACAGTTACCGAAAGAGGCGGAGACAGTGAGTGTTTGAAATCTGGATAGACATGTTGTAACTCGGACTCCAGAGAACACCATTTGTGAACAATGACTCGTGTGAAAACTCCTAGTGAGTAAATAATAACAACAACAACGACGACAACGACAACAAAAACAACAACATCAGGAAAGCGGTCGTGGTGATGCTGAGAGACCGGAGAGTACTGCAATTATGAGGAGGTTATTGTCACTAAAATTCCAAAGAAAACCACCGGATGTTATCATCGATAAATCATTGGGAAACGGCTGATGCGAGAACATAATAATAATAATAATGGAATGGAACGAAGATTACTGGAAAGTTGGGGATACCTTCGGTTTACTTTGACTTCAGGAAAACTTGCCGTTATTTTATCAGCGATACATCACCCGTGACGACTGGTGTGTAAGTAAGTATGTAAGTATGTATGTATGTAAGTATGTATGTATGTATGTATGTATGTATGCATGTATGTAAGTAATAATCAATCATATGCAAGAAACAATTAAAAAATGAAGGAAAAGTTTAAAAGGAGAAAAATACGAGACATGAGTTTATGGAAGAATGAAGAAAAAATTGAAAAAAAAAATGAAAATGGAGAAAAATTAAAAATGAGGAAAATGAAAAGAACAACAAATTCTCTAATAAAGAAGGAACGCAAAGAAAAGCTCAGATAACAACGAAAATCCGAAGAAATAAAGTAAAAAAGAATTCGGTGAGAGACGAAATTGAAGAAATTAAAAAGTGATGAAACGCCAGTTGAAATAAAATGGACGTTGTTGTGTTAAACGCATTTCTATTTTTTAATCCAAAAATAGAAAAGCGAGATAAGAAGTCCAAGAAGAAGATTTGTCGAATAAAACACACACGTTTGAAAAGACAAGAAAAAAGAATTCTTTCTTTTTTTAAGGAATAATCTTTTTTTATGTTTTAATAGGACGCGTGATGTTTAAGATGCGCCCAGTCGATCTACGCGTTTAACAATGAAAAAGTCATTTTAAAATTAAGCAGGACAAACAAGCCGACAGACAGAGGCTCCTATAAAGATGCTTGGGCGCATCTGAAATAAAATATATCTATTCAAATTTCATCGTTTAACGATGCAATTTCTATTCCAATGGAAATGCTACTTCGAAGTTTAGCGTGACAGACCTACCCACGAACACAGGTTCTTGTTGAGATATTTAGAAATATCTAAAATAAGATATGTTCATTCAATCTACGTGTCTTTTTTTTTTTTAAATAATAATAATTTTAAGATCGAACATTGTTGGATATGATTCTCTGCTGATTAGAACTTGGTCATCTCCAAATCCAAAGTCAACATTTTTTTTTGTCATGGACCGCCCCCCCCCCAGTAATCAATATTAGGGGGGAGGGGTAGCAGGTAAAAACTCTGATGGAGTTGTTTCCCTTTGAACACTAATTGTTTTTATTTGGATTAGAATCGACGATTAAAAGGGATGGCCAATCTACCGTGTTTATTAGATAACAAAAAATAACTTTTAAAACTTTGTTGACTTTTAAATTCTTTTCCTTTCTGTCTATTTTATTCTACTTTATTTCTGGTTTTACCTTTTATTTTTGTTTGGATTAGAATCGGCGATTAAAAGAAATAGACAATCTAGCGTGTTAATTCGATAAAATATTTTTTAATTTTTTAATTTGAAATAATTTTTTAACTTTTAATAGTTAAACTTTAAAATTATTTTTATTTCTGGTTTTACCTTTTATTTTTATTTGGATTAGAATCGGCGATTAAAAGAAATAGACAATCTAGCGTGTTAATTCGATAAAATATTTTTTTATTTTTTAATTTGAAATAATTTTTTAACTTTTAATAGTTAAACTTTAAAATTATTTTTATTTCTGGTTTTACCTTTTATTTTTATTTGGATTAGAATCGACGATTAAAAGAAATAGACAATCTAGCGTGTTAATTCGATAAAATATTTTTTACTTTTCTAATTTGAAATTATTTTTTAACTTTTAATAGTTAAACTTTAAAATTATTTTTATTTCTGGTTTTACCTTTTATTTTTATTTGGATTAGAATCGGCGATTAAAAGAAATAGACAATCTAGCGTGTTAATTCGATAAAATATTTTTTACTTTTTTAATTTGAAATAATTTTTAAAACTTTTAATAGTTTAACTTTAAAATTCTTTTTATTTCTGGTTTTACCTTTTATTTTTGTTTGGATTAGAATCAGCGATTAAAAGAAATAGACAATCTAGCGTGTTAATTCGATAAAATATTTTTTACTTTTTTAATTTGAAATAATTTTTTAACTGTTAATTTTTTAACTTTTAAATTCTTTTGCTTTTTGTCTATTCTGTTTTATTTTACTTCATTTCTGTTTTTTTTTTCATTTAAGGGAAAGTAATAAGAATTATCTAACAGCATCGTAGTTGTTGCTTTTCATTTTTGATGTAGCCACATTGTTTTAAAAATGATTGACCATTGTTTTAAAAAGGGCTGGCTCTACTGAATGACCGCTGTTTCGTATTAGTTTGTTTTAAATAAAAAAAAATGCTTAATGATAGTTTTCACACCATTCAGATTATCAATTAATAATTATTAATTATCAATTAATAATTATTAGGTTTTAATATGATTTTTTTTCCAATTAGTCTTTTTAAGCGTTACTGTGGATTTTTTCTATTTAAGGCTTTGATTGATAATTTAGGGGAGTTGACTGTTGTTGTTTTTTAACTGATATCACCGTGGTTAGACTGCTACCAGATACTTGATGTTATTGCCTTTCGGTGGGGGATTATTATTTGCTTTTGCTGCCTTTTTCTTCACGTGAGTGTATTCCATGCCCTCCTGAATTATTAACATTTTATCAGATCTCGCGTTTTGAGTCTCTTTAATGTTTTTGGAGTCTTTTCATCATTTTTTTCTGTGCCTGTAAACTGTATGTGTCGTTTCTACAACTCTACCATATATTTCTATCATTCTCTAATGACTGACGGATAGACTTTCGAACTGTAATTTTTGTTCTATCCGCCAAGAAACACGTGTAGGTCTACGAATATATTAATATGGAAAAACTGATGTGTCGAGGACTCCGAGGTGGACATCCCCGGTTTTGTATCATTTCGCTGCGACCGCGAAGGTGCCCGAGGCGGTGGAGTTATCGTCTACATCAGAGATCATTTGAAACCCCTTCAGCTAGAATTGCCTCCTCATGCGCTCCCTACAAAATTTTTCAATGCAGTTCTGTGTCAAATAGAGACTCGCAGATCTTCCTTTCCTATTCTCGCCCTTTACCGTAGCCCACAAGCAAACGAGGACGATAACCAGAGATTATGCAAGGCTATCGAAGACTTTTCGAGTCCCTCTGTTGATTGTCTGGTTGTTGGTGATTTCAACGCACCCTCTATTGAATGGAGCGACCATGTATGCAACCCCGCTTCGAACTTTGACTGCCAACTTCTCCAAACAGCTGAAGAGCAGTTTCTCGTCCAGCATGTTGCATCAAACACCCGCTTTCGTGGTCAACAGGCGTCGACGCTCGATTTGGTGTTCTCAAAATACGATATGACGGTGTCAGATGTAAAATTCCAGCCACCCTTGTCGCGCAGCGATCACGCTGTCATCGATTTCATCCTACACACGGAACCTGTTACTCAATCACCAGATCAGTTGCCGATACGCAATTATGCTGCACTGAATCATACCACTCTTCTTGATGCAGCTTCGACAATCGACTGGAATGCCATAGCCAATCTCCCCTCAGTTGAAGAAAAATGGTTAGCCACCAAACAGGCTATTCTCTGGGCGACTGATTTGGCTGTTCCATTCACTGTTCCTCGAAGGCGCCTTCAGCCCTGGATAACTAGCAGAATCAAAAGAGAATGGCGACTGAGAGGCATTGCATGGGCCGAATACTTGAGGCTTGGGACTCATGCATCATATGAAGTGTACCGTGAACAGCAAAACAGGGCAGAGTACATGCTGAGAATTTCAAGATTTCGATATGAGCAACGTCTGGCATCCAAAGTGAACTCAAACCGTAAAAGATTCTACGCCCACGTCAAGCGGAACAAGAGACTTGTGAACCGTATAGCAACGTTGAGAACTCCAGATGGAAGAACGATTAGCGACCCTGGTAAACAGTGCGAGCTATTTGCCGACAGGTTCTCCTCAATATACCGGGTGGACAACGAGCAACAACCTCCTCCACTGCCGACTTATGATGTTCAGCCAATGCAAGCTATTGAAGTCACTCCTCAAGAAGTTTTTGTGACCCTTTCCAGCATTCAAACCAACAAAAGCCCAGGACCTGACCATATCCATCCAGCAGTCCTTCGTGTTTTGGCGCAAGTTCTGGCAACTCCACTAGCGGACCTGTTTAATCACTCACTTTCAGACGGTGTCGTACCAGAGGACTGGAGAGTGGCTACAGTATGCCCCATTTTCAAGAAAGGCGCTAAAACCGACCCTCTTAACTACCGCCCCGTGAGCCTGACTTCAATCATCTGCAAAGTTATGGAGAAAATCCTGAAAAATGCATTGATGAACCACCTTGAACGAACCAAATCTTTGACTCAGACCCAGCATGGTTTCGTCCCAATGCGATCCTGCCTCTCCAACCTCCTTCTTACGGAAGAATGGATAACCAAGATTTTGGATGATGGCGATGCTGCGGATATCCTGTTTCTGGACTTCTCCAAGGCGTTTGACTCCGTAAACCACCGCCTGCTCCTTCACAAGCTTGATCGGTACAGGATTCACCGGTCCATCATCAGCTGGATTAGGTCGTTTCTACAAGCACGAACTTTTCGAGTTTCTGTGAGTGGATGCACTTCAGCAGAAGCAAATGCTTGCAGCGGAGTGCCACAAGGTTCAGTGCTTGGCCCGATTTTGTTCCTCCTGTTCGTCAACGACCTTCCAGACTTACTTCAGGGCAAAGTTTTGCTTTTCGCTGATGATGTCAAACTCATAGCGCAAAGACGCAATCATGCCATCCTGCAAACCGATCTGGATTGTACTGCAAACTGGGCCTCAGACTGGGACCTTCCACTCAACGCAGCCAAATGTAGTCATCTTCCAGTTGGCGCGCGACCATCCCAGCTCTTCACTATCGGTCCGAACAACCATGAAATGGCCTCAGTATCTCAGGTAACTGATCTTGGTGTAAGAGTGGATAGCTCTTTCAAACCGTCTCGTCACTGCGTTGAAATGTCCAGCAAAGCCCGGGGCGTCTTGTTTCAAATTCGACGTTCCTTCATCAACCTGACGGCCGAAGTGTTCCGTCCACTCTATTTGACGCTTGTTCGACCTCTGCTGGAGTACGGTGTTGAGGCGTGCAGTCCCTATCTCCGAAAGGATATACTTCATGTTGAACGCATCCAGAGGCGTGCAACCAAAATGATTTCTGGCTTTGCCGATCTCTCGTATGAAGAAAGACTCCACCGTCTTCAACTTCCGACGCTCGAAATTCGAAGGATGCGAGGGGACCTCATCCTGGTTTACAAAATCCTGAATGGGCTCATCAATCTCCCCGCTGACGAATTCTTTACTCGTGCGCCAGACAGAGGCCTTCGAGGTCATGACCAGAAGCTCTACTGTCGTAAATTTCGGCTTCAGAGGCGTCAAGCATCCTTCTCAATTCGTTCTGTCAACCCCTGGAACAGGCTTCCCGCTGAGGTCATCCAAGCGCCTACTATCAGTGCTTTCAAGAGAAAACTTGATTTATTTTTGTACACTGATTAAATTTTTGCCTATCTTACATGGCTTGTGCGTATGCTTTCTTAGCCAAAAAAAAAAAAAAAAAAAAAAAAAAAAAAAAAAAAAAAGAAGAATAAATGAATAAATAAATAAAGACTTATTTGTACGCACACATGGACACACGCATACACATCATATTTATCTCGTTTAGGGCGTGTTTTATTTTCCATCGCTTGGTCACCCACTCTTCCATAACGAACACGGACATCCTTAAGAAGAGTTGATTGTAACTCGAAGTAAAAGCGAACCGTTTACACATTGCTTGTAATACAACTCCACATAAGTTTGTCGCACTTAAAGGGTCACCCACGAAAAGACTAATCTTCATTCACCCCTCAACTCTGTCCTCCCTGATTTACTTGTGTTGCATAATGACGGGGTAGGGACCCCTGGAAGGTGTCGTAGGCTCCGATTAGTTAGGCTTTCTAGTTGTAGGAGAAAAAACTTGTTTTGAATAGCCATATACCCAAGTAGCAGTTTATGTCAAGCTATGATGTTGTACACAAACCACTAGGCCTTTATTATCATGGTCAACCTAGAAGGGAATTGTGGAGGGAAAGGTCATAGAAGTGTATACTGTGACAAATAACCCGCCCGGTGAAAATTGCTGAAAGAATAAATTAAATATATTATACGATTCAATCGTCTTCGTCGCCCTTCTTCAATGGCCTCGCACCTCGGGCTTCCTTGAGTAAGGTGTTCGTCCCACACCCACCTCCTCCACAATATTAGTTCAAAACGCTATCAAATATTTAATCTCTTTCTACTCCAACCCGCCCCGGGTGTTACCTTAAACGATATCTAGTGGTGAGGCCCTAAGTTGGGAGCTTTATGGAGTGTTAAGTCACCCTTTTGTCACTAATACTTACGCGTTCAATCTGACCTGTAATGTAAGTACATGTGGGCGTTCCATCTTTGGGCTAATTAGAATATATGGTTTACAAACTCTTAATTTAAACATATACGCCTAAGCACAAATTAATCCATAAATAATTAAATATATTAAGAAAAAGCATAAGAAGTTTAACCAAAATGATAATTTGGCTTACAATAAACCCAAATGGGTTGATGTTTTATGGAAAATGACACATGAATTGGAACAAATACATTGAAGACACTGCCAAGGCTGCTGCAAAGAAGGTGGGTCCCCTCTACCGTACTAGTAAACTTCTCACACCTGACATTATTCTGTATCTCTACAAAGCCACTATCCGCCCATGCATGGAGTATTGTTGTCACATCTGGGCTGGTGCATCATGTACTATTTTCTCCTTTCGTTGACAAGGTCAAAAAAAGAGTCGTCAACCAAATAGGTCCCTCACTGTCAACCAAGCTCCAGTCCCTGTCCCATCGCCGCAATGTAGCATCCTTGTGCTTGTTTTACAAATACTTCAATGGATTATGCTCCAATGAACTGGCTACTCTGGTGCCCCCTCGACGTAAATTCACTAGATCAACTCGACAATCAGCTAAATCCCATCCATTTACTGTGAAGGCCCCCAGATGCCGGAGAGCTTTCTACTCCAAACGTTTCTTTCCTCGTGCAGCTGGCCTCTGGAACTCCCTTCCTGCCTCCTGTTTCCCCAACTGTACTGACATGCAGAGGTTAAAACTAATGTAAACAGACATCAGGCTGCACAGCTCCCAACTTAGAATGACACCCTAAACCTACTCCCTAATTCTCAGTAGCCCCTTACGTCTATAGTGTCGGCCTGCCTTGTTTGGCGTGAAATATAAATTTAAAAAAACCCACTAAAATAATCTAACCACATAGATATCAAGAATTTGAAGCAACATATCATTTATCAAAATTACTGGATTAGGCATTAAATAACCCGAAAAGGGTAGATATGGCGCAGAAATAACCAAACTACACTAATCCGAACCTTCTTCAAGAACATTTTCCAGCGAGGAGAAATTAATAACTTCCAAGATAGCTCCACTCGGCGTTTTATGAAGTAATATATAAAATATCAAAGCAGCCCTATATCGTACACACTTAAAAGCCTCAATCTAGACAGCTCTTATAACAAAGAGTTTAATATAAAGATGACATTAAGCAGCGATAAGACACACAAAAATGCTTCTCAATCTATCACTACTATTACGACAATTTTCGCCTCATTAATTAAAAAAGCCAACTCTACATGAGGCGAAATGTCGCGCTGCCTCTTTGGGTTTTTCCGTTTTTGATTTTTCTTTCATTATTATTCCATCCCAATATTTTGTCACACACACACACACTCACACACATACATATAGAGTTTGAATTACCTATTAGACACTATCCTCGAGTGTCCTCGGTCTCTCTGTACTGAGGATTGTCAGTTTAACCTTACATGAGGATACTTCTCCCTACAAGTAAACCCTGACCAAATATTCAAAATAACATAGTATTCTAAGCCCAAATAAAATCCCATCGACACGGCTATACACTGGCCCATACGAGGTATGGTGAGGGGTGGTACCTCTTCTCGAATTCATGTTACCTCAAGTAACAGCACTTACGTGACTAGATAGATACTCGCCCTGGAATCTGATGACCAATAAACTACTATACTATAGCATAGTTAACATATCAATTAGGGAGAGGAAAAGTAATGTTCTTCACTTCTTTACTTACTCAACGCTTGACAGGTAAAGGAGAACTTTAATGGAATATCTATGTATCTGATATAGAGATCAAGTGTTAGCCCCAGGAAGGGGCCTCTTGATTTCTGAGAACTTCGACTGAAGTAAAATGACACAAAAAAGACATATAAATATTTATATATAATTGTGTAGGCCGGTTCTGGGAATTTAAACCTAAATAGCATCGCATCGAACCGATATATATATTTGATTCTGCCTAACCATTTTGTATTTTTCCAGGATTTTATTTACAATATCAAAATGTCTTTCGATTCACTTTGTTTGAAAAACAAATAATTCTCATTAATAATTTTGTCAATGACGAAAATTATAGACAATACCTCAAATGATACGAGAAAATTACACACCTTATCTTTCCTAAATCTTATTGAGATATTTATTGAAATATTCTTGTATAACTTTATAACATTGCAACCAACAAAAAAATTACACTTAAACAACAAGGAATCCCGAACAACGCCTGGTAGCTATAGCTTATAAAAATATTTATTTCGTCTTTTTATAATCGGGACTCATCAGCATAGAGATATGACTATTCATTACTGTTCATGCGATTCGAAACCCCGAATTCCGAGTACTTTACAACTGAAATCCTGAAAACGAGAACCACTGGGCCACCGCTGAATAGCGAATAAACAGTGATAATTTTAATACTTTATCAGGCGGCTTGATATCATAAGAGCGTTAAACTTAATGAAAGAAACGATGCATTTATAGCTGTGCTAATACTACACTTACAGTGCCCATCTAGACGGGTTTTTTAGGAGCTACAAATAATAAATATTTGTTTTGTTTATTATCTATGTACTATACGTTTCGTCCTTTTATGATCGGGACTCATCAGCATAGAGATATAACTATTCACTACGGGTCGCGCGATTCTGAGTATTTTACAACTTAAATCCTGACGTCTAGAACCACTCGGCCACCGCTGAATATCGAATAAACAGTGATAATATTAACACTTTATCCGGCGGCTTGACATTGTAAGAGCGTTCAACTGCATCAAAAGAACGATGCATATATATATATATATATATATATATATATATATATATATATATATATATATATATATATATACATATGAAGAGTTCGAATGCAAAACGCGATAAATCCAATTAGTTAAAATTGCTACCTTAAACAATAAAAGGTCGAATATATTAAATGTAGATTTTCACTAAAAGCTTATTTTGATTGAAAACAAAGAGAAATTATGACGGTATTATATTATGTAAAATTTGACTTTGGGGTATGGTCGAGTGTTTACATGTAAGACTTTTCGTAGTGATAGTTTCGTCATTTTGAGAATGGCGTTTATCGCGTTTTGCAGTCGAACTCTTCATATATATATATATATATATACATATATATATATATACATACATATATATATATAAATATACTGCATTTTTTAATAATGTTTTTCATATATTTTACAAATATTTGAACTTTTGTTTTTTCGAAAGCCAACTTATCTATCTGTATTTCTCCTCTGATGATAAGATCTCGATCTTTGAAAAGCCTTGGCTTAAGGAAAGAATAATAAACACTAGTTTATTACTGAATACACCTTGCATTGAACAATTGAAATTTGAAATAAATTTGGACAATCGTCGCATATTTATCACTCTTTTTTCGTCTATCTCTATAAATACACATATATATAAATATACATATATATATATATATATATATATATATATATATATATATATATATATATATATATATAAATATATATATAAACACACACACATATATATATATACATATATATATATATATTTCTCTCTTTTAAAACATATTTACTACAGTATAAGTTCTAAGAAATCAAGGGGACCCTTCCTAGTGGTAAAACTCGATTTCCATATGAGATACATAGATATCCGAGTGCTCAGTCAACATTCTCTTCTACCTCTCATATGTTGAGTTGGTAAAGCAGTAAGGAACACCAGTTTTCTGTATAGCTATATTATTTTAACAACGCATAGTTTACTAATTGCTGAAGAGTAGATTTACTTATCTTCTGTTCTTCGATTGATGAATTGAGAGGCAAATAATAATTAATTAATAAAATGTCCTATTTCTGAAACCAATATGCACGCATCAGGAAGTTTCATCGAATGCCCTGCTGATTTGACAGGCCGAGAGCAGGCTCAAGACGTTTTCACGAATTGACCACTTAACTATGTTATAGTTTATCGTGATTGTTGTCTTTTCCTTGGTCCTGATGAATTCAAAGACAATAATTCATTTGGTCTGGTGGAGTGCCCAACTAAGTGCTGTTATTTAAAATTTTATTTGGGCTTCGAATCCTATATTATTCGGAATATTTTGGTCAGAGTTTACTTTTAGGGTGAAGTATCCTTATGTCAGGTTGTCCTGACGGACCCCCGTACAGAGAAACCGAAGACATATAATGGTTTTCAAAGAAGAATCAGTGACATAATCATTTAAATTCGTCACCTTCTAGTATTAAAAGTGCTTTCTAATTAAGTTAATATTGAGGTAGAGTAAGGTTAGATTTTGGGTAGCTGTGACGTCATAAGTAAGGAGTCAGACACATTTTCGCCCTATTTTCGGGCAGATTCAGAATCCTATAGCTCGTCATTTGTGGGTTTTACAACTCAAAGTAAAAACATCAAAATGTCCAACCTTTTTCGTGAACAAAGATGACAATACAAGTTGATCAAAATCTGCCACCTGGAAAAGTAGTATCTCCAACATGGCGTCCAACATGGCTCGTCCGTGCGTTGTACGGTATTCCTTGGGCGCCATTTTGCGTTTGTCGGCCATATATAAGCTTTCATTCCACGTGATCGAGATTTATGGCATCGCTGAAAGTTTTTTCTTCCCTTCGCCGTCGTCCATCATGACGAAGGCAAAAGTTTTTTGTCACTCTGACATGTTTACTCTAATGAAGAAATTTAAATCCGTCATGGTAAAAAAGAATGGATAAGAAGAAAAAACTAACAGTAATGACAATAAATAAATACACAATTATATATATATATATATATATATATATATATATATATAGAGAGAGAGAGAGAGAGAGAGAGAGAGACAGACAGACAGACAGACAGAGAGAGACATGAATTTACCCATTATTTATTACAGTTCCAAGAATTCAAGATCAACAAGGATTAGGCGTACGATCGTTTCCGAGACGTTTAGAAATTGTTTTTATTTACCTTTTTTTTAAAAAATCATGAATTGGAATAAATACATTGAAAACATTGCCGCAAAGAAGGTGGGCTCCCTCTACCGTGCCATAACTTCTCACACCTGACATTATCCTATATATCTACAAAGCCACCGTCCGCCCATGCATGGAGTATTGTTGCCACATCTGGGCTGGGCCATCATCCACTAGTCTCTCCTTCTTAGACATGGTTAAAAACAAGTCGCCAACTTGATAGGTTCTTCACTATCCACCGAGCTCCAGCCCCTGTCCCATCGCCGCAATGTTGCTTCCTTGTGCCTGTTTTACAAGTACTTCAATGGATTGTGCTCTGATGAGCTTACTGCTCTGGTACCCCCACAACGTAAATTCACTAGACCAACCCGACAATCTGCCAAATCCCATCCATTCACTGTGGAGGTCCCCAGATGCCGAAGAGCTTTCTACTCTAAAAGCTTTTTTCATCGTGCTGCTGGAATCTGGAACTCCCTCATTGCTCCCTGTTTTCCTGACTGTAGTGACATGCAGAAATTTTAAACTAATGTAAACAGACATCTCGCTGCGCAGCTCCCAATTTAGGTTGACTCTTTCCAAACCTCTACCCTTTTTTCTCAGTAGCCCTTTTATGTCTACAGTGGCAGCCTGCCTTGTTTGGAGGTGAACTATGTTAACGAATTAAAAAATAAAAATATCCTCTTTTCAGCGCTTTTTACAACAGGTCACAAATAGAAGTTCATTCAAAAAATAAACATATTCTACTTATCTCACAAAGATATCAATTTTTTACAGGAAAACATGTACATAAAATTATATTAGTTCCACTTATACCCAATATAATAATAATAATAATAATAATAATAATAATAATAATAATAATAATAATAATAATAATGATAATAATAAGTTGTTAAATGAGCAAACTAGCCCCAAAAGAATACAAGAACAGACATGACTGCATGGGGGAAGCAGTACACTGGAAACTATGCAAACGACTGCATTTCGAACACTCGGACAAATGGTAAAAACATAAATCAGAGACAGTACTGGAAAATAAAATAACACAACATCCTTTGGGATATGTGGGTGCAAACAAATAAAGTCATACAAGCAAGGAGACCAGATGTCATAATAGTTAACAAGAAGGAAAAATCCTGCCAAATCGTCGATTTTTACCGTCCCAGCAGCCCACAGGGTGAAGATCAAGGAGACGGAAAAA